>CM061918.1:11424346-11559248 GCA_031002005.1 Vandiemenella viatica
AACTATGTTTTGTCACTAGTCCATATTTTATTTATTAGAGAAAAAACTCTTTCGACAAGTGCTTTACTACCAGGTGGCCACATAATGTACCTACTCAGTGTTTATTCGAAAGTTCATACAATTGAAAGTTTTAGCATTGAAGTGTTAACATAATTCCGCCAACGGTCTTTAGCAGCAACACACTCAGCGTTCCAGCTAGTGAAAACTCGTCGAGCAGCTAATAACCCCTTGCGTGAACAGAAATGGTCCATAAGACCGCCGCATGTTTTTGACCTTAATAGATAGATTGTCGCTTTGTTTGCGAAAGCGGGACATTTTACTCTCGCTGGGGACAGCAGGACAGAGAGCTTGAAAGTGGAACTCTCCTGCCCAAAGCGAGACTTATGAGTTGTATACAAAAAAAACCGAACTTCTGCTGTAATTGCTTTATTGCTCATCATATAACTTCTACACACTGTCCCCTTCAAAGTACTGTCCTTCACTATCAATACACCGTTACCATCGTTTTTTCAAGTTTTGGAACCCTTCCTGGAAATGCCATTTTCCGATGGCGCGCAGTTTCTCTCGTCGCATTGTCTTGATGTTTCTATGGTCTGGAAACGACGTCCTTTCAAAGTGTTTTTCAGTTTTTGGAAGAGAAAAAAAGTCTGCCGGAGCCAAGTCTGGAGAATAGGGTGGCTGAGCACAACGGGAGTGCGATGTTTTGCAAGATAATTCGTGACAAACAACGATGGCGTGAGCGGGTGCGTTTTCATGGTGCAACATCCACGACTAATTCCCCCACAGTTCAGGCCTTTTCTTACGCACAGCATCTCTCAATCATGTCAGAATTTCCTGGTAGACTTCCTTGTTTACCGCTTGACCACGTGGTATAAATTCATGGTGCACAACTCCTTTGCAATCAAAAAACACGACCATCATCACCTTGAGGTTCGACCGACTCATCAGCGCTTTCCTTGGTCGAGGAGATCCTTTCCCACCCTTCTGAACCACCTCTTCGTTTCCACATCGTACCCATGTTTCATCGCCTGTAATGATGTTCTTGAGGAGTTTTCGTCCTCATTTGCTTCCTCAAGCAACTCCTTAGAGATCCTAGCTCGATTCTCCTTCTGCTCGTCCGTCAACAAGCGCGGCACCAGTTTTGCACCGACACGATGCATTCCAAGTTTTTCTCTCAGGGTGTGATTGCAAGAGCCTACACTTATGCCAACTTCTTCAGCACCTCACGGTCAGTCAAACGGCGATTTTCACGAATCACAGTGGTGAACCCTCTCAACATAGTGGTCGTCTGTTGATGTGGAGGGTCGACCAGGTTTTGGATCGTCGGTAACCGAACTCCTGCCCTCCTTAAAGCACTTAAACCATTCATAGTACTGTGAACGGCTCATGCAGTCATCCCCGTATGCTTGTTTAAGCATTTGAAGTGTCTCGGTAAAAGTTTCCCAAGTTTAACACAAAATTTCACACAGACGCATTGCTCCTCCAATTCCTTCATTCTCGATTTCTCATAAATCCGACGAGCACTCTGCGCACGACCTCACTCAACCGGCTGTCACTCATGTCCTAAACCAGGGGTCCCCAAAGTGTCGGTATCGAACCCTGGGGGTCGATTAATACCCGGGGGTTGAAAGGGGGTCGATTGATAATAAAGAGGATCAATTATATGATCTAGGGAAAAAAAATGGGAATATTCCAACAAAATCCAAAATAACTGACTACCCTCGTTATAATTTGAGTTTTACCGAAGCCTGCGTCGCTTTTAGGTATGTGTTAAGGAGAAAACATACTGGAGCAGAGAGCATAGCAACGACGAGAGCGAAGAACAAAGCAGCGCGAAAAAGAACAAATAAACCAATTGGATTGTTGCGGTGACTCATACTGGGGCCCAAGCGTTGAGGTAATATGGAGCCAAGCTTAGTGTTCAAACTGTTTGATTTCGCCGCTTTACTGGCATTGCTGGTTTTGTTAGTGGTTATTCCTGTGGGAAACGAATGTAAACCAATTTACGAATTGTGTCTCTTCTAAGGTCCGTCTTTGGGATAAGAAAGAAGTTCCATCACAATTATTTTATTTTAGCTAAGCTCGTGATGAACTCAACAAGTATTAAAACTTTATTTTTATTTACTTCGGGTATTTAAGCATTTTATATTCGGGAGGACGCTATTTCGAATCCCCGTCCGGGCATCCGGATTTTGGTTTTCCATGGTTCCCAAATCACTCAAGGATAATGCCGGGATGCTTCCTCCAAAAAGCCATGGCCGAATTCCTTCCAGTTCCTTGTCCGCAGTTTCATCCCGCCTCTAATGACCGCGAGTCGACGAGACGTAAAGCCACAGATGGAGGGGGGGGGGAAGAACGCTGCTGGTTCATCATACACAAGTTGCACTGTTAAACTCTTGTATGGTTTCTACTTTATGTATGTATATCTAAATGTAGATTTTGTCCTTTACATAGAAAATATCGTAATATACCGAAAACCATTAAATTTAGATACTTCTTTTTTATCTTTTACTATCTAATTCTATTGAATAGGTTACTTTTAGATGTAATAATTATTCCTTCAAAGTCTAGATATCTATTGTTAGCAAAAAGTAGCAACAATGCACTCTGACCAAAGAACAGACAGTTCTTTAGCTCGTGCGGGAATAAGTTGCGTCTCTTACTGCTGCTGTTTTGTTGTGCTGCGATCGTATCGTGTTGTTCATAATTTATAAATCTGAGTTTAATACCTACAATGTCGTCTACCAGTGCTAAGAAGAAATGCAGACAATATTCACACGAGTATTTGAAATATGGTTATGTGCCATCTTCTGCTAATGAAATTATTCCTATGCGCTTGTTATGTGAAAATACTTTCTGCAATGATGCTATGAAGCCGGCGAAAATGAAAGACCCTTGGATCCATTCTGATAAGAAAAACTAAGATAATGCCGCATGAACGCCAGTGTACCGTCTGCCAGCATGGCGCAGCGGGTAGCGTCACGAATTGCGGTACCGAAGGTCGCCGGTTCAATCCCGCCCACTGACAAAAATTATTTAATTCTGTTTATTATTTCCAGAAGATTCTACATGTTTCCTAAGGTCACTTGTAACTTCTACACATTTCATTTGTTAACTACTCTTGTAATCTCTAGTACGTTCTATCTGTGTATAAATAGAAGAGCATTCTGCCCAAGAGGCAGTCAGTGCTGCGTGTATGTTTGAGTTCTCAATAAACCTGTTCTCAGTTTAAGTGCTGTGTTCATTGACAAGTAACCTTCGAATTCACACCTGCCCGGTTCCAACGCGACATAGTTTGGTGGAGACGCCGGGTACCCTGTGCAACAGCTGCATCGTCGTGGCTCCGATTAGGCAACGTAAAAGTCGCCGCCTACACGGACTGGAACCGGACTACAAAGGATATACTCAGTACGTCCTTCCGAAAGTCCGCGTCATTAGGAAACCCATGGCGGCAAGCCAGCTGCACATTCGACACCCATCGGTGTTCTCTGGAGACGCTGGACAGGATCCTAACAAATGGCTAAAAGGGTTCGACCGAGTCGCCAAGTACAACAGGTGGGATCATACCATGTGCTTGGCAAATGTTTATTTCTATCTGGACGGAACCGCCCAGCAGTGGTTCGAGAACAACGAAGAAAACTGAATAACTGGGAAATGTTCCAGACGGAACTTAAGAAAACGTTTGGGGACCACCAGCGACAAATCCGCTCGGCGGAAGAACAACTGAAGAACCGGGCCCAACGACATGGGGAGCCGACGCAATCTTACATACAGGATGTTTTGGCCCTATGCAACGTAGTCAACCCGAATATGACTGAAGCCGACAAAATCACGCACCTAATGAAAGGTATTGCAGAAGACATGTACCAAGCTCTTCTGATAAAAGACGTCGCTACGACGGAAGAGTTCATCAAGTGGTGCCAGCGGATTGAGGAGATGCAACAAAGGAGGGTTGGGCGAAAGAAGTATGACAGACTTCCCAACGTAGTCCCTATGGCAGTTGTGGAAGACCAGCACGACTTTGCGTCTCTCATACGACAAATTGTGAGAGAAGAATTACAACAGTTCATGGCAGCTGGGACTCTTGAACCGAGTGAGCATCAGATCATGGCCATGGATGTAAGCCCAGTGGGTCATGAAGGAGCCGACGCGGCGGAAAAAGAGGTATTTCAGACAATAGCTCCTGTCTGCCGAGCCAATCGCACTCGACGTGAAGAATGGCCTCGCCCTGATATGACGTATGCTGCAGCTGCCAAACGGCAGCCTAGGAACCGGCCGACACGGCCACAACCAAATCCTCCGGCACCTATGACGTCCCGCAGACGAACGGACGTCTGGAGGACAGAAGACAACGCGCCAGTATGTTTCCACTGTGGGCGCCCTGGACATGTCATACGCTACTGCAGAGAGAGAAGACGAGTATTTGACGATTATTTTGCCGCAAGACGTCCGCCATCCGAACAGTTCTACCCCAGGCAGCCACCCGCTGACGAGTTCGGTCGACCTACGGGAAGAAGCCCATCGCCGTACCCTAGACGAGGTCGATCCCCGACGCGCCGCTGCCGTTCATCGTCGCCGGACAGAGCTACCAGCCGCTCCCCTAGCCGCCGCACGCAGGAAAACTAAGCAAGGCGACCATCTACGGAGGTGAGGCCGCCGCAGATGAAAATCCTCCATGGATGACAGTCACTAAGATGTCGGGAAATCTCATCAACGTTATAATCGACGGCCAACCTGTCCGGGCGCTGGTTGATTCAGGAGCTTCTTTCTCCGTATTGTCGGACAATTATCGTCGCACACTAAAGAAGACAATGTTCCGTGATACGGGGGCAACTGTGCTAAAGGTCGCAAATGGAAAGTACGTCCAGCCAGCTGGAGCTTGTGTCGCGAGAATAACCATCAACAACAGGACCCAGCCAGTTGAATTTGTCATTTTAACAGAATGTAGTCATAATGTCATCCTTGGATGGGACTTCCTTAAGGCATCCCAAGCTGTCATTGACTGTGGAACGTCTGAGCTGCAAATTGAAGAAGTCGTTGCGACGGGTACACGTAACACAGAATCTTCTGGGAAGTTATTCGCCGTTGACAACGTGACAATCCCGCCGTTCGCAATGAGAAGAGTCCCAGTCAAAAACACGGACGACCGCAACCTTGAAGTGCTTGTCGATAGTAGAAAGTTTATTAGGCTCACGAAAGAAATCTACATACCAGCGGCTATCATAAGCATTATCGGTGGTCGAGGAGACATTTGGATCACCAACTGTCACGAGCAGTCACAAATTATCCCCAAGGGAATGTGCATAGGGACAGCTGAACCAGTCCAGGAGGGCGAGCTCAACGTCATTAACGAAGATCCATGCTCTGTTACTAGTACCGACAACACGCTGGAGGAAACAAACTATGGAACTGCCAATAGGGTCCGGCCTGACCAAGGAACAACACCACCGGGTGTTAGCTATACTACGCCAATTCTCTGGTGTATTCACACCCCAGCAAAAAAAAGGTCAGACGAAACGGCCCACGATAAAGCATCGTATCAATACTGGGGATCATCCGCCCATTAGCCAGCGCTCGTACCGATTGTCACCAGTCGAAAAGGCGAATAATTCGAGAGGAAGTGGAGAAGATGTTGCATAATGACATTATTCAACCTTCGGAGAGTCCTTGGTCATCTCCGGTGGTCCTCGTAAAGAAGAAGGATGGTACGTGGCGATTCTGTGTCGACTATCGGCGGCTGAACAAAATCACAAAGAAAGATGTCTACCCACTGCCGCGCATCGACGACGCCTTAGACTGCTTGAAAGGAGCTACATACTTCTCAACCATGGACATGCAGACAGGCTACTGGCAAATCGAGGTTGACGAAGCTGACAGAGAAAAGACGGCTTTTATTACACCTGATGGCCTCTATGAATTCAAAGTAATGCCATTCGGATTATGCAACGCTCCGGCCACATTCGAACGCATGATGGACAACTTACTTCGACACCTTAAGTGGACGACGTGTCTTTGTTATTTAGATGACATTGTTGTTTTCTCGAAAACATTTGAAGAACATCTGAGTCGCCTGTCAACGGTGCTGAAGTGTGTTCAGACTGCAGGACTCCGCCTCAATCCGAAGAAGTGCCTCTTCGTCGCCAAAGAGATAAAAATCCTGGGGCACCTGGTCAACGGAGATGGCGTCCGCGCTGATCCAGATAAAGTAAGGGCAGTCATGGAATTTCCAACTCCTCAGCACATTCGTGATGTGAGAAGCTTTCTTGGGCTGTGCTCATACTTCCGGCGTTTCATAAAAGGATTCTGTAACATGGCACGTCCACTGCAAGAACTTTTGCAGGGAGACGCCAAGTTTTACTGGGATGAAACTAAAGAAAGATCTTTCCAGGCACTTAAGGAGGCTCTAACTTCCGCACCAGTTCTAGCCTTATACGACGAGAATGCAGAAACTGAACTTCACACTGACGCCAGCGGTTATGGGATAGGTGCAGTGCTTGTGCAAATTCAGGAAGGTGCTGAGAAGGTGATAGCCTATGCATCAAGAGTATTCTCTAAGCCCGAGATAAACTACTCTACAACCGAGAAAGAATGCCTCGCAGTTGTCTGGGCTATCAACAAGTTTCGTCCGTATTTATTCGGCAAACCTTTCACCGTCGTAACAGACCACCATTCTTTATGTTGGCTAACCAGCTTGAAGGATCCATCAGGTCGACTAGCAAGATGGGCACTTAGACTTCAAGAGTACGACGTCACGGTGGTATTCAAAAACGGACGCAAACACAAGGATGCCGACAGCCTTTCAAGGAATCCTTTAATAGAACACAACAGCATGAATGGAATTTCAGCCCTCGCTGAATTAGGTGACGTTGCAGCTGAACAGAGGGAAGATTCAGAGTTATTAAGAACCATAGACGCCTTGGAGAAAGGAGAACCGGCCAAAGGAGGGTTTCAATTGATAGATGGGACATTGTATAAGAACAACTACGATCCACTATGCCCCAAGTGGCTTCTGGTCGTTCCAGCTCATCTCCAGCCAGCTATTCTCAAGTATTTCCACGACGCTCCAATATCCGGTCATCTGGGATTTGTGAAGACCCTGGACCGAATCAGACGCAGGTATTACTGGAAGGGTCTCTACCGATCTGTCAAGCATTATGTGAGTCACTGTAAAGAGTGCCAGCGACGGAAACATGTGCCGCAATTACCTCCAGGTCATCTAGTACCAATTCCACCTGCAGCAGTTCCATTCCACCGAATTGGGATCGACCTTTTGGGGAGGTTCCCGAAGTCGACAACCGGTAACCGATGGATAATAGTCTGCACCGACTACCTCACGCGCTACGCTGTCACCAAACCTGTGCCGACTGCAGAAGCTCCAGAGGTTGCAAAATTTCTAGTAGAAGACATTATTTTGAAGCATGGAGCACCACGTGTGATGATATCCGATCGTGGAAAGGTATTCCAGTCAAGACTAGTATCAGAGGTCATGTCAAGATGCGACGTTGTCCACAGGATGACAACTGCATACCACCCTCAGACAAACGGTCTCACAGAACGCTTCAACAAGACATTAGCCGATATGCTGTCGATGTATGTGGATGTTGAGCAGAAGGATTGGGATACAATACTGCCAGTGGTCACATTTGCTTATAATACAGCAAGGCAAGATACGACAGGCTTCACTCCGTTTTTTCTGCTCCATGGCCGTGAAGCTGAGACCACAATGGATACGCTGTTCCCATTCCAGCCGGACGACACTCAGGATGACTATATAAAACAGCTCATTACCAGGGTCGAAGAAGCAAGACAGCTGGCTCGCATACGAACACTGGCCACCCAGGAGAGGGACCGTCAGCGGTATGACGGCAAGCACCGACCTGTTGCGTACAACCCAGGAGATCTCGTATGGATTTTTACCCCTGTCCGGAAGGTTGGGCTATCAGAAAAGTTACTGAAGCGGTACTTTGGTCCGTATCGTGTCATACGCCGCCGGTCAGACGTCACATACGAAGTCGAGGATTATGAGCCGTCTTCGAAACGACGAAAGCGAAGGGACATTGTTCACGTCCTCCGCATGAAGCCTTACTACAATCCTGACGAGCAGCTAGGCACAACCAGCTTCTTGTTCAAGGACTCTGAGGACGGTTTGGATACTGAGGAAGTCGGACAGGAAGATAATAGTACAAACAGGAGGAGCCCTCCAGAACTGCCATACAGAGGACCCACGACAAGATCAAGATCCAGGACACTTCAGCGTGCCCCAAAAGAAATCTAACAGCGGGACGCTGTTTTCCTCAGGAGAGGGAGCAATGCCGCATGAACGCCAGTGTACCGTCTGCCAGCATGGCGCAGCGGGTAGCGTCACGAATTGCGGTACCGAAGGTCGCCGGTTCAATCCCGCCCACTGACAAAAATTATTTAATTCTGTTTATTATTTCCAGAAGATTCTACATGTTTCCTAAGGTCACTTGTAACTTCTACACATTTCATTTGTTAACTACTCTTGTAATCTCTAGTACGTTCTATCTGTGTATAAATAGAAGAGCATTCTGCCCAAGAGGCAGTCAGTGCTGCGTGTATGTTTGAGTTCTCAATAAACCTGTTCTCAGTTTAAGTGCTGTGTTCATTGACAAGTAACCTTCGAATTCACACCTGTCCCGGTTCCAACGCGACAATATTACTATATAATTGATAATATTATATATTATTATATTATATATTAAGAAGTTAGTTACGACCCATTAGTATAACCAATATTTCCTGTAATCTAAAAATACAATCCCGAGTTAGTTAATACTTATTATGTGGAACAGTGAATAAACTTGTTACCAGCATCTAACAACCAGATATTTTCTTACCAACCAGTTACCACAACTCATAAGCAGTCAATTACTTAAAAACCTCTTATCTGTTTCGCAGATATCGCAGATCTTCCAAAATTGCTGGAAGCTCCTCTCGTTGGTGGTTATCCAAAACGATTGTAGTGGAGGCTCTTCTTTCCGCTTCTAAAACTACCTTGTCGAAGTGTTGTATAGCTACTTCGATTCGCTCTGTGGTAGAGACATTATATGTGGTTTGTATCTTATTGTGGATAAGTCTAGTAAAGTGGTTCCAGTCAGTTTCTTTTAATTTCTTTGGTTTCACGTCAGAGTAGAGCCATCTTTGAATAGTGAGCAGTACAAGGAGGTGATCTGATGAAAGGTCATTCAGCGTTGACAATTCTATGTGTCCAGAAATATCTTTGGCGATTATAATGTCCAGCACGTCTGGTCTATGTCTCGGGTTGAAGTGAATATGTGTCGCTTCTGATGGTCCGAAGACTTCTAAGCTCCTGAGATCGTACATTTGTTACAACTGTTCGCCTCTTCTGTTACTTGTTCTTGAATTCCAAATGGGGTGTTTGGCATTAAGATCTCCACCAATTATGACCTTGTTGCCCACAGCCATTATCAGGTCTAGGTCCTGTTCATGTATGTTCGTATTTGGGGTTAGATACGTACTGACAAATACAATGTGTCCTCTTGAGCGAATGCCCACTGCTGTAGCCTCTAGGTCTATAAGTTGTGGCTTGGTTATTGGAGCGTGTGACAGGTTTTTGTGTATGGCTACAGCTCTACCTCCTCCTCTTTGTCCTACTCTATCCGTTCTGTAAACTTGGTATCCAGTTAAACGAAAGGTGTCTGTTGGCTGAAGAAAATTTTCTGTTGTTAACATGATATAAACTTCTTCTCTGTTGAGAAAGGTCAGTAGTTCGTTTCTCTTGTTCTTTACATTGTTTGAATTCCATATAACTGCTGTCATGTTTTTCAGATAGGGTGTTTGCGCCATTATTTCGCTAGGGCCATTACACCTTCAAGCAAGACTAGTAGTTTTTGCAATCCTCGTGATTTTTTCATTTTAACCATTGTTCTTTTTAAGATTTTGAAGAATTTTTCCATTTCTGAACCGAAAAAACTGGGTATGTCATCGGTTTCGTCCGCTGTTGATTCATTCTTATCTTTCTTGTTGTGTTGGGACTTCTTTTGGCGGTCGTCATCGGATTCGTCTTCCATATAATCATTAATATCTTTCTTCTTCTTCTGATATTTCCTCTTTGGTCTTGTCCGTTTTTATTTGTTGATTGAGACTTATTTTTTGATTGATCATCCCCTGAAAGGGCGTTTGCATATGAGCGAGTCTGTTGGCTGCTCTTGTTGGTTCAGTCATTCTTTGATTTATTCTTCTTAAGTTTTCTGTTTCAGTGGCAGAGTTTTTCTCTTTCTTGTCTTTTCCATCTTTTTCTTCTTGTCGCTTATTTGTGCGTGGCGGGCGTAGCAGTTTCTGATACTCTGGGCAGCCTCGCCAAGAGGCTTCATGATCTCCCTGGCAATTGACACAATTTGGTTTTTTCCGTTTTGGGTAAGCGGCAATCCTTTGTCAAGTGTGACTTTGCACACTTGACACATCGGCTTGGAAGGTAGCAATAATTTGAAGTATGTCCGTGCCTCTGGCATTTGGTACATTGGGGTGGACCGTTCTGAGAACGATACCGTTCTATTTGGCTCTCATATAAATAATAGCTCGTTCGTTGTAGATTATGTCCGAGTTCTGGCCACTTGGCAAAGTTACAGTGTATGTTGGGAGGGGGATGAGCTCCCTTGTCTCCTGATTTAGCTTTTTAAATTGATTGACCGCTTGAATATCGTAGCCCTTGGTTCTGAGATCATCCTCAATTTCTTCTATTGCTATGGAGGGTGGTAGTCCTTTAATAACAACTTTTAGAGGGCTGTCTTCTTGAATCTGATTGTTGTAATGGTTGATACTGCTCTTCTTAAAGAAGTTCTGGATAATTAAGTGGTCTTCTTTGGATTCCGCAATATATTTTATGCAATCTCCTCTAAATACGCCTTTCAGTTCTCCAGTTATCATGCTCTTTAGTCTCTTGTTGAAATCCGTGTAATTCATTTTTCCAAATACAACGATTGGGGGAAGGTGTTGTTTTGGTTGGGTCGTAGTTTCGTTGGAAGTTACCGGCTATTCTTCCAAGGTTTCATTTGTTTTTGCTGGTTCTGTGTCATGTTCTTCACCAAGTATTTCAAACCTATTATTGGTTGTGATTTTGAAGGGTTCCCTTGATTTGTTAGTTTCTTGGTATAGTCTTTTTGGAGTACTTTTTCTTCTGTTTCTATGTTTGGATGCCTGTTGTTCCATTTGAACGTTTCTGGTAGCTAGTTCTTTTTGATAGCTCTCACAATCACTATTTTCTTCATCTTCTTCAGACTGGCATTATTCTGATTCCGTATTTTCGTCCACTTCTTCTTGGTCTTCACTTTCAGTCGATCCTAGGTATTCTTCGTTGTTATCGTCTTCATATTGGCTGTTGTTCAGTGGTGGTTCAGTAGCATCAGCCCAGTGTTGTTGCCGTTTATTTGCTCGTCGGGGCATGCTGCATACAACTATGTAACAACATACGTTTGTGCGTGGTACCTAACAGGGAGTGTTGATCTGTACCCTTAGTAATCACCGCTAGGTATCCGGGTACAGACACAACCCTACGCTTGCGCTCGTTGGTTTCCATCCACCTCCCCCTCCCCTTAGTTTAGTCGGCTGAAAAGGGTCGCCGAAACCCTCCAGCAGCCCGCCTCCCAGCCTTCAGCTGCGAGAAATGAAATTGTAAAAAAAACGGTTCAGCAGTCGCGTCCTGGACTGCGCTCCTCACGTCGACCAGCTGACGCAACCTGAAGATGATGGCACGTTACGCCATCGAAAATTCATTCATCCACGATCAACTGATCCGGCCCGTTGCCCGAGAATTTTTCAAGCATCAGATTCGCCGGGAAAACCTACGATTACAAAACATCAACGAAGATAGCTGCCTTTTACTCGGCGATGCTTGGCGACTGTTGCTATGTCAACATAAACAGTATCTCTGAAGAAGGCTGTAGGATACCAGCCGAAAGATCAGGTATTTCAATAAACAACGCGGCATAACCCGAAAACCTATTAATCATGAGGAAATCATGTACATATATTGTAACTTTGCTGAGTCAAAACCCAACCACTTCACCAAGATCATATTTTTCCTTCTCTTTATCACTCGTTCAACCAAAAATGTACTTGTAAGTTTTGTTAGTTATAGTTCTTGATGGTAAAATGCTCCTGAAATATCTTCACCTTGATAATCTATAAGTAACAGGGTATGTTAATTTTACTTTACTGATGGTAAAAACTTCAGTTGACCAGTTAGGCAAGTAGCCTTTCTCAAACTTTTCTTTGAATCTGCTGATTCTGACATGGCATCAACATTGAATTTTGCAGGAGTAGTAATCTTAATATGACTGTACACTGTTGAAAATAGTGAGTTGCCTTTAACATCACAAGGTTTCATCTTGATGGTGCTATGGCACTTGTTGTAACTGGACATTAACTAAGGAAGAAGTTCAATCCACCGATGTGAACCACGTCCACTGAATTCCTGCCACATTACATTCTTGATTGTCCTGTTGAGACGCTCAACTATTGATGCTTTTAGATGGGTATATGTTAAGTAGTGATTAATGCCATAGTTAGTCATGAGTGTCTTAAACTCTGAATTGTAAAACTCACTCCCGTTGTCGACTGTAAATTTTTAGGAACACGATCACCAGTTAGTATCCTCTTCATAGCGTCGGTAACCACACTAGCCGTCTTGTTCTTGAGAGGTAGACCCCATGCATACTTTGAATAAGTATCGATCACCATCAGTATATACTTGTAGCCACTGTTTTTACGTGAGTATGGGATCATTTCTACAATATCAGCTTGCCACAGATCGTCAAGTCCTTTGATTATCACACGTCGTCTTGGGAAATTACTTCTTGCCGGTTTATGGAGTTCCGCCACAACTTGATCCATGTTACGCGATGATGTCTCTCTCACGAAGTTCTTCAATCAAGGATAAAATTTCGTTGGAGTGCGCCGTATGTCCTGCTGATGCAGATGCGGTAAGTAATTTTAGTCTTTCAACGAGCTCGTTCGGATCGTCCCAATACATATATTTCTTAATGAGAAGAAGACCAGAACCCGACTGATGGTGAAGCTTAGAGATTATATTTGTATACTTACTGGACGTATTTTTCAAAACTTTGCCGAATGGATTAAATTTTACTCTATGGGAACTCGTGTTGTTTAATATTCCAAATAGCTTTTCAGGTCCTTGGTAGTATATTGTTTAGGTTGTTTAGGAATTTTTAAAAACAATAACCTCATTAATCCTTGTGTTCGTTCATATTCGTTACCATCGATTAGAATAACGTCTTCTTCAATAATCACAGGTGAATTTCCAATCATTAGTGAATCTTTCTTTTTTCTGACACTGAATCGTAATCTCTCTCACTTCGACTCAGCGACTTCAAGAACTCGTTGATCAGGCTAGAAGACTGCTGCTGCTGATTTCGTTGAGGTAAGAAAACGTTTTCCATCGTATTAATCACAGGTCTCAACGAATCTTTGAAAATTTTTTCAGAATCGATCTGACCAATTTTGAGTTCAAGCAATTTGCTTCGAATAACATTCCTGGCTTTTATGACGCCACGTTTAGTTTATGCTGCATCCATGTTTAAACACCGAATGAGGCTTATGGGTGCTTCACTGTATTATTTTATATCTCAAAGTGAATTGTCTCTAAATGCTTCGTAGGGATTATATGCGGAGAAAAAACTAAGTTTATCACATGGAGTACCCAAACATGATAGTCAATATTTACCCAATTCAGTCTTACATCAACCCTTTTCGGTTTAACTACTGAGAGGATTAAACCATCGACACTGATTTCACTATAATTTAGACCCGTATCTCGTATGTATGCATTCTCCTGAAAAGTATCCGTTGCAACAATATTCTCACCTGTAGTCACTTCTAACATTTAAAAAAAAAATTAGACCATCATTAATTGCTTTGTTGGTGTATAGCTTAGTTATGTCATGTACATCGATAGTGTCTGCTACGTGTTTGAGTATTCTACCCTGACAATCCAAACTTCCTTCTTTAGTAAGAAGTATGTGTTTTAGGTGGGTATACCAACACTCTCTTGCGCTGTATCGATGATGTTCTACCAAACAGGGATAGCACCAGATTGGTTTTCCCACATTTAATGGTACACACACTATCGCCCCAACTGCCTCATGAAATATAGGTCTATTCTTCTTCCGCTTGGAGTTAGTGCCGACAATATCCACATTACTCACTTTTAATGTTTCCCGCTGTGGACGAAACGCCTATTGACGGGGTTCGTTGGTTGCTCTGGATATATATATATGGGCGTGCGAACATTTAAGATCAGTTAGTAGATAACGATGCATCCTACTAGGAAGAAGAGGAAGTGTTGTGTATTCTTAAACAAGATAATCGACAAAATGCTATTTGAAGAACACATTCCAACATACCAGTTCTGTGAACCTGGGACAAAACTGGAAAAGCGGTTTAAACTCGGTCAGAGGGGGATCAGTCCACTGGAAGCAGTTTGCAGGAAACATGACACTGCCTATGCGTAGGGTACTGACAGACGCAATGCAGACCGCATACTAGCGGAGAAGGCTTAATTTTTTTTATCTGCTTAATGTCTCTCTAACAGTGAGGTCTTTAGGATAGGGGGCGGGCAAGGAATGGGAAGGAATTCGGCCATGGCCTTTTGAAGGAAGCATCCCGGCATTTGTCTGGAGTGATTTTGGAAACCATGGAAAACCCAAATCTGGATGCCTGGACGGGGATTCGAACCGACGTCCTCCCGAATGCGAGGCCGGCCGTTACACCACCACGCTCGGTGAAGGCTTCAAATAGAATGAGGGTCAAAGATGCAAACTTCGGTGAACGGGGCAGCTGCATTTCTAGTTAACGGTGGTATGCGTGCTAAGTTAAAGTTGCGCGCAGACATTAAAAAGAAGAAGACGAAGAAGGGTGGCATCCTCCCTTTAATACCTATTTTTGCTGGATTGTCGACTGCCGGAACTCTTGCTGGAGAAGCCTTGGTCATCGCCAGAGCCGTCAAACATGCTAAAGTAGCAAAAAAGCAATTGACTGAACAGAAACGGCACATGAAACCATGGAGGCAATTGCCGCGAGGGGTAAAGGTCTTTATTTGAAACCATAGCGGAAAGATGGATCAGGATTAAAGAAAAAAAAGTCAGAGCAGCCGTTGACGGATGATGATATACGCAGATATATAAAGCGTTTGGGTGTACCTCGTTTTCGCGGCTTCTACGTGCGCGATGCATTATCTCAAAAAAATTGTGAACGTGAATGTGGAAGCGTGAACTTGGAAAATGTTGGGTTGCATACATCAAGTACGAATCAAGTGAAATATTTCGACAGTTTACAACATTGAAATTGCAGCGGTACTTTGCAGGTAACAGAATACTGTATAATGTGCAGCGACACCAGGAATTTGGTATGCACGTATGTGGACATTTGTGTTTAAAATTCCTGCATCAAAATGCATAACATCAGTCTTGCATGAACCTTGGTCGGGGTAACACACATGTCTGTGACACTCTGCTTGTCCGGCAATAGATCGGTCTTAAGCTGTGATTACTTTCCACCGATAGATTTGAGTGAGGGCGAGTATACAATCGCCTTAGTATATTTTCAAACATACAATTCGATTCCGAACAATGATGAGTCAAATAGTAAATTTAATTACTCGAAGAATAAAATGAAAGATATACCCACAGGAACGTACGATATTGACAAGTTATTTGGCTTAGCTCGCAAATAACGAGAAACTAGTTATTAGAGAAAACAACAATTCACTCAAGAAACAAACACCTGTGGAAATAGAGTTCATGAAACCTAACTCAATTGGCTCACTGCTCGGATTTTCGAGACGTATATTAAAGCCTGGATTTCATACCTGAGACTACACTGTGCAGATATTCAAAGATAACGCAATATGTATATAATGCAGCGTATGTACTGGAAATTACGTCATACGGCATACACTACACGAGTTTTTTCCAACAGCACCGCCAGAGTACAATATTGTAGAAGTACCTGCAAACCTCATCTACCTCCCCATCACGATGAAAACGCTCAACGACTTTCGCATTATGGTTGTCGACAAGGACGGCAGTTTAGTGGATTTCCGAGGAGAAATTATTACTCTGAGACTACATATAAAGAATGGGCGCTCGATATAATAAGAAGCGTCAGACACAAACAGTTGTCAGTTGTAAACCGACAGTGAAACGGTTAACATCTGATAACGTGCTCTTCCTACAGTCGTTAGGCTATACAGTAAAAAGTGGATGAGGTGCTTAATGTAACTTCCAATGTGGAATTTGGTGAGACGGTGACGCGTAAACAGTTTCTGAGTCATCAACCGCAACCAACAACGTTTAATAATAATGACGAAATTCGGATACCTGTTCAGAACCAAGATACATATACACTACCAGGCGAAAGTTACTTGCATATTGAAGGAAGATTTGTCAAATCGTATTGAGCGGGAATTACAAATTCACTTCTCACGTCCAATGCATTCGCGTTTCTATTTGAGGAAATTCAGTTAGAAATTAATGGAGTTGAAATAGACAATAAAGAATCTTATTTTCGCTGGTCTTCAACAAATCGGTCTATTGAAGAACGCAGGATGGGGGCAACGCGATGTTA
Source organism: Vandiemenella viatica (assembly GCA_031002005.1). Classification (NCBI taxonomy): domain Eukaryota; kingdom Metazoa; phylum Arthropoda; class Insecta; order Orthoptera; family Morabidae; genus Vandiemenella; species Vandiemenella viatica. The sequence goes on from CM061918.1 coordinate 11,440,970, forward strand.
GAAATGGCTACTTCGATATACCTGTATGTAGTCCGTTAAGTATGCTGTTCGGTTTTTGTGAAGACTTTAAAAGGATACTTGCAAATGTAAAACAAGAAATAATACTTATTCGAGCTAGGGACGATACAAAGTCTTACTTACAAGCCAATCCAGGAAAGTAAATTTACCATCTGTAAACTCGCCTTGGTGGTGATTCATTTGCAAGTAAGTGAAAGAGAAAAACTAGCGTTGCTTAAGATTGTAGACAGTGTGAAGCCACTTCGAATTAATTTCAGAAGCTGGGATCTGTTGGAGTACCCGCTGCTTCCTATAAGTAAGTCTCAAATTTGGTCTCTGAAAACATCAATGCAACTGGCGAATTCTTGATTCGTGGTTCTGGTATTTCAAACAAACAGGAAACCAAATGCTGAATTAAGTGCAGCCATCTTTGACCACTGTAATCTCATCACCATAAAAATGTTCCTAAACGATGTGGCATACTCGTACGAGAACATGAATTTGGACTTAAAGAAAAACCGAAGCACAGTGTAGTACGACATGTATGCAAGATTCCAACAGACTTTCTACGAAAGAGAACATCCTTCACCGCTACTAGACCGAGAAGACTTTATCGCTACTGCTCCTATCGCCGTAATTGACTATTCACATTAAAATATATAGGTGAAAACAGAGTCTGTAGATATTCGTATCGACTTTGATAGCACTTTAAGTTTTCCAGCCTACACCCCGCATATTGCCTAATCCTTCACGACCGTGTTGTGGAATACGTACCACTAACAAGTGTTGTGCGTAAGCTCGCATAAAACGGCGTAGCACCATCAAACGCAGCTATTTATCATGACGACCAGCCTTCTGGACGCGCAAGGATTCAAGACGGGAGAAGGAGCGTTTATCTTCAAAGAAGTGTAGTACAATCAGACAACATTATCGCTACACATTGCATCTCTGTAAACTCACCTAGATGTGGAAGTAACGACCCAACAGTGAGATGGTTGAGATATAATTACCATGAAATACCTTGGAATACTACTGGTGCAACCTTCGGTAGACTATGTATTCTATATACAATCACCAATGAAGATGTCGCAATTATATGTGTTAAAGGACTGGAAAAGGCACGATGGTTCCAGAAGATTATCAGGTCTGCTACAAGATAGCAGATTTAGGATGTCCACCTCTATGAGAACCCAGGAAGAATAATTTGATAAAACTTTGTAAAGGACATTTATTTTGTGCTGTTCAAAATGTATAGTTAATTGTCCAGTGGTGGTTGAAATAAAAAGAAATCAAATCAAATAAAATGCGTTTTTAACCACAATTTTCATTCTTTCAATTATCGTCTACTGGCATCATTTACGGTACACAAACATCATACCCAGCATTGTAATTCTTAATTACAAAGTTATTAACATCAGTCAATACAAGTAAATTTTTATATGCATTAAATTTTTGTTTAAGTAGCGCATAGTCTAGCGATGAACAGTAAATCACTTGAGCCACGTAAACATCATTAATGTACATATCAAACAGTTTTGCACTATAGCCATATTAAAGTCTCATAGCACTTTACTAGCTAAAGTGTCCACAAATTTTGTGTAGTACCTTGAAACTAAATACCTCCACCTTTTCTTGACGGCCAAGGTACTCGTCACTGCAGGCTGTGCGTCAATGAGGTTCTTTCAAGTCGAATCGCCGAAGTTGACGCCGCTGGCATGATCAGCATTTGGGGTGAAATATACTGTTTTCATCCCGGCAACCGTACGGCAGGAGACGGCGTGCTCGCCTAGTGGAACTTTGGTCTGGGCGCTGGCTGTGTTGAACAAATCGGACACTACATCCAATACTTGAGTCAGCAAGTCCAATTCTTCATATGTTATTATAACTTAGGTGCGGTTCCCCACTTTTTCGAGCACTACTACTGGCTCGTGCTTGGACGAAAAACCAGTCGTCAAATGCTTTGAGTCACCGACGAGAACAACAGTACCGGACGACCTATGTCTGAACACTGAGGTCAGCAGGCCGGTTGGGCTGCCTAGTCCTGCTTGCTCGATTGGGGAGGGGGGGGGGGGCTGAACCTGTTCAGACCTGTCGGTGACAGGAGGCGTGCTGGGTAGTGGGGGTGAGACTGTTGTAGCCTGTGTTGCCATTGTGTCTGGCATCTGCTTGCCCCACTAAAGGCTGGTCAATGTGGGTTGGATGACGGCAGCTGTGCGTGGCTTCACACCTGGTCGCTGGAGGTTAGGTTAGTGGGAGCAGCTGGTCGCTCAAGTGGCCTGACAAAAGAGCAATAGAACAATTGGAGGGGGAGGTGTGAAAATAATTGACAGTTCATTTGTATCTATGGATCGGCTTTCTCCCCCTACTAATACATGTAATTCTTTCAGCCCTTTTTATAGAACACCTGTTAGCCTTTTTAGTTCGTTTGTGGAACTATCTCCAGTTACTCTCACTAACATTCCATCCTGGTCCAGTCGTTACTTCCTGACCGCGTGTGGAGGACACCAACGTACCACGAACAGAAATCTCTTTGCCCACCTTCTTTTTTCCAACCCCCCCTTTTATAATAAAGAATTTATTTCCGCGGTTAATTCCCACAGACAAATACAGCTGCTCCAGCTAGGCTTGCCAGATACTGGCTTATAATTTTCAGGACATTTCTGGGATTAAAAAGAAGTGGTATGTTTGAAGAGTGAACAAAAATTAAAATTAGTAAATAATGTATTTTAGGTAAAAACTATTCTATCTAACATATGTTTATCACTTTTTTATGTTTATAAATTAAACTCTAGTTGAAAATCAACATCAAATATTATGATTCAAAAGGAAAAATACTAAACTTAAATCAAAAATAGGGCACCTCTTTTATGATTTTTTATAGAAATCAACATCAGGTATTATCAATCAACAATATTAAACTTAAACAAAAATTAGGCTTATTAATTAATGACGTGAGGTGTTTTTGCAAAATTCCGGACCCCCCCCCCCTTTTTTCCTCTGGTGAGACATCGCCAGGTCTGGTTGGACCCCCCCCCTCCTCTAAAACGACGGAGACCCTCCCCTCCCTCCCCAACTAATCGACCTCGAAACTGTTTGAGGCCTTTTTCTTTAGGTCTCATGCTTCCAAAGTCGGTTATATCTCCCCCCCCTCCCTCCCCAGGTGGTTTTTTGGGCCAAATACCTCTCCTAAAGTCGACTTTCGCATCATTTGTAGACTTTTTTTAGCCCTACAGCGCTACTAGAATTTCAAAACCTCACGTGAGATTTCCGTTGACCCCCCCCCCACTCCCCTCCCGCTTGGTGAGGTTTCGTGAAACTTCGCTGGACACCCTCCCATCCCCTATTTCATCTCACGTAATTAATGGACGCCCCTTTAGGTAGAAAATCAACATCAGGTATTAACAGCAAATAAACAAAAATTGAACATCTATCTTTGGCTAAATCAAAATCAACATCAATCAAAATAAATCTTAATCAATTATTTTATTAAAAAAAATATTTATCACTAGATTTAGCCTTTTCCACAGGTTTTTCTCCATTACCGCTTTGCGAAACTGATAAAATTTTTGAGTAAGAATCTTCAAAATTGTTTGAGTTTGCAGTTCAACCTTGATCAAATCCAGGGACATTCTGTTTCCCTCTTTAGTCCATAAATTTTTCAACGGACTTAAACTTCTCTCGAAAAAAGGCGTTGCTTGTTGGAATTGACAAGACAAAAACATCTATTTTCTTTAAATTTACAAATGTGTGTTCTAAAGAAATTGGCCCAGATTTTGTTGTTTGGCAAGTCTTTTAAAGGATCTCAAAAACAGGTTTCAGACATGTGAACTCTGTATAAAGGGAATCAATGTTAACTGCATCTAGAGTTTTCAATATCCCAAGAAATTCATACAGTATTTTCCTGTCAGCAGCAGCAGCAGCAGCAGCATCATCTGTATGACTTACACCATTTAGTTGTTGCAGTACCAGGGAGAACCCTATGACTGCTGTCTGAAATGCTGGAGCCGTCGTGGGCTGCTCTTGGCGACGCGGTACGGCCCGCGTATGGATCCCGCGCGTTGTCGCCGGTCAGTCGGTGTGGGGTGGCTCTCTTGGGCGCCGTGGCAGCTTTAGAGCGATACTTCGCCTTCAGCTGCTTCTTCTTTTCGCAGCCAGAGAAGCAGGCTGCGTGATTTAGTCCGCAGTTGCAGCAGACAGCCTCTTCCCTGGCTATGGTACATTCGGCAGCACGATGGTCAGCCCCACATCTGGTGCATCTGCGCCGGCTTTTGCACTCCTTTGCCTCGTGACCATGGATCTGGCAGTTAAAACACTGCCGGAGTTCGGGCGGGGAAGGCCTCTTCTTGGCCCTCTCTCTCGGCGGTGCTGAAACGGCCACGGGTGACGACTGGATTGGTGGGTAGGGCTGCTCAATGTCGCAGCTGATGCCCTGGTCACTCAGCAGACTGGTGGCCCTCATCAGGTCGGCGGGGCATGAGGCCAGGATTAGATAATTTTGTAGACCGAAGTTTTATTATGAACTTTTGCAGTTTATTTATCCCGTTTGTTTGTTTAAAAATCCTGTTGATTCCAATAACGACCGTGTTTGTCACTATATCCGAAGATTTGCAGATTCGTTTTCTACTTAAGATGTATCAATGCTATTTTTCGCAACTATTATTTTCAAGATTCCCTGCTGGTTTTTTTTTTTTTTTGTTTGCCACCTCTACGACCAATTCTCTTAACTTCTTTTTTTTCAGCATCTCTGGGCAAACAATATTTATTAAGCTTGCTATTCTTTTTTTATAAATCCTTTTAATTCACCAATATTATGGCCTTTATCGGTATAAATATATAATTCTACTGGTTTTCTAAAGAGCTGCTATGTTACACCCTCTGGCAACCCTAGCTCCGGCTCCTGTATAAACGTATCCACAAAATGGGTCATTATTGCAGTCAATTAAGGCTTTATCCACAGTATTATAACCAAATTCCCTTGATTCACTTCTCTACTCCACCTGAACTATTCATGTTTTAAACCTTCCAAACGATTTCAATAGTGAGTCTTACCTAAAAGATCATAAAAGGTGAAGATTATTTCAAATCTACTAACTTCAACATAAAACAAGCTGTGCTCGAAAAGGTAACAGAGGAGAGAGAATTTTATAAACGCTTTACCCAAATCATATTGTGCGAAATTCATGTGATCTTTATCCCGAAACACAAAATTGTTTTCATACTCAACGGTAACGCTCTGGCTTCGCATTCGGGAGAAGGCGGGTTCGAACCGCTGTCCAGGCATCCAGATCTGGGTTTTCCCAAATCACTCCAGGTGAATGCCGGGATGCTTCCTTCAGAAGATCATGGCCGAATAACTTCCCGTTCCTTGCACCCAATACTCTCCCGCCTCTAATGACGTTGAAAAGGCGTAAGCTATAAGAAAAAAAAGTTGTTTTGAAGGGACGCATTAAATAAAATATTACCCAGTACCCTTAGAAGTTTCGTTCGTTACATATACAAGTACTTGAAAACCGCCCGTTATATCAGCACTATAAAACCTTCTATATCGAGGAATCTTAACTCGTCCCTTTTTGCTCACATTATCACTGATTTAGAAAAGCAAATGCTTCGTCTAAATGATAACGTAACTACAAAAAATTCCGAGATACTGTGATGACGGAAGCGAATACTCTGAAATTTTCCTCACTTTTAAAGAATGAGAATCAAGTGACGGCGTCTATCTTCCTTATCAGTAAGGTATCGGAGATGCGTCACAAAAGCAAACGGCGTCTTCGTGGGCTTATTGGGATTCGTGGAAACTCGAGATAAGAGAGCTCTGACCTGCATTCCATCAACTGAATCAGAACACACGAGATCTGCAGGTACATCGCAGTAAGAAGCAATAACAAACCAGGCTAACGAAATACATTAATGTTTACTGCACCACATCCCAGCCAATAGTAACTTGTATGTCTGTTTTCGTTGGAAGCCACTGGAACGAGTGTACCAAAAAAACGTCTTTTATAGTTCCTTACAACATTAATCCAGGGTATAACCACCAACGGAGGCAGGAGAGGTCGAAGAGCTACGACAGCGGTCAGGAAGAAGGGGAGGGGGGGGGGGGAGGGGGCGTCCGGAATTCCGGAAAAACACCTCACGTAATTCATGGACGCCCCCAAAAGAAATGTCCGCTACAACCGCTTTCATTGTGACCAGTGTTACATAGTAGCCTGGTTCCACGTGTCCACCTGCCTATTGAATACCTTTAGGGTAAAATAAAAAAATTAACGTAATTAACTCACCTTTATATACTTCACAAGTATACTTTAAAATGTTTTTAAAAAGAGTGCAACAGGTGTCGACTGGGAAGGAAAATACAAAGAGAAAAGGTTTTGCGAATACCTTAGTAAGGAAAGGAGACTTTAAAACTATGGCATAACATGTTGCATATATTCCTAGTAAAGCCTGATGAAAACCTTGTGGGATGCTTATTAGATACACAGATAAGAAACTAAAGGTTGATTATGATTATAAGGTGGGGAAAGAATTGCTTATTGAAGACTTGAAATGTAAATATCTTGGCATTACATTTGATAACAAGCTTAACTGGGCAGGACACATTGGATAGGTAGTAGGAAAAGGTTTCAAAATCCTGCACTTGTTGGAGAGAGTGATAAGCGGATCTACGAGAGAAGTAAATGAATTGGATTACAAAACTTTGGTCAGGCCATTGCTCGAATATGCAAGTGTAGTATGGGACCTACATTTTGAGTATCAAATACAAGAGTTGGAGAGGGTGCAACTGGCACTCGATTTCAGGTGCAAGGGTGTAGGAAGATTCTCTTTTTTGAGTAAGGATGTCGGGGATTGAAATAAGTTACCTAGAGAAATGATGAATAATTTACCAAAAACATTGAAAGAATTTAAAGCTAAAATTTGCAGAGGGCAAATGTAGGTGGGTGCAGGAAAGGGGAAGATGGTTGTGTAGGGAAATTGCCACCTGGGCATGTGCTCCATCGCAATCTAATTAAATATTATTTATTATTATTATTATTATTATTATTCCATCACCAAAGTCACCTGGCAAAGCTACGAGTCGCCGCTCCCATAATAAATCCAGCTGAGTCGTCGTTAATTCAAGCTATTTAAGAGGTCAATGAACTAAGTGTCATTGCATTGTCGCATGTTTATTGTTAAACTTAGTCCACAATTCGAAGGGTGGTTGGATCCGGCGGAAAAAGACATACTGAGCCATTGCATCAGAGGTAGGACGGCCAGTTCCTTTCCTCTGGGACCACGGACTGATCCAGCGTAGCTCTTAAGTAGTCCTGCCGCCAGCAGGAAATGAACCCAAGACTGAATTATCTGAAAGCAAGCGCCTTAATCACTGAGCTACAAGATAGTTCGCAAAATGAGAATTGCTGTCCCATATGTAAAATACAAAACAAACTATAATACCACCAAAAATATAATAATAAAATAATTAAAAAAAAGAAATTAAAAAATTAAAATAACTTTATACATTGCTTAGAAGGAATTAAATCTAAATAGACAATATTTTACATTACTAGACTATTATTGAAATTTTTACGTAAATCAGCCAAAGCAAGAAAAACAAAAAAGTAAAAAAGTGACAACAATAAGGAATGACTATAATACATAAAAATCATGTTACTACTTACCTATGATTGATGCTAAAAACATGTTTCAGCAGAGCTGAATCATCCAGATGATACACCTATCTTATACTAACTGTAAAACCTTTACCGCATGATGCAGCCTACCAACTGAAGCCTGGACCACCAACGAGGCCGAGCCACAGACTAAAATACTGTATAAGTTGTTCCCCTATCCTGCAAAAACAATATCTTCCTCACTGCATGATGTAAAATATTCGGAATTTTCGTTCGTAACCCCTGTTTCGCCTCATAAAGCGAATAAAGTTCAATAATTCGTTCATCGCGATATGACAGCTTTTACCAATTCAAAAAGTAAGTAATTAATGTAAAAGTTTCAATGACGGTAATGTAAAATATTGTCCCTTTAGATTTATTTTCATCTAATCACGGTATAAAGTTATTTTAAATTTTTTTTAGCTTTTTTTTGAAGGTGGTTTTTACTTAGAATAGGCAAATAGAATCGCTAGAACTTCCGATATAGTTGTTAAAACTAATGTGTAGCGATTCCAAGATTATCTGCACAGGCCAATTTTCTGCTGGATGTATGAGGAATCTCTGAAATCTATACATTAAACAATAATGATGCCAGAACAGAAACTTGGAGAAGAGCAATGCTTAACATTCTTGAGGCGCTTATCTTATTCCCCAGTGTGATTTCTCAACACTTTATTTACGAGGTATATTTTATTATTGTATTTTATATTTTTTTTTTAGTTTTCTTAGTTTCTTTATAATTCCCTCAGAAACTAATGCAATTACCTTGGTCTGTTTATTTTTATCTGTATAGGGAAGCTCTTCCTCTAATTTAACCCCTCTCATCACTGATAATCGCTGATGGTCTCATTAAACCAGTTACTTTATATCTCTGCCATTTTCAAATCCTTACTTCTTCTTTATCCTTATCTACAATTTTCTGTATACCTTTCGTTCTCTTCAGTTTTGGAATATAGCCATAGAAATTTTTAAATGCATTATTCAGTGGTCCCTCTGATCTTTAGGTTTTCTTTTTACTGCTATTAATGCCTAGTGCAGTTGTTTCATGTGTTTATAACCTCCATATTATCTCTTAATTCTGCTGTGCTCTTTTGTTACAAGTCTATTTAGCCTCCTTACTTTTATTTTGTATTGCGTAGGTTGTTCTATACTTCTTCTTATTTACTGTTTTTAAACAAAGATTTATTCTCTATTTCCCGTTATCTTCTTGAACTGTTATCACTTCGACTCCACTGCACTTGTATCTTCTTTCAGTTTCTTCAAACCCCACAGGCTTCGTTAGGAATACACCCTAAACGTATGGTCCGCTATTGTTCTGCTATACGAATTCGGTATAACCTCTCTCCCTAACCGATTGCCTTGTGTTATTCATTTTATTTCCTTCTCTGTTAGTACGTGGTAAATTAAAATCACCACCAATAATTACCATACTACTCTCACCTCTGAACTCTGAATATAAATTTAGTTACTTCACAAGAGCCTGACATACATCATTCATTCGACACATTGGTGGGTGAACGGTTAACGTTCTGGCCTCGCATTCGGGAGGACGCGGGTTCGAATCCCCGTCCGGGCATCCAGATTTGGATTTTCCATGGTTTCCCCAAATCACTCCAGCTGAATGCCGGGATGCTTCCTTCAAAAAGGCCATGACCGCTGAATTCCTTCCCGTTCCTTGCCCCCAGTCCCATCCCGCCTCTAATGACGTTAGCCGTCGACCAGGCGTAAAGCCGTAAGTAATAAAAAGGTGGTTTAAAGTGCTGGATCTAGGACATTTTCCTATTTCGACCAAAGACAAGTGTATCCCTATAATTCACTTTGCAGCCACAGACCACTGGTGTTTGTGTGTAGTATTAGCTTTGAGTCTCCCTTCGTGCATCATGGTGGCTGCATGTCGGTAGCTATCAGTCAAAACTCTTTACAAACACGAACAAAGACGTGGGAAGCAGCCAGTCTTCTCTAAATAATCCTTCAGGATGATGACTACTCTTAAGGAGTGTAGGCAAGTATCTCGAACTTTCTAAACACTTTTTTGTTCCAGAAACGGCTGTGGTAAATTTGATGAAAGTTGACACCATGGATCCTCACTGCGCGGCTTATTTCAATTTCTGCTGTTCTATCATTACCGTGATGCCACACTTTGATAGTGAATTCTTACAGAAATCGACGAATAAATCGAAAATAAAGAATAACATTTTTTGATACCTCACTTGATTTTCCAGAAATAGCATGGAGACGTTTCTTCTGGTCCAAGCCGTTTTTGACCTAACAACCACTAGGAAGAAAATAAAACACCAACAGTGCGTTTCCATCGTGTAGATATAGTGTTTTTTTTTTTTCTGGTCCAGGCAGGATCTCACACTTTTGAAATACAATATCTCGAGAACTAAGTGAGATAACACAAAATTTAATTATTTGCTTTCAATTTGTCTCGTCGAGTTACATAAGAATTGAGGCGCCATGGTTATCTCAGAATTCCCTCAATTTCATCCAGACTGGGCAAGTATAAAAAATCTATTTCTTTATTTTTTTTTATTTTACTGTCGTCAGTCTTTCGACTGGTTTGATGCAATCCTCATTCCCTTCCTATCCTGTGCTCATCATCATTATCGTTGAGGACCATCTCCAGTTTCCCGGGTGAGGTTTACGAGCCTTGGTTATTATAGACGATTGTTTTCCGTGCTAACCTCTTCATTTCTACATACCCCTTACAACCCACATCCTCAATTATCTGCTTCATATATTCTAATCTCTGTCTTCCTCTACAGTTCTTACCTTCGACTGTTCCCTCCACTAACAAATTAACCAATCCTGCATGTCTCAAAATATGACCTACCAGCCTGTCTCTTCTTTCTGTAAGCTTCGTCCACAAACTTCTTTTCTCACCCATCATTTCCAAAACTCGTTCATTTTTTACTTTGTCTGTGCACTTAATTTTCAGCATTCTTCTGTAGCACCTCATTTCAAATGCTTCAATTTTCTTTCTTTCTAGTATTACTAAAGTCCATGTTTCGCTACCATAAAGTGCTGTGCTCCACATAAAGAGTTTAAAAAAGTTCTTTCTAATTCCTAGATCAACATTTGAAACTAAAAGATTTCCCTTTTTCATGAAGGCTCTTTTTGCTAGTGCTATTCTGCTTTTAACATCATTCCTGATTCGCCCATCGGTTGTAATTTTACTTCCCAAGTAACAGAATTCTCTTAAGTCTCCTATTGCATCCGATCCTACTTTTATATTTAATCCACTAGTATTCGTATCATTTCTGCTACATTTCATCACTTTTGTCTTGCTTTGATTTATATTCAGTCCAAAATCTTCCTTCAGTATTTTATTCATGCCATTCAGTAACTTCTCAATATCCTCAGTCCTCTCTGCTAACAAGACAACGTCATCAGCAAATCGTAGCATACTGATTTTTTCTCCCTGAAAACTTATACCAAATGGAAATTTTTCTTTGACTTTCTTCATTGCTTCTTCTACATACAAGTTGAATATTAACAGGGATAGACTACAACCTTGTCTCACACCCTTTTTAACTGATGCATGTCTCTCATGATTCTCTACTTTTATTATAGCCACCTGATTCTTATATAGTTTATAAAGTATTCTTCTATCTCGATACTTTAGACCTGACTTCTTTAAAATTTTGAACATCTTGTCCCACCTAACATTATCAAAAGCTTTTTCTAAATCAACAAATGCCATAAAAGTATCTTTGTTTTTCTTGATCCGCCCTTCAAGAATTAATCTTAGAGACAGAATTGCTTCCCTTGTCCCGCAATTTTTCCTAAACCCAAACTGATCCTCACCTACTATCTCTTCTACTGCCCTTTCCATCCTTCTGTATATTATTTTGGCCAATAATTTTGATGCATGTGTTGTTAGACTAATGGTGCGATAATTCTCACATTTGTCGGCTTGTGCTTCCTTTGGAAGTGTGTAAATGATATTTTTATTAAAATCAGTTGGAATTTCTCCTGTTTCATAACTTTTTGATATCAGCTTGAATAATCTTTCGATTCCTTCCTCTCCTAGGGATTTAAGAAGTTCTGCAGGGATCTCATAAATTCCAACTGCCTTATTTGCTATCAAGTCATTCAGAGCTTTATTAAATTCTGTCCTCAAAACAGGATCTCCTAAGTCATCAATGTCGACATCGCCTTCCTTTTCCATTACACTATTGTTCAAGTCGTCCCCAACATACAGTTTCTCAATGTATTCTTTCCATCGGTTAGCTCTATCTTCTGAGCTTAAAAGAGGGTTTCCATCGGCAGCTTTAATGTTCATACCTGTTTTCTTCATTTCTCCAAAATTCTGTTTGATCTTTCTATATGCAATATCTACTTTACCTATGACCATTTCCTTTTCTACTTCTTCACATTTTTCTTGTAGCCATTTTTCTTTTGCTATTTTGTATTTGCTATTTATTTGATTTTTAAAATAACTGTACTGCTCTCTTCCTGTTTCATCCTGAGAATTTTTGTACCTTCTCCTCTGATCCATCAGCTCCAAAATTTCTTCTGTGATCCAAGGTTTTCGGGCAACTTGTTCCCTAAAGCCTAATGTTTCTTTACCAGCTTTCATTATTTCGGTCTTTAATGCAGTCCATTCGTCCTCGGTTGAACTCCTTTGAGAGTTACTTCTTAGACCTAAGTCTACCATTTCTGCAAATTTTGTGCTAAATTTTTTCAGTTTATTAACTTCCAGTCTATTCTGTTTATAATGCTTCCTTATTCTCTTAAATTTCAGCCTGCACTTCATTATTATCTAATTATGGTCAGAGTCTGTCTGCTCCTGGTAACATTTGTAAAAATAAAATGGGTATTTAATTTTTGTTTAACTTAGTTTGAAAATAGTGTAATTTTTTTATTTTTTATTTTATTTTAGTTTATTGGCCTTCGGTAACAGAGACCATACAGCCACCTTATGTATTATACATTGGTACACATTAATTACAACATAAATAGTTTGTTAAATAAATTTGACAATGTACGGACATCTAGGTGTAGAGATACATTTAATATACAATTAAAATTCCTAAGAACAATCTTCAGATATGCAACAGTTTCAAACCTTTAAAATTCAGCTCCATTTTTTAAATATGCTATTATACATTTATAGACTATACCCCTTTAACATCGCTGTCTAAAAGTAAGATTAAATTTGTGGGTAGGGGGATTCCCATTCTGGCTAGTTCACTTATCATTTTATTCTGATGAGGTTTGAAATTTTTGTATGAGAATATTATATGATTTACGTCTCCAATAGCCTTGTCTTGACAATCACAAAGAGGAGATTCTCGAATCCCTATCCGGTGCAGGTGGCTTAGGAAATTCCCGTGATGGAAAGGAGCTCTGGAAATAGTGGTAATGATGCGTCTGCTGATGTTGCACTTGTAAGACCGTGGTTTTGTTGGCATTTTTGGTTGGACTCTTCCATAGTGTGAGCCTTTAATGGTTTTTGATTTATTCCACTCTTCCTGCCAAGTGTCCATTGCTCTTTCTTTGGTGTTTGGAATTATGTCTGTGACCACAAGTTCCGTGTCCCTTTATGTCCCACGTGTATAGCTTGTTTGGCCAACATGTCCACCTGTTCATTGTACTTTATTCCACTGTGGGATGGAATCCATAGCAGATATTTCGTAATACCTAGCTTCCTATTGTACTTCAGGTGTTTCGTGATTTCCGTTTTTAATGCGGATAAAGTGACTGTCCCAGGTTGTGTTTTCCAGACTCTTAAGTACACTGAGGTAGTCTGTCAGAATTATTGCTTTATTATGGCCGCATTGGTGGCTATCTTTAAGTGCCTCAAGAAGAGCTCTACCGAGCGTGGTGGGTGAACGGTCAACGTTCTGGCCTCGGATTCGGGAGGACGCGGATTTGAATCCCCGTCCGGGAATCCAGATTTGGGATTTCCATGGTTTCCCCAAATCACTCCAGGCGAATGCCGGGATGCTTCCTTCATAAAGGCCATGGCCGAATTCCTTCCCGTTCCTTGTCCCCAGTCCAATCCTGCCTCTAATGACCTTAGCTGTCGACGAGGCGTAATGCAGTATGAAAGAAAGAAGGGCTCCAGCCTCAGCTGAGAAGATGGACGTTTCTTCCGTGAGAGAATACTGGGCAGAAAATCCTGTGCTGGGGCAGATGAAGGAGCATCTTACTCTGCTTTTGCTGGTCCCTTTGATCCATCTGTATAAATATTAAATACGTTGTCACCTACCGTTGAAATGTTAATGATTATTTTCTGATTAATGTTTGGATTTCTGTCTACTTCCAAAAAATGTACCTGATTTGTTTCTAGACGTAGTTCGTTTGGGTTCAAGATATATAGGGTGTATAAATACTGTTCTCGGGTGACTAGCCGAGTTATAGGAGTGTTATAATTACACAATATTTTGGCTCGTCACCCGAGAATAGTATTTATATTCTCAACGCCGAGAAAGACTACATAATTATGTATATAGATTGTGTTTTGTAGGATAGGACTTTATCTTTGCTATTTTTACTGAACGAATAGGCATTAAGAAGTGGGAGCCTAGCATTATTCTTGTCATGGTTGGTTAGCGTTTCCATCACCTTAAAACGTTCATGTAGTGGGTGTTCACTATTCGCTAGTTTTTCAAATATAAACTTTTCCTCGAGGAATTTTCGCTAGATATGAAGAGGTAATTCCCCTGCTCCCACGCAGGTTCTGAGACAGCGTGACTGGAGCCTGTCTAATGGGAGGCTCCATGTTCCTAATGGTTATACAGAATTTTTCTTTTTGAAAAGAATATAACTATAGACTTTTCACATGATAGTTCTAAACCATTATTCAGTAACTACTGCACAAGATATTCTGAACTTCAGTCTGTGACTCTTCGAAAGTGTATATGACGACGTCATCTGCGAATTGGAGTGTCTTTAAGCAATGACTTATATTATATATATATAAATAATAATTGACTTGCAATTGCTACTTGAGGAAGGTATTGTGTAGCCGTATGTGGACCTACTCTATTCCCCTTCGAGCTTAAGGAAAATACCCTGTCTGATAAAATAGAGTATTGACCTGGAACCAATTTCCTCGATATCCCTAGAATAACAAGCTTTTTCATTAAGATAGGAATGTTAACATTGTCGTAGGCTGCTTGTATATCAAGGAAGATTGCTCCTAAATATTGTTTATTGCAGAATGCCAAATTGAAATCGGTAGACAGGACAGCCAGGTAATCCGCTGAACTTTTGCCTTTTCTAAATCCACCTTGAGAGTCTGGAATTAATTTATTTGACTCCACCCACCATTCCAGTCTGTTTTTAACAAGGCGTTCCAACGTTTTTCTTCGCAGGACATTAGTGATATAGGCCTATAGGAGGACGCTGTAGTGGGATCTTTATCTGGTTATAGCACTGGAATAATAACTTGAGTCCTCTATTCTACTGGGATTGGTTCGTTCATCCATATTTGACAGTGTCTGTAAACCAGATTCTGGCGTATTAGATAGCATAGAATAATGTATTCCATCTCTTCTAAGAGAAGTATCGGAAGAGCGTTTAAGGGTTTGTTGAAATTCCTTCATAGAAAACGGAACGCACAGCTGGTGAACAGAGATGAGATTGTACTGTGGAAGGAGCGATTTTATCTGCAAATTCTTCTAGAACTGAGGAGCTAATAGTAGTAATATCGGCGTTGAAATTGTTGTCCTTTAAGCCTCTGACTGTGGACCAGATGTTTGAAAAATTTGAGTCTTTTCCCGAGGATTCGCAATACCGGATCCAGTTTAAGCGCTTTTGATTTTTCAACACTCTATTAGTACGAGCGTTGATTTGTGAATATGCCATATAGTGCTGGAGATCCGGATTCTTCCGGTACGTTGAAAGAGCGAGTCGTATTCGAGCCACTGCTTAGAACATGTTGGATTCCACCACACCGGAAGTCGAGTTTTCTTAGTGTAAATAAATAAAAAACAACAAATATTCCATTAAAACAGAAGGCTATTACAGGGATTTAAAATTATCTCTAATGATTAATTCATGATGGAAAACGTAATATATTAAAATTAAAATGATTAACTGAAAAAAAGCAGAAATAGAATATTGTGATCGAAAATGACAGCAGTATTTACATTAACCTGTTTGCAAAAACATTTGACGGTACTGTAGAACAAATATCTCAGGAACAGATTCGTTTTGGTCTTGTGTTATCTCAGAGTTTGTGAAATTAAAAATCTGGGTATAGTGTCAAGTTTTTGGACTGTCAGATTTTGTAAATTAGGAATTAAAGTTCATCTATCTCCACTTATACTGAATTTTTACAGATTCAAAACAAGGTAAGTTCAAACTAATGGTACATTGTTACAGGCAGCTGGAATTATATGAGACTAACGTAATGACGTGAGTAATATGAGCCAACTTAATTTAAAAATTAATACTGAAACTTTCTTACTTTCATATGACAGTTATCATCCCGGTATTATTGTCCAAGTAAATCGGTAAATATGCCTACATGAAGTAATGAAGTGAGGAAGATGGTGGTTACGAACAAATAATTTGGCGTAATTTTAGTTCGCCATACACTGACTGTATTAATTCGCATGCGGTGGAAGGTTTGCTTTCTGAGCAGCTATATTAAAAGAGATTATGGCAAAGTTTATATGACAGTCTCTATGACCACACGACACCAGTAATTTAGTTTATGTTTAGGATTTAAATTTCTTCCATGTTGCTGCCATTATCCCTTCATGCGGATGGAAGTAGTTCCACATGTACTTGATCTATGCAGTCTGAGTCAGATTTCTATCATTACGCAGTACAACATAAAGTGTTCGAACTTTGACATTTACTTTTGATTTTCGTCTGTTTCATTGGCGGCATATTACTAAGGTAATTAATTGAGCCACATGCATGAATAATCAGCAATATAGCTATTGGAAGTTATGATTCTCAAGTCTGGAGCAGAATTGTATGTAATTATACGTGGTTTGATCTCCGTATTTATTTTATTCTCTGCTTTCATTCGCACTGTTACTGAATTCTTTAGTTCAGCGCCAAGTAAGCAGTTGGTAACTATTATCAGATTCTGGGGGAGTAGTTTACGTCGCGATACATGACATCACGACGTGACATAGTGCTTATGAAGGTTTCTTAAATAACTGATAACTAAATTCCTCTTGCCTTTTGCTGTGTCAAGAAAGTTTTGTTTTCATTCTGGTCCAGGCAGAATTTCAACCTAACCACAATCTCCGTTAATATTGTCGCTACAAAATCAAAGCCTCAATCAGACGCGCATTGATACAATCATTTTATCTTAAGTTAGTGATGTCGTGTATCGCGACGTAAACTTGAACCGATTCTGGCTACATTTCGGGGCTGTCTTGCAGAAAAGGGCGTGGACTGCATTCCAGAGACAATATATATGCTACCAGAGACAATACATATGCTACCAGAGACAATATATAGAAATGTACTCGCTCGCTATCTCTATGTACTGCCACTAGCCAGCGCCACCAGCTCTATATTCGAACTTAATCGTGAAACATATAATTCCGATCTAATCGAAACTAGTTACTTATAAATTTTTCGGACAGTTCTATCATTACCGTGGCGCCAAAGTCTGATGATGAATTCTTTTAGAACTCTACGAAACAAATCGAAATAAAGAATAAATTTTTTTGATATCTTCCTTGTGTTTCGAGATATAGCATGTTAAAAATCAGTCATAGGTATAGTTCCTTCTGCTTTTGGTGTTTTTTCTTCTAGTCCAGGCCGTATTTAAACCTAGAAACAATCACTAGGAAGAAAATAAAAGACCTATAGTGCATTTCCATCGTGTAGATATGATGGTTTTGGTGTAAAAAAAATTTCTGGTCCAGGCCAGATCTCACCCTAACCACCTCACTTTTGAGTTACAATATCTCGAGAACTAAGCGAGATATAAAAAACTTTATTCTTTACTCTCAATTTGTCTCGTCGATTTCTATAAGAATCAATCATCAGATTATGGCGCCACGGTAATGATAGAATCCCCATTGATCGTAATACCAGGTAATTCTTATATGCATGGCATGACCTAATAGTTAAAAAGGTGGGAAAATAAAAACATTTTGTTTCTGTTTATGTTGAGATACAGTCTGTACCCCAGTAACAACGACAGATAGAACATGAAAATAGGGCTACCCCCAAATCCTGTCCCATGGAACAAGTCATAATCTCTACACATGAAGAATCAGATTTTTGTTTCTTTTTTCGCAATAGGTGCAAAGTCCTCTAAAGATGGTAATATAAACACAGTTTGTTGCCGTTAAGGTTGTAATGCAGCCTAGACCACAGCAACAGCGAAATAAACGACATGATAATAGGAAAACATAGGAGATAATATTGCAGATATACTTCTTTCATGTCTTATCTGTTGCTATTACTTTGGTCCAGGCTGCATTACAACTTAAACGGAAACAATCTTCGTTTTGATTATCATACTGTGAGAAGTCAGGACTAACTGCGACAATGGACGCATTTTTATCTTAAACTAACTACTCGCCTTGTCTTTGCACGAGTGCAGTTTACTCATGAAGGAAATGAGAAGTGCGCTTAGCAACAAAATATTAAGTATGTTTATTTTATAACATGTTGTAACGAGGCAGGGAAAAACTATCGCTGAATATCGATACGGGAGTCCGGGTAGCTTAGGGAGAGTTGTAAGGACGAGTTGCAGTCCGCGAAATAATTGAACAGATTAACGATAGGCTATAATAATGTAGTGAGAAGAGTGTGGAAATGTGAATTACGTGTTAGTAAACTGTGATTAATAATAATATTTAATTAAATTGCACACTCCAGTGGCAATTTCCCTACACACCCATCTTCCCCCTTTCCTGCACCCACCTACATTTGCCCTCTACAAATTTTAACTTTAAATTCTTTCAACGTTTTTGGTAAATTATTCATCATTTCTCATGGTAACTTATTCCAATCCCTGACACCCTTACCCAAAATAGAGAATCTTCCCACATCCTTGTGCCTGAAATCGAAATTCTTACACCAATATCCTTACATGCCTCAACACCAATATGCGCCTTGTACACTCCCATGACCCTCTTTACTCTCCTCCTGTCTTGCATTGAATCCCATTCTAGCTCTTTTATCACATCTGTTGCTGATGCGTTCTGCGGTAGTTTCCAGAAACAAATCTAGCAGTCCTTTTTTGCACCCTCTCCAACTCCTGTATTTGATACTAAAATGTGGCTTCTATACTACACTACCATATTCAAGCAATGGTTTTGTAACCCAATTCCTTTACTTCTCTCGTTCATCCCCTCATCGCTCTCTCCAACAAGTGCAGATTTTTAAACCTTTTCCCACTACCTGTCAAATGTGTCCTGCCCAGTTAAGCTTGTTTTCAAATGTAATGACAAGATATTTGCATTTCAAGTCATCTCATTCTTTCCCACCTTATAATCATAATCAACCTTTAGTTTTTTTTTCTTCTATCTATTAAACTGATTCCACTACGCATTTATCTTCATCACATGTTTACCAAGCCAACTACATATCCTGTCCAGATCACCCTGCAACTGTTCACAGTCCTTTGTCGTTTTAATCGTTTTATATAACATTATGTCATCTGCAAACAATCTAATTTCTGATAGTTAACTACCAGTTATTCATTAGAATAATAAATAGCAAAGGTCCCAATCCGCTCCGCTGTGGCATTCCTATTTTTACTTCAACTTCTTTTGATATTGCGTTTCCTACTCAGTCTTTTTGGATTCTACATTTTAAAAATTCTTCTACCCAGAAAATCACGTTCTCACCCACTCCAGTAGTTTTTACTTTATTTACTATCATTTTATGCTCTGTCAAAAGCCTTTAAAAGATCTAGTGCTACACTATCAATTTGACATTCCTTATCCATTTCATCTGAAATATCTTGCATAAATCCCAACAACTGAGATTCGCATCAACATCCTTGCCTAAAGGCATGTTGCCTACTTGAAGACCCCTTGTGCTCCTCACATATATTTCTGATGAGGTTGCATATCAATCTCTCCATTAATTTACCTACCACTGATGTCGAAATGATTGCTCGTATAATTTTCGACTTTATTTCTCACCCCTACTTTATGTACCGGTACAACTATCTCACTTTTTCCTGTCCTGTGGTAAGCAGCAAGTATCCAGACTCAATTTAAAAAATATTTAAAGATAAGATACAATGTCACATCCTGCTATCTTTGACATCTGAAGTAATATTGTCGACACCAGCCCCTTTATGTTTTTTCAGCTTTCTTAGATCCTTCATGATATCCTCAGTAAGAATTTCAACTATTTTTTGCTCTGCTCATTTCTAAATGTTGTTAAGTTCGTTATCCGATTTAGACCCTCCGATTCTGATTAATTGTCCCTAATAGTCTCATTAGATCAATTAGTTAAAATCTTTGCCTTTTTTAAATCCTCATTAACTTCTTCTCCAAATTTCCCCTCAGTTTTCTAACATACCCATAGAAATGGTCCCCCTGCACTGACACTACTCTTGATAAAACCATCTTTACCCACATTCTTAGCTATTATTAAGTCCTTCTTTAGTTGTTTTAAATATTCCTCCACCAATTGCTCCTCTATCTCTGCGGTACACTCTTTAACCACACGCAGTCTAGTACTTCTTCTTTTAACCAAGACACTACCCATATTATTACTTGTGGTTGATGTATCTCTATTAAGTTTGCAAATTACATTACTTTGTTCATTATACTTCTACAGATCACCAATAACACCCTTGTTACCGGCTTTATATTTTCAGCACTAACCTCCTCCTTCCCAGTTCTACCTAAGTCAGTTATTGTTTCAACAACTTCATCTATTTCTTTAACATCTGTGATTTTTGCCATTGTGGATCTACAGTTAGTATCACTTTGATCATCTATTTCCATCTCTTCACCAGCAGCCCCTATACTATAAAAGGCACAGTCCTGACCCCATCATCACTGGAAATGGGCTCCCTTACTGCCTTAGCTAACAACTCAGAAAGTAGCCCCTTACCCCTTCTATTCAGGTCTACTGAAACCCCACCTACCAATGGTGTTCACAGGCACACCCTCCAAGACGGAACTAATGCCTTTCCCAAGTAGCACTTCCGTTTCCACATTAACCCGCCTCACCGCATAGTTCAATTGTGGCCGGTCATGGCGACTTAGGACCCGCATGAGCTCCACCCTGGTATGCTGTGCCTCCTTCAACACCTTCCTCAGGTCACTCTTTAGAGCTCTGTAAGTTTTTAGTTTATTTTTTCGTCTCCTGCAGCGCCACCACACAAAGTGTGGTATTATTAACTTCCCGTTTACCACTGTGCGTTTGTTTTCGTTTGCGACTCAGTCTGTGTACAAGAATTCAACAATAAAAAACCTGAAGAAATTACTTTTTGAAGACGGAGCACGTAATCTGTACAAGTACACTAGGCAAGAATTGATTAACAGGTAATAATTCACAACATCAACACCAATTATGCCATGAAGGCACCATTTAATTTAGGCCTCACTCATAATTTAGGTTTCACTACTAGTTTTGAACCGCTTAAAAATCATTTTAAAATAATAAGTATCTGATTTTGGGCCAAAGTGTTTTTATCACTGTTTTTACAATTGTTTTTGCGTTGTAGGTTATAGGAGAGAAGAGCTCCTGAACATCGGCCAAACATTGTCTGAAGTTGAGCTTATTCTTCTGTATGCTAATTTCCCAAAGATTAATTTAACGAGTTGCGCGCCGACCCTAAAAATACATTTATGATCTTTCACGAAGATACGTAATATTAGCCATTAGATTTTATTAATTACTTTTGTTAAATTTAAAAGATTTGTCCATCTTGCTTGTCGTCCGCAAAATGTGCGCCGATTGATAGCAAATTTGGTCTTGCAACCGCTTGAGATTTTAACTGCTGTTTATTTTACCTTCCTGTAAAATGCTATTCATATTATGGATCGGTCAACATCAAGAAAAATCTTAATTGCAGCATATTAAAAAAATCATGTGAAAACAATTACCTTGACCAACCTGTTTAATACTATTTTGTCAGATAAATATATTTTCAGTCGATCTAAACTATTTTTTGATTGTCTCATAGAACGTAGCAGTAAAAGGTAAACTATCCACAGCAAATCAGGACTATGTTGCCGTAATGTAAGCACATCTACAATATAAATAATTGATTTCTTGCAGAGAAGCATAAGAGTTGATACAATCACTTGATTCAGAGCGTGAAAATAAAGCAACCACTTGCCATAGTTGGCATGCGATGAATTAAAATCCGATTTATCAAAATGACAGCTACGCACTCGGGTCCACCTCGATGGAGTTTTTCTATGCCGCAGTTATGTAACCCACCGCTTCCACAGGTCTTAATCTTTGGAAAAAATATGATAACTGAGACCCTTATTTTCACCGAAATCTCTGAACATCCATAGATTCAACGATTAACCGCCGTAATTCCGTTTTTAATAAACCTTGTATCGTCGATAGTACATGTGCGCAACCGGAAGTTGAGTATACTACATAATGGTGGCCATATTGAATTTACAAAGCTGTATGTATAGTAGGTATAACTCTTATTAGATTTGCTTCCAAACGTTGTCTACGGTCTTCTTCAGTTTTAATTAATTCGACAGTGATATAGTCGCCTCGCTTTCATTCATACAAACCTAGTCGTGACAATTAGGAAAAAAAAAAAGATTTAGCCAAATCTGTCGAGCCGTTCTCAAGTGATGATCTTTTATACATGCGGCAATTGATTTTTATTTATATAGATTCTTTCGACTTACCTTCAAAAGAAGATTTTCCCTCTTCATAACGCCCCATATCAAGTTCTCTTCCCTTCTATGCACTACTCCTAATTGTTCCGCCATTTTCCGTCTGGTCCTCATCGCCAATATGTTTTATCTACTGCCAGAATTCTTTTCACCCGTCTCCTATCTTCCAACGAATCTCAACCCAGCTGCTTCAACGTATCAGATCTGCGTGGGCGGGGGAAGGCGGCACATTTATTCGGTGGTGACTTTTTTTTATCATATTGGTTTTTTTGCCTACTTGAAATAATTAATCACAAATGTTGAAGAAGTGGGGCAGCAATCCCCACCCTGATTCCGTACTCAAGCAATTCTTTGACAAATTCCGATTCTGTCACTTCTCTCGAGCACGCTAACACGACCGTACCATATGACAGACGGCTTCACGTTTCCTTTATTCATCTTCTGCAATACGGAAGGGTTTCTTTTTTTACATATACCGGAGCAGCAACCTAAAATACGTCTTGCCTATCAACTCGCAGTATATTACTCATTGTATTCAGCCTTGCGAAAGATGGATGGCGCTTTAATACTTGGCAGGATTTCCAGTCAACGAGATAAGAGAGATAACAGGTTTCAAGAAACGAAACGAGTGCTAAACTGCTGCTACCAAACAGGTCAATTCTCGGTGACGGGAACAAATATTGAATCTCACAAAGACAATTGTTGTAAAAATATGATGATATCTCGCGACTGTTTAGTAAATCTACTCTCTACGTCTAAATGTCCGTTAATTTTACTCACCTTTTACAAAAATATGAAGTAATTACGTTGAAGAACCCAAACACCAGAAAAAATTTACAGTTCATTCAGAAAAGTATTCATCGAACCAAGTTGAAAGTGCTTAAGGGGGCATCCACAAATTACGTGAGGTGTTTTTCCGGATATCTGGACCCCCCCCTCCCCCCTGGTGAGATTTCGTGAGATCTGGCCAGACCCCCCCCCCCCCCTCTGGTGAGATCTGGTCCGTGAGAACCCCCCCTACAAATCGTCCTGGAAACTTTTGTAGACTTTTTTTTGAAGAAATACCCTCCAAAAATCGACTTTGGCGCAAATTGTAGACCTTTTTTTTGGCTCTACTGTCCCCAATTTTTCGCAAAATCTCACGTGAGATTTCCGTAGACCCCCCCTCCCCCCTGGTGAGATCTGGTGAGATTTCGCCGGACCCCCCCCTCCCCCATTTCACCTCACGTAATTTATGGATGTCCCCTAAGTTGAAGATCTAGAACAAGGCTGCCCAACCCCAGCGGTCTACAATACGCTATCTCAGAAACGTCTGCAGAGGTATCTTTATTATGTTTAAATATATGTTGTAATATTATGTCTTCCGCAGGCTAACTTAGAATCGAAACTGGTTCGACAGGCTTGATCTAGAAGTCTTGGAACGGATGGCCTCGCCTTGAGGCTGAAGGTTTGTGTATGAGTGGAACCATTAATTTGCATTATCCTTCTTATTCTTCTTCCTGTTCTTCTTGTCTTCCCAAAACGTCCTCATCCTTTCGCTGTGGGCTTAACGTCTCTCCTGTCTATTCATTTCTGAGTTTCAAATTTTTTTTTTTTGCTGTTGGTATCTTACGGGCAACATTATACTAAATTTATTTATTTAACTTATGATTAACAAGGTACACAACAGGAAATGTACATATCACAAGCTTGTACAATTTCATATCTCGAGATCTAATGATTTAATCCAGTCAACTGCACTGATCGACGCATCATGTAATTCCGCCATTGTTCCCTTGTAGGCCCAAAGAGGACAGTCAGAAACGATGTGATTGATTGTCTGTAAGGTGGCTCCACAGTCACAATTTGCAGAATCTACCCAGCCCCATTTGTATAATAAGTAGGCGCATCTGCCTTGTCCTGTTCGAATTCGATTGATGATTCTCCACTGCCGCCTGGGGAAATCGAAACCTTGTAACCTTACTGAGGGATCCTCAACTAGATTTTTATTGGCTACTGATGACTGCTCCCATTGAGTTGTCCACAGTTTATTCATGTTAAAAGAGGACTCTGTAAGGTTGATTGCTGTGCGCCATGGTGGTTTTCTTGATTTCAAGCGTTGATGTTTTGCTTGAATCATTTCTTGATGTATAGGCAGCTGAGGGTTTTTCAGGATATTTATCCAGATTTTTAAGAGAGCTTCTGATCTTCTTAGTGATGGGGGTGAGATATTGCATAGCACTGGAAGCCATATGGTGTTTATGCTGTGAATACATCCCGTAATTATTCTCATTGCCTGATTGAGTTGCACATCTATCTTCTTTGTATCGGCACTATTGATCCAGGATGGGCAGCAGTATTCAGCAAGAGAATATGACAGAGCCGAGGCTGTGGATCTTAGAATGTGAGCACTGGCTCCCCATGAAGTACCTGCAAGCTTTTGGAGAATATTATTTCTCGTTTTGACTTTGGCAGCCACGTTTGAGAGATGCTGTTTGAAAGTTAGAGTTCTGTCCAGTGTTATACCCAGATATTTTGGTGTGCCGCAATACGGCAAGACTTGGCCTCTGAATTTAACTTCTGGTTGATAGTGTGCTTGTCTGTTGCGTAAATGAAATGTGGAAATAAGGAAATAACTGTTTTCTGAGGATTTAGATAGAGGCACCATTTCTTGAAGTAGTCATCTAACTTTTCCAGATCAGCTGATAAAGTTGTTTCTGCATCAGAAAAGTTGGGGTTCTGGTTCACCAAACAAATGTCATCAGCGTAAGTAAATTTTCTTAAAGATGTTTCCGGTAAATCATGAGTATACAAATTGAATAGGAGGGTCACTAAAACAGATCCTTGGGGTAAACCATCATTTAGTATAAATATTCTGCTACTGTTATTATCAGAGTACACCTGAAAGTATCTATTGCTCAACATGTTGTTAAGTAGTTCTGTAAGTTTTCGACATGGGATAATACTCACAAATTTCAGAAGAAGTCCTTCTCGCCAAACAGTGTCATAGGCAGCTGACAGATCCAAAAAGGCATCCACACTTACTGATTTCTTCTCAAACGCATTTTCAATATGAGAGGTGAGAGTGAAAACGTGGTCATTATAACTTCTCCCTGGCCTAAATCCTGCTTGTTCTATGGGAATATGGTTATTGATTACTTCAGAAATTCTATTGTAGATCAGGCGCTCAAGGAGTTTATATGTTACACTTAGAAGTGCTATTGGTCGATAATTTGCCACTTTTGTGGGGTCCTTATTTGGTTCCAATGTGGGTAATATTTTTGTTTTCTTCATTAACGGTGGAAGGTTTCCAGTTTGAAGGATATTTGAGAAGAAGTTGGTAAGCCATCTTACTGTAGCTGGTCCACAGTGGGCCTAAAGTTCAGGATATATACCATCAAATCCAGCTGCTTTTCCCAGTTTCATTTGTTTGATTGAATCTTTGGTTTCTTCTTCTTGGAATGGAATGGAGAATTCAGAAGATTGTGGGGCTGCTTTTTTCTTGTTGCGTAATTTTAATCTGATATCTCTTTTGGTTTGCTTATCCTTTGTGTTTTTAGAAACCGATACTAGGTGTTTGGCAAAATCATTCAGATTGATGGCAGGTTTTGATCTTCTGATCACAGGGATTGAGCAGTCTAATTTTCTAATGACTGACCAGGCTTTTATACTAGAGTGGGTGTAATCCAAGTATTCTACTGTGCGATGCCAGATATTTCTACGACCCTCATCTAGTGATTGAAGGAGGCATGTTGGATTATCAGAGGTTGGATGTTCCTCATATTTCATTAATAAATTCTCACTCTCTGGGCTCCAACCAGGGATATACTCTTTGCGATATCCTCTAGGAATGCATCGTCTAGCTACAGCTTTAATGACCCCAACAAATCTGCTATAATTATTGTAGGTTGGTTTAATCCATCTGATATTGGAGTCTGTTTGTTTTGCAAATTCAATCCAATTGGCTTTCTTGAAGTTCCATCTTGGTGTAGGGTGCGATCGTATAACAGGTATGGACATTCCTACCTCTAGGATAACAGGTCTGTGTTGACTGTGAGGAAAATCCTTGACCACTGAACGACGAACTTGACTGATTGCACTCTGGAGGTGGGTTGTAAAACATAGGTCTGGAGTGTATCCTCGGCACAATCGAGCTGAATGAAAGGTCGGCAGATCTTCAGCATCAGAAATTAATTCCAGATTATCAGTTTCCATCCAGCTTTCAAGTATTTCACCATTAAGGTCATTTTTGTTATAGCCCCAAAGGTGATTTTTACTGTTGAAGTCACCAAGTACTATAGTTGGGTGTTGTTGAGGTAGAAAAGGAGGGTTAGGCCAAATAGTTTCAGGTGGCTTGTACACATTGACTATCTTCAGATTTTCAACTTTTGCCGTGATGGTATAAATGTCATTATCAGAGTTTACTGACAGGAGTTGGTAATTTGGCAAATCATTCTTGACATAAATTGCGAGACCGTACTTGGGATGAAAATTGGAGGCTATTAATTTAAAACCCGGTATTCTCCCTCTGCGTTGTATCTGTTGTTCGTCTGATGTGTGAGTTTCTTGGAGCACAATCACATCGACTGCACATTTCTGTGCAAGTCTGGAAAGATATTCACATTTTGCTCGATTTATTCCTTTGATATTCAGTTGACAAATGCGTAGAGATGGTCGAATTCTAAGAGCATGGGGGCCCTGAAAAGGACCTTCTGGCTCCTTTATGTGTATCCTTTGACCGAGAGGTCTATGCAGACAGTTCGCTGTTGCTTTCTTAGCCCCACCCAGGGGTCACGTGTAGGGCGATTGAGGTTATACCTACGGACGTGAAGCAACTTAGACGAATACGAAATGATTGTCTATACACACTGCGTGTAGATGTCAGTGGTCCTTCTGGGTTTCTATAAACCAGCGTGCTTTGGTTTGTCGGGGTCCGTTGACGATGTGGAAAATTTTCTTGGTCAGTCGTGAGTCATCCATTCGTGCTGTATGTCCATAGTATTTCATGCGTCTTTTCCGTGCGAGTGAAATGAATCGTTCGGTCAGTTAATACAGTTCTTATGATCTTTTGCACATCCAGATGCCGTCTTCGATCTGGGGGAAGAATATTTTTCTCAGTATCTGTCTTTCTATTTTTTCTATTCTTTTGACATTTACCGTTAATCATGCAGGGAAGGATCGGAGCTTCCCAAAACTCCTTAAACCAAAAAGTTAACTTATATTTGCTTGAAAAATTACCTTTAAACTTGCGTTGACATGAAAATATATCTTTGGAAAGGTAGCTTGGAACATTCCTTCACATAATTGTATATAAAAAACCATAGAACAACACCTCATTAAAAATTAATCAACTATTTATCGTATTGGCTTTCACAAAATAAAATTAGTTATTTCAATTAAAACAAAAAATGCTTGGTTAAATCTACAAAATGTACATTACAGTGCAGCCAAATGCATCTGATAGACATAAATTACTCACATAAGTTCAGACACTTCAAATACACTGTCTCTGGTTTCTGTAAGCAAAGTATGTTGATTTCTGGTATTGTTGCAGAACTGGGAATTATATGTTTGTTTGTGTTAAGACTACAATAACTTAGAGAGTTTAATAATGAAGTAAGAAGAGATGTTACCACAAAAATGAAAATGATCAAAACTGAAGTCAATTTTTCAACTAAAGCATTTTACTTTATGAGATTGAGAAATTAGCAATGTTGATTGATATGTACAACTTTTCTATAAATATTCTCTCGATTCATTTCTTATCCTCACGAACATTCCACATTGAGGGAATCATTATTCTATAGTCATGCCATTAAACTACTCTGATAAGCAACGTATTCACAATGTCCTGTTGCATTCACACATCTTACAACAAGTTTATCGTCTCAATACAACAAGCAATAGTTTATAAAACCACAAAGTGAAATTTAGAAATATAAAAGTATTATATAACACTTAAAAAAACAATATATTATCTGAATTCCGCTCATTTCATCATAAACTAATTATTACGTTTTACACTGCCATGGAAGTAGCCACCCCTTAAGGTCAGTTGTTTTGTACATTATAACTGTCGTGTTTTAACGTGACAGACAGTGTGCCAGTCTAGCGTCTCACTTGTCTTGAGAGCCCGCCCAGGATTGGCTGAGGAGATGTGAAGCGTATTGATGTTACGAAGGCTTTGACTTACGAACAATGCTTTTTGAGTGACATTTTGACACATTTAAAAAAAAAAAATCATTTTGGCTGTTACTGTGGGCTGAAATGAGTTCTTGCGATCTGAGTAGGTAGTGCGTTTAGTTGTTAGAAGTAAAACTCCTGATTGGTTAAAAGTCTGCGGTAAATTCCTTTTACCGCCATTATGCACTTTGTTCACCCCTGCTTACCCAGTGCGCCGGCTCGCCATATCGCTGACGCAACCTGCAAAACAAAATTAAGATTATAAAATTCTGCAAAGTAATTAATTAGTGTTTCAGTTTATTGCAAAAGAAATTATACATTATAAATCTTCAAAAGAAAACATGTGATATTCACTAGAGTAGATGACCCATGCTAAAATTTCTCGAATACAATGAAGCGTAAGGTTGGGGGTTTGTAATAGCATGAAAGAAGAGTATAACAAAAGTCGACGCCAGTGAAGCAGTCTATTAATATCTCTGTGAGATGTGCTACTTCTATCTAGCGGCTTGCATCTGAACTGTCTCATACGCGCGACTTTCACAATTATTACTTTTGGCCTTTAAGAGTTAAATACCGAAAAAATTCGTTCTTATGAAATGACGTTACCAAAGCAAAGACCTTAATCTTTAATATGATAGCTCAGTTATCTTTTTCTGTTAGATGTCTAGGGACATAAATGGCTCATGACACAAAAAATTGTTGTAGAAATATAAATCTTTTGCCCTTTAAGGCTCGAATGCTGAAAAATTCCTTTATTAAAATATGATTTTACCAATGTGGATAACTTAATCTCTAAAATAATACCTCACTTCTCGGACAAGTAAAAAAAAAATACCTCATGAAAAAAAAAAAAAAAAAAAAAAAAAAAAAAATATGGCAATAATGATAATTTTTCCTTTTAAGGATCGAATTCAGAAAACTTCCTTTCTTAAAATATGATGTGACCACGGCGGAGACATTAATCTTTAAAATGATACCTCATTTATCTGTATCGGTTAGATATCAGATGGCTCGTGACACAAAAAAGCGTTACAGAAATGTTGATATTTTGGTCTTCAAGAGTCGTATTCCGAAAAATACCTCTCTTAATATGATCTCATCAAAGCGGAGATCTAAATCTTTATAATGATGCTTGATTTATCGATTTCGGTTAGGAATGCAGAGAAATAAATGGTTCGTGGTACAAAAAACAGCATTTTTAAAAAAATGACATTTTTACTCTTTAAGGGTTGATTTAAAAAAAAAAAATCCTTTCTTACACTATAATGTGCCCACGGCAGAGACCTTACTTTTTAAAATTATACCTCGTTTTTCTATATCGGTTAGATATCAAAGGATATAAATGGCTCTAGACACAAACATTTGTTCTGATAATATTGAAGGGTCGAATTCTGAAAAATTCTTTTCTTAAAATATGATTTGACCAAAGCGGAGACCTTAATCTCTAAAATAATAGCTTATTTGTCGATTTATATTAGATATCAAGGGACATAAATGGCTCGTGACACAAAAACGCGTTAGCAGAAATTTTGATACTTTTGCCCTTTAAGGGTAGTAACCCAAAAAATTGTTTTCTTAATATGTTATGTCACTAAAGCGGAGATCTTAATCTTTACAGTTTATTATTTATTTATTTGTCATATGGCCAAGCAACTAACACAATACATATAAATATATACAATGACAAGAACGTTGGTAGCGTTCACAAGTTGATGTCCAGTTCTTGCAGCCATTATATAAAGGAACTTGTTGCTCCAAAAATATCTTCATATGTTCCATCATACTTCCGTAGAGGGCATTCCCTGATAACATTCTTGGAAGGAGCTCCGCAGTCACAGGCAGGAGAATTCTGAAGACCCCATTTATGCAACATGGCGTTGCATTTCGCATGGCCTGTTCTTAAACGATTTAGTTTGACCCACTGGTCTCTATTTAGGTGGAATCCCGGAAGTACAGTTGTGGGATCTGGATGTTTCACAGAAGAGGAGTTCCAGCTTTGTTACCATTTTTCCTGGACATCAAAGTCCAATACATTTTGCCATACTGGGTTTCTGGATTTAAGACGAGTGGGTGGTAGGTCATTTAGGACCTCGTGGATTGGGAGATCCTGCAGATGTTCAGGATGGTGTAGTTTTATCCACTCACGTGTCGTTGCTTCCTGAAATCTTATCTCTGGAGATGGTATTTTGCTGATTAGGTGCAACCAGGGGACTGGGGTGGATTTTAGGGTGCCATTTATTACTCTCCTACACTCATTCAGGTAGACGTCGATTTTTCTAGTGTGAGCACTACGTTGCCACACAGCAGCACAGTACTCAGCGTCAGGGTAAACCATGGTGAGAGCGGTTGTTCGTAGTGTGTCCGCATCAGCTTCCCACGAAGTACCAGCTAGCTTCTTCATGATGTTGTTTCTTGTTTTCAGTTTCTGACTTGTGTTTTCGAGGTGTTTTTTTAATGTTAAGGAACGGTATAAGGTGATGCCAAGATACTTAGGGTAGAAATTATGTTTCACCCTCTGGTGGCAGAAGTTCACTTTGAGTTGCTGATGTGCTATTATATTGCTCAAGTGGAATGCGCATACTTTTGTTTTAATCGGGTTCGGACAAAGTCTCCACTTTCTGTAATATGCATTCAAGGTTTCTAAGTCGTTAGAGAGAATGCCCTCACCTGCCTCTAATGTATCGTCAGCCGGTTGTTTCTGGCATGTCACTGATGTATAAGTTGAATAACAATGGAGCTAGTACTGACCCTTGAGGTAATCCATTTTTATTGTAAATTACTTACTTGTCTTATGCCCGACAATGACCTTAAAATATCGGTTGCTCAGCATATTCTTCAGGAGTGAAGTTAGTTTCCTGCAGGGTATATGTTTTTTTAAGTTTAAGTAGCAATCCATCCAGCCAAACTGCATCATATGCCGCTGTTAGATCGACAAAGGCTACTGATGTTTTTAACTTCTTCTGAAATCCAGCCTCAATATATGATGTCAGTGCTAATACTTGCTCACAACAGCTCCGTTTTAGCCTAAAACTTGCCTGATATGTTGGTGTTATGATATTTATTATTCCTTGTATGCGGTTAAGGATGAGGCGTTCTAGAAGCTTATAACAAACACTTAGTAGAGCAATAGGTCGATAGCTTGAAGCATCATCTGCTGGTTTGCCTGGGTTGAGGATCGTCAAGGTGTGAGCCATCTTGAATTCCGGGGGGATTATCCCAGTGTCCAGGATGTCGCTGAAGAAGTTCTTGAGACAAGTTCTTCCCTGCTTGCCGAGATATCTTATGAATTCTGGGAAAATGCCATCTAATCCTGCAGCCTTCCTCAATTTTAGCATTTTGATGGCTTTCTCAACTTCTTCATGACTAAATGGATTAGGATTTCTTCATTGCAGGATCTATTGGGACTTTGTCATCTCTTGTTATGATGTGCAATGCCATTTCAGCTAGTGTAATTCCTGGCTCCTTTTTTCACGTGTTTGAGACTGCATCCAGTTTTCTAAGGAGAGTCCATGTATTTCCACTGGAGTAAGTAAAGCTCATTTGAGAAGTTAGCTCTTTCCATTTCTGTTTCTTCCGTTCATTCAGTTTTTCTAATATTCTTTTTCCTGTTTCAGGGTCACCAGTTTTTTGATAATTTTCATATAAAGTTCTACAGCTACATCTATACTCTGCAAATAACAAATACTGTGAGTGGCAGAGGGTGCTAAGCACCAATTCTAATACAGTGCATGCCAATCCCGAACAGAAAGAGGAAAGAAGGAATACATAAAGGTATCAGAACGGCATCTTATTTCTCGAATCTTATCCCTACTGTCATTGCGACCTAAATAGGTTGGCGGAAGAGGTATTTAGTTGCACTCGTAAATTAAAGATTTTCGCATATTCTCCAATAAATTCAAACGAAAACGACGTCGTCTGTCCGCCAAACAATCCCAGCCCAACCCGCGTATCAGCTCTGTGACACTTACGCAAGGACTGTAACTAGCAGTCACGACTCGAGCGGCTCTCCTATGTACTTTCTCTAACGTGTCAATCAATCCCTAGCGATACGGATCCCAAAATTCACAACAGTATTCCAAATGCGGACGAACTAGTGTTTCATACGCTATTTCCTTTGTATGAGCATTACAACTTCTCAAAATACGACCTATAAAACGTAATATAGGATTAGCTTTGCATACGACGAAAGTTATGTGCAAGTCCCATTTCATGTTGCTTAGTACTGTTACGCCTAGATACTTCAGGGAGTCTACCGTGCCAACAACTGAATTGTTAACTTTGTACTCGTGAGAAAACGGGGTCTTTTTATTACTTATTTGCATTGCTTTGCACTTTTTGCAGTTAAGTGTAAGCTGCCATTTACGGCACCATTCCGAAATAACATCCAGATCGCCCTGAATTTCTAAGCAATCGTCAGAGCACCTCACTTCCCTATAAATAAGTGCATCATCAGCAAAAAAATCGCATCCTGCAATTAACGTTGTCACCGACATCGTTTATAAAAATTAAGAAAAGAATTGGCCCTATTACACTTCCTTGAGGAACCCCCGAAGTAACATCTTGCTTAGAAGAGGCTTCCCCGTCAACAACGACAAACTGCGACCGACCAGTTAGAAAATCGCGTATCCATTCGCAAATCTGATGAAATATACCATACGCTTGAATCTTCGCCAAAAGCCAGTTGTGTGGTACAGAGTCAAAAGCTTTCTGGAAATCCAAGAAAATA
The DNA here is from genome assembly GCA_031002005.1 of Vandiemenella viatica. NCBI lineage: Eukaryota > Metazoa > Arthropoda > Insecta > Orthoptera > Morabidae > Vandiemenella > Vandiemenella viatica. The sequence continues at coordinate 11,474,281 of CM061918.1, forward strand.
GCATCAACTTGTGATCCTGCATCGATAACCTTCATTACGTCATGCGAAAATAGAGGCAGTTGCGTTTTATACTACCGGTTCTTCCGAAATCCGTGTTGGTTCGCTGTAAGTAACTCGTTTCCATCTAGAAACTTCATAACGTTAGAGTATATGACATGCTCCAGAATTCTACTGCAAACAGATGTTAGAAATATGGGTCGATAATTCCTAGGATCTCTCCGATCTTCTTTCTTGAAAACGGGAATCACCTGCGCTATTTTCCAGTCGGAAGGTACTTTCCTTTCTTCTAAAGATTTACGAAATATATCTGACAGAAATGGTTCTATTTCTTCCCCGTATTCCGAAAATATTCTTACTTGTATACCATCGGGACCCGGCGCTTTTTCCCACTTCAGGAGCTTTCATTGCTTTATGATACCTACACTATCAATTTGAACTGGATCCATCTCAAATTCTACACGCCGTGGAAAAACTGGCATATTTTCCATGTTTTCGTCAGTGAAAGAATTTCTAAATTCAATGGTAAATACAGCAAGCCTTGTCGCGGCTGTCATCAACTTCCCGACCGTCTCGTAGTAGAACGCATATTTTTGTCACAACTACTTACTTTTTTTATATGCTTTTTTTAATACTTTTTTTTATATATTTCTTTGGATTCTCGATGAGGCTCTTGGAAAGTGAGTTGCAACGAATGTCAGTAAAGGCCTCGCGCATCGCATTCTTGACATGTCCTCTTGTAACAGCTAATTTTTTAAATCACTTCTATACATCGTCCTTCTTTAGCGTGCATGTATCTTCCTTTGCTTTTTAATTAACCTTTTAACTTCACGTGTATACCACGGGGGATCGTTCCCATCCCTGATTGTCCTTTTCGGTATATGTAAGGCCATACCTTCCATGACTATAGGCATGAATCGAAGCCACATCTCTTCAACCGAGCCTCTTCCTTCTATAAAGGTAATGTAATTATCCTTCAAACACGTTCTTAAACTCTCCTTTGGGGCCTTTTAGAACCTGTAAACGACCCTTTCTTTTTTCTTTTTGCGCTTGGCTGTTAATTTTACTGTAGCAATTACAGCTTTATGATCACTTATTCCCATGGTGGTAGAAATGTCCGTGAATAATTCAGGCCTATTCGTAACGAGAATATCTAAAATGTTTTCGTTATCGTTGTGGCACCGCGTTGGTTCAGTCACGAGCTGCTCAAGATTAAGATCTGAGAAAAGATCAAGAATAATTTCACCGGATGTTTTATCCCTGCCACCAGTAACGGGGACGTAATTAGTCCAGTCGATATACGGAAAGTAGAAGTCACCACCTAGTATTATTCCATGATCCGGAAATTGACGAGCTATATTACTTACATTAGTTCTTAAGGCCTCAGCAATAGCGACATCTGCATCTGGTGGAGAATTTACAAGTTTTTCCTAGCTACGTTTATTCTAATCCATAGGATTTCCCAGATCGTATCTATACTTATTTCGTTACACGACAGGTATTTACAAACAGCTATAAATACACCGCCTCCATTAGAATTCAACCTATCCTTATGGAAAACATTCATGCTATCGTTAAAAATTTCTGCTGAACTTGTATCCGGTTTTAACCTGCTTTCAATACCTAATACAATTTCTGCTTCTATAATACTTTCAAGCTCAGTCTGCTTATTACTAACACTTCTACAGTTAATAACGAGTACTGATTTACGTTACTCCTAACATATGGTGCCGAATTTGATTGGGCTGCCGGTAACTGTAATCACAGTTTCGGGTCTTCCTCCCTCAGCCTAAAATATCCCCCAATGCACTCCACACGGCCCCTGCCCCCCGTGTAGCCGATTCACGTGTGTAGTGCAGTAGGGTTGTTGCGGATGTCATCTTTGCGGATGGGAATGCGGATGCAGATGTTCAGTGCTTGACATCCGCGAATCCGAATGTTTTTCGGAAGCAGATGCGGATGTAGAAAAATAAATTTATAATTATTTGGATTTTAATATTTTATCAAAAATGAATTTAAAATCAACCTTTTTTCATTAGAAAATTCTATTTCCATATAATACTGCCATATTGATTTATTTTTGCCTCATCTTTCAACAACAAAAAATGAGGGATGATTTCGCAAGTGAACTAAATAATTGACATAACCACGCAAGCTTCTAAAAACCAGTATTTGTCATATTAACTTTGCGGTGTTCTTGGCGTGACTAATTCAAGCGTGAAGCACAAGACCACGCCACCACGCTCCCTTTTTTTTTTTCCTCTATACGTTTCGTCGACGTCGAGGTCATTAAAGGCGTGAAAAGATTGGGGATTGCCTGGAGTGATTTGGAGAAGCCATGGAAAACCCAAATCTGGATTTCCGGATGGGAATTCGAACCGGCGTCCTCCCGAATGCGAGGCCAGGCCGTTACCGCCTACCCGCCACGTTCAGTTCCGTGCCCGCCACCCACATTCCCACCGATCCAGTGTCGCACTCACAGTACAACTTGTAGGACCTTCGAGATCCGATTATCCATAAAAAAAAAAAAATATAAAAAAATAAAAAAAAACTCTTGATGTTCCGTGAAAGCGGTTACAGGTTCCTTTCGATTCACTCAATATTTTTTTAACAAAAAATAATAAGATTATTATACATTTTAATTTAAATACAGACTGCAAAGATTTTGTAAAATAATAATAGTTACACGTGATCTAAAAATGCCACTCACAGAGTTTTTTATCAGCCGCGTAATGCACCTCTATCGTTGGCACCTATTTTTAAAAGGAAACCTACAGATTAACGTGAAATTCGAACCACGGAGCGTCCCAACATCTTAGCATTAACAGATCAAAGCTTTGCCAGAGGTGACTGTAAATTTTAAGATCCATGAAAATTGCAACTGAGACAGGGATTTGAACAAGGGACTTTCAGTACCCCAATCGTACGCCGTATCCATCTGAGTCAAGAGGCAAATCTGGATGTAATGAGAAATAATTAATCAAACATAGTAAAATCAACGTCGTATTTTTCTATATCATTTGTTTTTGATATTCCAAAACACAAATATACTTTCATATGATTGAATACATATTTTTCAGTACTTCTAAATTCAGACAGGGCATGTGATTCGGGTATGGAAGGGCCACGGTTAAAAATCCGGAACCTGAAGTAATGCTGAAAAAAAGGGACCTTTTCTAAAGCAATCAGTAACGCTAAAACAACATTTAGTTGTAAAGGACCAGAAACTTCTAAACTCTTTGTATACCCTTCTCCATATCGTCCAGCCCGACACCAGCCCCCCCACAGTCTAAAATTAAACCAACTAATGACGGCCTACCCACGGTGCGGTGCCGTTTGAACTCACTTCAATCGAGTGAGCGACAACAATAAGAAAAGTGTCGATCGGTGACAGTGCGGGCTCGGTGGAGTCTATTGTAGTCTATTGTATTACATGCAAGTACAAACTTGTAAATTCGTCGCTAAGGTAATAACACCGTTTAGTTTATTGTTACTTTTATTGCAAGATCGTCAGAAAACAACCACTCTTTTATTAGCGAAGACACGATGGGCAGAATCTCGAATAAAGAGAAAAGAATAATATATATTGCAATGTAAACAAAACATCCGCTTTTCATCCGCATTAAAATGCGGATGCGGATGCGAAAGCGGATGTAGGATTTCATGCGAAAGTTTCGCACTTGCGGATGCGGATGCAGATATACGTTACATCCCTATCGTGCACACCTGATATATCCAAGGGAACCCTACATGACTCGACCACAGGGCGAAGATCTAGGAATCTGCAGCCATGATTATCGCAGAAACGACGCAGTCTCTGGTTCAGACCCTCGACTCGGCTCTGAACCAGAGGTCCACAGTCGGTTCTATCGACAATGCTGCAGATAGTTAACTCAGCCGAAATCTTGTGGTCATCAACTACAGAGCTCACCCTATGAAGCCGCCGGAAGGAAGAGAGGATACCCTCCAACCCAAGGCGGCAAGCATCATTTGTGCCGACATGAGCTACAATCTGCAGCTGGCTACACCTCGTCCGTCCAATTTCATCCGGGATGGCCTGTTCCACATCTTGGATCAGACTTCCCGGAATGCACAATGAATGGACATTGGACTTGATCCCCGACCTATTCGCCATGTCCCTAAGGGGCTCAATGAAACGCCTAACGTTGGAGCTACCTACCACCGAAATCCCCTTCTGTGGTCGCTCAGACCTAGCGGGCGGGGGGGCTGGCAACTCGCAGAATGACGATTGTGGAACTGAATCAGACCCAGACAACACATCAAATCTATTGGACAGTGGTACAAGTTTGCCCTCCTGCCATTCAGACTTGTACTTCTGCCCCCGCATGCGGCGTCGACGTCCGGAAACCTCGCGCCAGACACCGTCAGGTGACTGCCGCACAGACTCCGAAGTCTCAGCCTGGGCTGCAGGTACGATATTTGGTAGGAGAGAACCTGTGAGAACACTAGCTTCATCAGGGTCACATTTTCCTCATTTGCTGTTGTCACCTACGGCAGCTTCCAGCCTTGTAACTTTCGTTATCAAAGCTGCAAGCTGAGCGCGAAGATCAGCCACCTCAGCCCGCGTCTGCACACAGCAATCACAGTTCCTACACATATTACTTTGAAAACAAAAACTACGGAGAGGATGAAAGATTAACCAACCGAGTGATCCAAATAACTGTTCACAACTTACTAACAACCGCTAGGCACGACCTAAATATAACTTAACTGAGGAGATAAATTTATACCAGATGACAGATACTGCACTACGTAGTTAATAGGACGTACTAATAAACAGTGTTAACCAACCACTGTACTAAATAAAAGACGAATAAGCTCTATATACTTTCCTGTAGAAAAAGAAAATAATTAAAGGCGATCACGATTACAGCACGCTTCTGCAATGCAATTAACGCAAATAAAGTAAAAGCTATCACCACTTTAAATTAAGTAAAGAGATGGCGGCACTTGTCACGACGGTTGCAGGAGACCATCTAGCTGCTGCTCTGCGTCGACAGAAGATATTCAAAGATAAAATCTAACTACAACACTTCAAATAAAATACACAGAACTGGCGGCACTTGACTCGACGGTTGCTGGAGATCAAGTTTGCGTAGATTTGTCCCAGCATGGAATGTATTGTTTCCTGTATCCTCGAGGGATATTCCGTCTAGCTGCAGCAGTAACAATACCTACAAATCTCTTGTAGTTTTTCACTTTTGGGGGTATCCATCGCAGGTTATTATCTACCTCGGAGTTATAATGGTCCCAGTTTGCCCTCTTTAAATTCCACCTTGGTTTATGAATCGATCTGATAACAGGTATTGTGATACCAAAACTGATTAGTGTTGGTCTGTGTTGGATTCTCGGAAAATGCTGAAGGACTTTCCTTGTGTGTCTAAAGGTTTTCTTTCATCTGTGGAAACAAAGACCGGATCAGGATTGGTGTCAGATTGCCATCTAGCAGAATGGAATGTTTTCTTTTCTTTAGAATCGTAGCTGAGTTACAATTCTTGACTTTCGCACCACACAGTGAGTTTCTCTCCGTTTTCACCAGAATTTGGGTAACACCAGGATGTATGTCAGCTATTAAGGTCTCCTACATATATGCAAGGTTTCGGTAGTGAGGGCAGTGATGGAGTTGGCCAGTTGGAAAGAGGTGGTTTGTAAACTGATGCAACAGTTAAATTGTTGAGTTTGGCAGTAATTATTTCTATTTCATTGACTTTTTGACAGCTCACTTCCGAGATTTTGCAAGTGTTTCATTTGGCATATATGGCTGATCCGTGTATAGGAGAGGGAAGTCTCGCTATCATTCTGTACCCTGCAATCTTGCCCCTGCTTTCCAAATCTTTTTCAGTGTTGTGGGTTTCTTGAACAGCTAAGATGTCGATTTTGAGGTCAGTATCTAGTTTACTAAGGTATTCACATTTAACAACTGTCAATCCTTCTGCATTTATTTGAAGAATGTGAGCGCTGGGTCCAAACTTTCTGGTCAGTTGGCTCTGACAAGTGCCGTTGTTCAATTTCATCTTCAGATTTTTCATCTTCTGTTGTTGCTTTGTGTGACCGTGAGAGATACGGGATCTAGTTCGGTCACCCATTGTGTAGATTATCAGCCGTCCTGCATCAGCAGTCCGTTGTCCAGGGTACACCACGAGGAGGTTATCTACACGTCGTACCCCATGATACTTCATTTATCGATTTCGGTTAGGAATACAGGGAGATAAATGGTTTGTGGTGCAAAAAAAAAAACAGTATTTTAGAAATATCGACATTTTTGCCCTTTAAGTGTTGAATTCCGAAATATTACTTTCTTAAAAAATGAAGTGTCCACGGCATCTTTAAAATGATACCTCATTCTCACATTTCTGTTAATTATCAAGGGATATAATAGTTTGTGACAAAAAAACACAACCGTCGAAAACAACGGGGATCAACCATGGTGGTGGTAGGAATTTATTCTGGAAAAGTTAGTAAGGAAAAAACTAATATCGTTCATTTTTAATGATATTTTTCTTGATATGAGATGATATGGTTAGATTATCGGAATATTGGCTAAGATTTTTAAAAAAATAAATACATTTATGCATATAATATCAAAAACGAATAATTGTTATTTTTTTGAATGATACATTTTGTGATTACGTTCGTTTCATGCAAACTTTCTCTGAGTTTTCAATAAACTTAATTGTTTCTTATCTTCTACCGAAGAAAAAGAAATTCTTAGGGCGAAAAATATCTCTGAGCTTGAAGAAATCACAAATATTAACAGACGCATTAAACACGGATAGGGACAATAGCGCTATCATTTAATTGTTTCAAAGGCCATAGACTAGAACTTGTTGGTTTTTTTTTTAATTGAGTTTGGAAAAATATTCTTAACGTAATCTTTTGTCACAGTTTCTGTAACTGCCGGAGAAATTATACAGATTTCAGATTATTAAATAGCTGAACAACTTCGAAGAAGTGAACTGTCAGAATACTCGATTCGGTAAATAATATTTTTGGCCAGATATCCACTTTAAATAACCTAATAACTCACGTACAGAGAACGTGACCAAAGACCTGTAACGAAAGTTGTCAGTAAAATATGTAAAAAGCAAATAAACTGAAATATATAAACTTTGATCAAGCAGTAACATTAACGAAAGTGAATCTCTGTTTGACCATGATATAATCTAGCTGATATCTGCCTGTATCCACAGGACGTTTCCAGGTGTATATCCTTCTTGCATGGTTTCTAAATAGGGTGTATGCTTACATCTTTCACAAAATTCTAACAAGCTTCTTCCTCGTTCATTTCTTTCTCCTAAACCAAAACTTTCTACAATATTCCCCTCTTTTCCTTCCCCACTATCGCATTCCAATCACACATGATTATTAGATTTTCTTCACCCTTCACATATTGGATTAATTCTTCAATTTCGGCGTATATTTTCTCTATTTCTTCATCATCTTCCTATGACGTTGGCATATGCACTTGTACTAATGTGATTGAGGTGGGTTTAGTTTCTAACCTCATCAAAATAATCCTGTCACTAAACTGTTCATAATAACTCACCCGTTCCCCTACTCTCTTATTCATTACAAAACCTACATCAGTAACTCCACTGACAGCTTGTATGTTAATAATTCTGTGTTCCCCAGGCCAGAAATCCTGTGCATCCTTCCACTTAATTTCACTAATCCCAACAACATCTAACTTAAGTCATTCGATTTCCCCTTAAGTTTTCTAATCTTCCTGCCCTATTCAGACTTCTAAGATTCCACGCTCTGACTCGTAGAATGTTTGTATCCATTTTGATTACCTCTCCGTGAGTAGTCCGCACCCGAAGATCCGTTGGGGGACTATTTTACCTGAGGAATAATTTACATCATGAAATATGTAATTTGAGAGAACTAAATGGCCTATTTCTTTAACATCTGTGACTTTTCCCATCGTGGATCTACAATCAGTATCACTCTGATCATCTATTCCCATCCCCTCACCAGCAGCCCTTAATATAAGAAAGACATCCATGACATAATCACTGGAAATGGGCTCCCTCACATCTGTAGCTAACAACTCAGAAAGTAACATCTTGTCCCTTCTATGTAGGTGTAGGCCATGCCTAGTGAAACCCTACCTACCAATGGTGTTCACAGGCACAACCCCCAACACAGAACTAATGACTCTTCCAAGTAGCATCTCTGTTTCCACATTTACCCGCCTCACAGCATAGTTCAATAGTGGTCGGTCATGGCAACTTAGACCTGCATGAGCTCCACCCAGGTATGCTGTGCCTCCTTCACCACCTTCCTCAGGTCACTCTCTATACTATAATTCGCGTTTCTATCAACACTATTCTCCGCACATCCCACTATCAGTACTCTATCGTCCTCGGTGAAACTCCTACAAAGTGAAACCATACTATATCATCCAGTATTTTGTTCGTTATTGAGGTAAAAAGCATCCTGTATTCTGCCCCATTATGTGAGTGGCTTACGATAGTAATAATAATAATAATAAGTACAGTCCCATCAAAATCCATCTGTTGTATTTTAAATGATGTGTGGACAACTAGAGTGAAAAATTACGCACTGGCGGCTCTTTCATCTGTTGTGTACTGTACGTATATTGCATTTACTCTTTATTAAAATAAATATTGTATGCAGCCTCAACTTTTCGACAATGTCATTGTTTACTACAGATGTTGCTTTCTCTTGTGTAATATCGTTAATAATAGCTAGGGATAGTAAAACTGGTATTCGCCCCATGACACTTACACGTATTATAGTCCTATTGATCGACATGGACTTAAGCTATACGGCATTTGGACTGTCTCGTATGGTGGGCTGCTCGAATAACCTGGCAGAGATTTCCCAAAGGATGTTGTACCTGGAAAAGACTGTTCAAGTTCCTTCTGTGCTAATGACGCAATGAGCACACTTCTTATTGTAATTGGTCATGATAACTGGTGTAGGTCTGAGCTTGTTTGTTCGGGCAAGAATGGCTAGTGTGTAGCGTAGTGAAAAAGTGCTTAAATATGAGAGTGCCACATATGGTGGTGTTGTTTGGGACCCACATTTTGGTTATAAAATACAGGAGTTGGAAGGTGTACAAAGAAGAGCAGTTAGATTTGTTTGTGCAAATTATCGGAGGACCCAGTCAGTAACTGATATGATAAAAGAGCTGGATTGGGAGTCATTGGAGGAAAGGAGGAGTGTGAAGCCCGCAGCGGCCTGCTACGCAAGTGCCAGGTACGGGTTTGGTGAACCCGCGGTGCCCGAGCTGGAAACATGTGAGCGTCTTGAGTTGACCACACCGTAAGGTCAGACACGGGCCGAGGAGGTGAATGGTTGATGAGGGAGATCACTCGCTAGCGAGCAACCTCAGGGACCCCTGCACACCCCTGTTGTATTACCCTGGGAGAACAAGCTATTGAGGTGTGCCCCCCGGACCTTTCCTCCCTTACTCGTGGGAACAAAATTAAGTCTTTAAAAACAAAAACCTCTCTAGAAACAACTTAGAACCCTGCGGTGGTGATGTACCGCAGGCTAATTCAAACACACACAATACCAAGAAGCAAAGGTCACAGAATAGTTTGTTCGGTACAGAACGCATTTGTTAAAGAAGAAAGAGCACAAAGAAATTTTAAAAAGATGTCATCCTTCCACATCTCTAAGGGCCTAGAGGGTCTTGTACTCTATTAAAAAAAAAAAAAAAAAAAAATGAGGAATGGGACACTGCTGCTCAAAACGGCCAATAGTCAGCAGGCAACCAAACTCCTCAATTGCGAGAAGCTCGGGGAGTTCGCCGTAAAATGCGAACTACATAAGTCCATAAATACCAGTAAAGGCGTAGTCAGCTGCCGTGAAGTCATGGATTTAGTGACGGACGAGCTTCTTAAGTAGTGGAAATCGGAGAAAGTGGTCGAGGTACATCAGATCACATGAAGGATGAATGGCAATCTTGAAAATACTGTGTAACGATACAACAGTGGAATTATCGATATTGTTGAGGCGAGAGGAGTATCGTGGGAGAAGATGGCAGGAGCCCGTTTCTAGTTGTCGAAAGGTATGGACGCTTTATGCGCGCGGGTCGGAGGATGGGATTCTGATGTGAGTCGGTGATTACACTTGATCAAACTTACGTAGCTACTCGCTAAGTCTCTGAAGTACGCCAGAACTGTGGTATAGTGACTGTGAACTTGATAAAGCAGTGCTTTCAGTGTATGTAAACGAAGTGATTCACCGGGCAGCTGATTTCTCCATGCCTAGCAACTCAGGAACGCTGCGATGAACGCCCGTCCTTTGGTGGCAAGATGAATGCTATTCAGGGCCACAGACGGGCCTTGCGCCGTTTCAGGTTGCACCCAACAGCTAACAACCTTGCAGTGTTCAGAGTTGCTAGAGCTAAGGCGCGTCAAGTGATTAAGGAGAGCAAGAGAACTTCATGGCAGAACTTTGTGAGCACCATTAACCATTCCACATCAAAAAAAGTAATCTGCCGTATAATCTGTGAGGTACTCTCGATCGCCAGTATCTGGATTACGGGATCAGGGGCGTGTAGTCACCGACGAGCGAAGCATTACGCAGCTGATGGCAGAGTCGTTCGCTGCTATTATTTCGTTTGCCAGACTGGAACCTTGGTTCCAGCATCGAAGAACTGCTTCCGAAAGACATATTCTAAGCTTCGCCTCGCCGGATTTTTTGGTGTACAATACTCCTTTTACATTTTGGGAGTTTGAGTCCGCCTTAAACGGCACCAAGGACACAGCGCCAGGACCCGACCTGATCCAGTACTAGATGCTGAGATATCTTAACAAAGATGCTGAAAAGAACCTTCTAGGTATCTTTAACGACATATGTACCGGAGGACACTTCCCCTACTCGTGGAAAGAAGCAACGTTTATCCCTATTTTAAAACCTCGGAAGGACAAGGTAGTTATCGTAGCATTGCCTTAACGAGCTGTGCTGGGAAGACACTGGAGTGGATGGCCAATCACCGCCTTGTCTGATGTTTGGAGTCCCGAAACCCACTGAGTCGCTTTCAGTGTGTATTTATGAAGTTCCGTTCTACCTTGGATCCTGCTGGAAGCGGTGATACAAGATGCCTTTATTCTCAAAAAACAGCTTGTTGGCGTGGTTTTTGATTTAGACAAGGCCTACGATACTACCTGGCGGTATGGTATTTTAAAACAACTCCATGAATGGGGTTTTATTCGAAATCCACCCCGTTTTTTATAGTAATTTTTATTTCAGTGTTGCTTTCAGTACCGAGTCGGTAGGGAAGTGTCAGTCAGTGTTTTTATCCAGGGAAAAGGTGTTCCTCAGGGGTCAATTTTAAGTGCTATTTTTTCGCTATTGCGAGTAACAGCATTTAAACTGTAATAAGGAGTCCTGTACGGCATTCCTTATACGTTAATGATTTTTTAATTTTTTGTACATCATCTAGCCTGAGAAGAACTGAGCGGCAGCTCTAGCTCGCGCTGAATAGGCTGGATGAGTGGTCAGTGGATAGTGGTTTTCGATTTTCTGCTGAGAAAACCCAGTGCGTACTTTATACTCGATCTTGTAGCCTTTTAACAGAACCTCACCTTACCCTGAGGAACACCGTTTTGGATTTTAGTGGAAGTACTCGCTTTCTGGGCCTCATATTTGATCGTAAATTAAGTTGGTGGCATCTCAAAGATGTGAAAGCCAGAGCCCTAAAGCTCTCAATATTTTAAAGTGCCTTTGTGACAGGTCATGGGGTGCTGACCGCTCTTGCCTGCTATAATTCTATAGAGCCTTTGTAAGGTCGTGGCGTGAATACGGTTAATATATAGTTTACGGTTCGACACGGGACAGTTATCCGCGCATCTTAGATAGTGTCCACCATGCAGGAATACGGCTTGCCACAGGTGCCTATGGCACCAGTCCGATCTTCTGCATCTGTGCTGAGTCAGGCGAGCCGCCGCTTTCCACCCGGCGGCGTCTCCTCATGGTGCGACACTACTTGCACATTGCCACAACACCTGGTAGTCCCGTGCACGACGGAGTAATTTGCCCAAATTACGAACGACTATATAGCAACTGCCTAAGAGTTACCAAACCGTTTAGCTTCCGTACAAGGGCTTATTTTAGAGAAGAGTATGAGTTTGAGCTGCCGTATTTTTATCACCAGGGTTGGAGTAAATCTCCCCCCCCCCCCAGGCTTTTAAAGAGGCCCAGAACAATTTTAGAACTGTCAAGGTCCAGCTAACTGTTTACCGCTGACAATGTTTTTTTCAGAATTTTTAGAGATGTTTTAAACCAGAATCACGATTTCACCCTGGTACATACGGATGGGTCTAAGCAGGCTAACGGAGAAGGATTCTCCGTAATGTTCCCCCGAGCGACGTACACATACAAGCTTAATAACATGTGCAGCGCATATACTGTTGAGTGCCACGCTAAGTTAAAGTTGCTCCAGCGTATGAAAGTAAGTGTCGGTATGAAGTACATCATATGCTGTGATTCCCTCAGCTGCATCCAGGCTTTAGGAAGTATGCACCCTGCAGATCGTCTTGTCCAAGCCTTACAGAACACCCTCCGATCCCTTCAATCCTTAGGAAAGGAGGTCGTATACTGGTGGGTACCCGGCCATGTGTGATTCAGGGGGTACGAGGCAGCTGATGAAGCTGCCAAGTTAGCCTGCGACAAGGTCAGAATAGATTTTGCTCCGGTCCCAAAGTCTGATCTTGCCTCGGCGGGGAAAAGATTTGTTTTTGACATTTGGCAGAGGCAGTGGCTGGAGGTAGAGCATAATAAGCTCCGGCTGGTCAAACCGACCGTTCAGCCGTGGAGCAGCTCCTTCCAGCGGGCGAGGAGGGACGAGGTTCTCCTTACTCGCCTCCGTATAGGGCACTGTCCTCCGACACACAGCTTTCTTCTCCGCCGGGAGGACCCACCGGAATGTGATGCTTGTGTCGTACCTCTGACGGTGCGCCACATTCTAACCGATTGTACTCTGTTTTTAGACTTAAGGGCAGACGTTGGCCCTGCCAACGATTTGTCACTTATTTTAAATAATGGGACCAGCAATGTGGCCTGTGTTTTAAAGTTTTGTGTATTGGCTGGTCTGGTTCCTAAAATTTTAGGCAGATCGGCCTAGTTTTAAGATGGATGGGTGTTCCCTTCACAGCCACTCGTCCATTGTCATTGCTGTTGTTTTTTAATTGTTATAATTTCTGTCTCGCTGGCCACTGTATAGCCAGTGAGACATGTTATGTTTTTAATTCGTTTGTAAACATGATTCGTCCCTTTACAGCCATTCAGATGTAAACTGTTAGGTCGTGGTGGCCACCTTTTAGCCACGTCTTTTTATTGTGATTTATTTTATTTTGCTTTATAGTGAACAGTATTTTACTCTATTAATAACCACAAAATTTTGCTGCTTATTGTTAGGGCGCTAATGACCTCGCTGTCGACGCGCCCTAAAGCCACGAAAACAACAACAACAGGAGGAATGTACAGGACATGTGTCGGTGATGGAGCTTGGAGGGATATTGGTCAAGGAAGGCAGTGGGGTGTCAGGGATTGGAACAAATTACCAGGTGTAGTGAAGGAATTTAAAATTAAAATTTGTAAATCAGAATGGTAAATGAGGGAGGAATTTAACAATCCAATTACAAAAGAAAATTTTAAAAAATATGTATATATAAAAAAAGGTAAATTGCCACCTGAGTGTTAGCTCCATCGCAATTAAAATTAATAACAATAAAAATATTTTAAGTTATCGAACTAACTAACAAGGCATTGGTGATGTTGTTGATGAGTGAAACTAGCAATTCTCGTCCCTTCAGTGACATCATCATTTTTTTAAAAAAATTTCCGCCGTATCTTCTCATTACATGTCTGAAGAACTGGATATTTGTTTTCATGACTTGGGAGAAATGCTCTTGGAAGTGTTAAGTTGCTGTATATTGGACGCATCAGTTCTGTTTTCTGTCCGAAACTCACTATGACTATATCTCAAAGCGTCAAATGCAGTATAATTAAACGGACCAAGATCGTGAAGCGAGCGAGGAGGAGCAGAGCCTACGGTTAATCAAGGTGTGATGGCGCACAGTGACACATTCCAGATATTTATTATGTTGTTCTCCGGGTGGAGCCTAACATTCGAGATATGTCAAATTAGTTCGTAAATTCTCTGAACAGCTTGGAAGTAGCTTTGATTCAAGTAGGTCAAATTTTCCAGATGTTAACAATGGATAAATGAAAAGACAATTCATGACGATCGAATGCAACGCTGGCAGTTTTTTTTGTGTTCTCTCTGTTTGTTCCTATTATTTACGTTATGATTTCATGGCTCGTGTGAGCCGTTGTTTCTTAGGACCATTTTCACCTCAGCTCAAATTCAGTCAGCAGAGGATTTTTGTATAACTCAGCAAATAAGTCGAACGAGATGTTGAAATTATGTTTTTGCTGGTGAAACCGTTCTTATCGATCCTGTGTAGTCGTTTGTAGTTTTATAGCATTTGTAATCTGCTGGGGATACGCTGGCTTATCAATCAAATAAGAGATAGCCTCCGCCCGACTCGTTAGCTGCTGAATTCCAGAGAGCAGTCACGTCGAGCGAGGCAGGAAGGGAAGTCTAAACGGTAAGCTCACGCAGTGCCAGACGCGTGATATGGACCGCAGGTATTATGAGTACTGTTGTTGTGAGAGTTGACTCTTTCCCGGCTTAAAGCTGCTAAAATTCTCCTCTCGTGTTCTGTAGGAAAAGTTCTTTCTTGAGCGAAATTTCGCTAGCCACATCCGGTGAGAATCGCCAGAATAGCGAAGTAATCACGGTCGGCGACGTGTTGTCACAGTAACCACTTCGACCTACCATTTCACCTGATAAAGACGGCGGAAGTAGGTGCAGAAACGCTGTGCGTGGTAGAATTTATCCAGCATAGCACCCGAGAACGCAGTACTATTGCTGTAGCAGCCCACCCCTATATCAGCGGCCACAAAGTTATTCACGAGGAAATACGAGAGTGCACAAAACTACGTCGGCTTAGAGAAGCAAGCTGAAAAAAACTGTCGGATTCAGAGGGTTAAATATAGTTTCCGCGCGATAACACAAGATTTTTTAGTTGAATGGCGCAGTGGTACATAAGTTGATGGATACGCAACAATATCAGAAGTGTCTATGAGTGTAGAAACTGGATTGCAAATTGGCGATGTGATTTGAATCTCAGTTAGCGGGCAACGTGCAATATATTGCGGGTGAAGTGAACAATGCAGGTCAAGTAGATACTTAGCATAGATAGGAATGAGTCACGGTAGGAAATGCAGTATTCAAAGCTGCAGAACTTAAAGTTCCAAAATAAGATAGTAAGCTCAAATGAATAGGGAATTTTGGACTGATGGCAGGAAGGGAACTGAAAACCATTTATTTTTTTGGAGTGGAGGATGAGGCGATATGCCAGAGAAAAAAGATAAATGGGTTACAAAGCCGGTGCTTCACTGTAGTGATGTAGTATGTGACCCAGTTCCGAGAGGGTGCAAAGGAGATCAACCAATAAGTGATCAGATACGAGGGATAAGTAGGAGTGCTGGGAACGCGTTGGCGATGAGACTTGGATGGATATTTGTACAGGAATTAGTGCGTGGAAGGGAAGATACAATGACTGCTTCGGGCTGGCACTTGATTTCAGCACCAAAGAGTGAACAGAATTATTATGTCGGTTTGAGAGTCAGGGACAGCAACAAATTACGATGAGAAATGGTCAACAATTTTCCGCTTCCACCGAAAGAATTTTAAATTAAAATCTGCAAAGAGCTGGTGATATTGCAGTAAATGAACTTTAAGATAAAAAAGAAGACAGTAATGAAATTGACTAGAGGGAGTGAAGGAAGATTCCAAGAGGTTGTAGCTCCGTTGCAATTAAACCTATCACCTCACTGTAAATTTAGACTTCGCTTAAAGCAGCGAATGATAACTTTCATCGCTTACCAGCCACGAGACTGGGCGCGTTTTTTACAAGAAATGTGTTTGTTAGCATAATTTTTTTTTTTTTTTTTCAATTCCTGAGACTCAGAGAAATGAAAAGCGTTTCCGTGTACGAAGTGTAATCAAAATCTAGCGAGAGTTTTGAAGTTGCGCACGCTGTGTCTCGTTTATAGAGTTGATTCTTTTTTTAAGTGTTCGAAGCAGTGGCAGTAACTTACGTGTTAATGTTTAGGTAGCTGCGATGTTTAGGTAGCTGCGATGTTTAGGTAGCTGCGATGTTTAGGTTGCTGTGATGTTTAGGTAGCTGCGATGTTTAGGTAGCTGCGATGTTTAGTTTTCGTTTGGCGCACGAATGAATATGACGTACGTGTGCCACTTTTTCTGCTGCAAAATGTCGGATCAGAGAGTTTGTGCGAAATTGTGTGTTAAAATAAAATTGAATCAAGTGCCTCGAAGCATTCAGAAAGTTAAAGAAAGCCTTAGGAGTCGATGGTATGTCACAATTACGCATTCAGCAAAGTAAAAAGACATCGAACATCAGCTCAATCAGCGATGAAAACGCGGAATAACTTAAATAGATTTTGCATACTCATAGAACAACTACTATTAGAGCGCTCGTACAGTAAACAAGTTTTTGCAGTTTTCGTGAGGCAATCGGGAAAAAAAAATTACCCGAACTTTGGAGATACAACTCGTGGATTCTGCACCATGGCAACGCACCACCGCAAACCGCTTTCCTTACCCGACAGTGTTTGGCCGAGATGACGCTGCCACTCTGTTCTCCACACATGGCATCCTGCGACTTTTTCCTCTTTCTCAAACTCGAAAGGACACTTAAAGGATAAGATTTTTCAACACAGGATGACTCAAAGGTGAAATCGCAGACCGAACTCAAGACAATACTGAAAGAGAAGTGATTCTCAAACTTGAAACTATATTGGCGTAAGTGCATAGTATCAAAGCGAAACTACTTTGATGGCGGCGCGATATAAATTTAAGATTAAATAAACACTTTCTCAAAAAATTAAAAATTCCTCTTTTTGATCACCCTCGTAGTTTGATTTATTCTTTAATAGTAGCTGGAGATACTGGAATTCACGTGGCCACATGTCTATAAATTAGGCAATTATGATTTCTATTTTTTGTCGTATGTTACGATGTTGCATAAGACATCCAGAAAATAAAGTTAAAAGTTTATTGTTCTGTTCAACTTTAGTTCAGTCTGAAATTAGAGTGTGTATTGTAATGGGCTGACAACTTTTCCACGCAAATCGTTAAACGCATCAGTTTAAAACGAGCTTGCGATGCTGAATGGCCTGGGCTTTCTTGAGCGTGGTGCGTGAGTGGTAGCGTTCTGGCCTCGCATTCGGGAGGACGCCGGTTCGAATCCCCGTCCGGGCATCCAAATTTAGGCTTTCCCTGGATCCTAAGTAAGAACATGACCGAATTCCTTCCAGTTCCTTACTGCAGTCCTATGCCTCCTACCCCTCCTCTAATGATCTCGATGTCGACAAAGTGTAAACGCAAAAAAAAACAACAGAAAAAAGAAACTGCAAATGTAGCCATGTAGATTACGCAACCACAGGTCAGGTTGGTAGTCGCTAAGGTTCCCATATTAATCCCAATGGCTGGTTCGTAGTTAATTGTACAAACAGTTATTTATATCTCTTATAATTTTGTTTTTGATTTATAAATCGTAATAATAACCTTCCTCTTCGAATATTTTGGCCTCAGTTGCTTTCTTCTTTAACTGATGTGAGGACGTAAGTTTCCACGTAGGGGCCGAAACGAGTAACTTGGCGTGTCCAGGGCAGGGTGTAGAGTGACACCACGCTATTTGGAAGAGCTTTACCTTTTTTTTTTTTGCTTATGGCCTTGTTGACGCCATTAAAGGAAAAAAACGAGGAGGAAGAGTGAGGAATGGGGAAGCAATCGGCCAAGGCATTTTGAAGGAAACATTGCGGCATTCGCTGAGAAACCACGGATAACCGAACTCTTGATGACCTGATGACGACTGTAACCTGTGTTCTCCCGAATACAGCGCCAAAGCTTCACCGCAACAGTCGGCTTCATTCAAGTTCTACTAACATGTGACGTCACGGCAAGGTGGGGGTGTATGACGTGTGGGCGGCCTCTTACAGCTATAGATTCGATACTATTTCCTTCCCCATCAGGCATTATAAACTAGTAAGTCATTTTTTCCTTTCTTCCTCATCTAATGCCTGCCCATGATTTGTTTGGATACAGAGCAACGCGACTCGTTACGTTGGAAATAATATTCCTGGATGCTAACATATTGTAATGACTTAATTGTTGGACGTTACTTTTTGATCATACTTTGCTGGGCGCCATAACTGTAACTTGAAGTGCCGTTGTTTCTACGTTAACGCCTGCAATATCTACTCCCAGCGAATCGTTTCCTCTGAGCTCTCTGAAGAGTATACTAGGACGGTATGTCTGCTTGATTTATCTCGTAATTATGTACCGTCTTCGTGTGTAGAAGTAATGAATCTTCCATCCAAAAAAGAACAGGGACATCGACAGGAGGTAAAGAAAACGGATATAACCTTATAAATGACTGTTATATTTGTAAGCTACGTGTAGACTGTCTTCTGAACGTGTCTTGATGACTTGTACTCATGGCTGACTTCTTCTATGTGTGTCTTTGTGTATATCAAGATGAAAGAAGAGAGAGAGAGAAATCCGGTTCCAGCCCACTCAAGTGTTACTAAGGAACAGCGTATTTGTTTCAATTTAGGTCAAATTCCTCACTATCTATTCGCGACTCTTTTCTGAATTGTGTGGTCGACAAATCCTTGTGATGTTACCCACACACTCCGTTTCCTTTTGCTTGCACGTACCATCCATTATTGTGGCACTGGGGGGAGGGGGGGGTTCTTCTCGGTGATTTTTGTTTACCATTCCCCACCTACCTTTTATTTATTTTTAATATTAACGATTTTATTAATTTAAGAACTTCGTCAATTGATTTTATCAAATAGGAAGAGGGTGCAAAGTGATGTGCTATCATTTACCACTAAGAAAGTCTTAACCTGACATGTTTATTTAAATTAAGCATTGAAGGCCTACAGACATCGGTGTATTTATAATTATTTTTAATACACAAATAATCAAGGGTTCAACCAAAATCCACACCGAGTCTTACAATATGAGGCATAAAACGTTAATACTAAACAAACAACAATGACATATTTACGTGAAATTTAAGCACGATGTCAAAATTGAATTTAGTTTACACGAAAAATTGGACATACTAAGCTGACATGAAAAATCCAATTCTAAATCAAATGTCTGCATTTTAGTTCAACTTGGGCGCCACTAAGTCTGTGACTTAAACAAAATACTACTTGCTGAGTGATAGGAAAATTATGAGAGAGTCTTCGCGTATCGGGTGAGGTTGCTCGCGGCTGTTAACACGCTCTGAGTGATACTCTGCTCAGAGGCGTTGACGGGTCGAGGAGCGCTGAGTTCTTCACCGTCACTGTAGCAGCGGGGGCGTTGCGTCTGCACGTAAAGTAATACGCACGCTTCCTCCAGTAGCGCAAGGCCTGAGGTGGCTCAAACGGTACTCTTTATGTCGAGTATTAATCGAAACCACGACACCTCACTATCGTGCAGGCGACGGCGTGACCTCTCTCAGAAAGCCACCGACGCAAGACCACGGGAACTCGTTCCCTTATACCGATGTCCTGTCGGAATCCTCTCCAGCTTCGTCGAACTCCAATGCGTGGGCTCGTAACATATGTGACACAGAATACACCAAACAGCAACGTTGATTGGACCTTTTTCGGAGGAGTTCACAGGCACGTGATTCACGCTTGGATCTGCCATAACTGCCTTGCGTCGGAAACGTCCGACTTCGGCTACCAAATTTTCCATTTGCGTGCGGGGATTTCTCCTACGATGGCAACAAAAGATCGTCCAGCCAAACTATTAGGCCGCACATGGTGGAGAAGCGGGCTCCCCACCCTATTGTGAAGGCCGTTGCCTCTCAGCTCAGGTATGCAGGGGTCCCGTTTCAGGTGGTGCATTGCACATTCTCAAGGAAAATATGCCGATCCTTTCTAAATATTAATTATTATTACTGTATACACATTGTAGGACTCTCACACAGCAGTATCGTTACAATTATCGACATGGAACTCTATATAGACACCACTGGCCCGTAGAGGGACCGTGTCGATTGTACTGGAATTCTTGAATGTAATATACACTATGTCTACCGTTTATAGAGTATTCCAACGAACTGGAGCGTGCTGTGACCGGATCGACTAACTAAGTGATTCGTGCTGAATTTGATTATTGTGTGTTGTGTTGATTTCTAGTGACTCGACAGCTCGACTGCCGCCATGTTCAAGAACCTGTTCAGCGGTACGCGGCCCAAGAAGCGCGCCTCCATGGAGACGCTGGACGCCATCAAGTCGCGACCGGCCAAGGAGGAGAAGATCCGCAAGCAGAAGGCCGAGAAACCCAAGAAGACGGGCGGGACCTCGCCTTTCGGAGGGCGCTTCAGACGCGGCAGCAAGGACAAGTTCCGCAAGACGGACCAGGAGCAGGTGGACGCCGCGCAGAGCGAGGCGCTCAAGCAGGACCTCCAGGAGAGGGACGCGCTGGTCAGCAGCGGGGAGCGGCGCGTCTCCTGGAACAGGCCGCGCTCCAGAGACGCCAGGCCCAAGGTGGGTGGCTGGGGGCACCTGTAACGGCATCGTTAATATGCTTAAATTCTTTGTACATAGATATGAAACATTAAATTTTTAAGTTTCGAGCATCAATGTTAGCGAAACTTTGTTACTTAACATTGGTCAGAATTACTACTCGCATTTGACGTTACAGCAGAGGACATCCTGCTATTGAAATTATTAATTCGTTTAAACGGAAACAGTTGCACGCTGATCCCGATCTGTGCATCCTACACTTGAAACAAATATTAAATGTCAGATTGTAAGTTTATAAGAATTATTTTAATTTACTTTGCTTCCACTGTATAATATTGCTGAGCCTATTATTTCAACAACTGTGTCAGCCATTCAAACGTTTTAAAATCGGTCTGAATCACGGATAACAAAAAAGAAATGCGTTAAAACACTTGAAGATTTATGTAATTACGAAGTCTTTCTCGGCGTTGAGAATACAAATAATGCTCTCGGGTGACTAGCTGAGTTATAGAAGTGTTATAATAATCACACTTCTATAACTCGGCTAGTCACCCGAGAGCATTATTTGTACACTTGAAGATTTTTGATCAAAATTCTATCGCAATGCATTATTGCCACTAAAACGCGATACTGTACATGTGTTAATATGCGTGGAATTGAAGTATTCTTCTTCTGGCGGCAAGTTTATCGTAGTATGTGGTTAGGTTGAAATGCAACCTGGACCCGGATGGAAACTGAAACCTTTTGCTACAGCTTAAGACACGAGGAACTACACTGAATTTTATTTTATAACAATTCTATTTAGTTAAACAATTGCTAAGACATGAATTGTCAGAACAATGAAAGATAAGTATGTATTTCGTTTAAATTGGCATATTTATTTATTCGTTTGTGCATTTGGCAGGGAGTTTCTTCTTCTTCCTTTGGGCCCAGAACTCCTTCATTCGTTTTGAATGCTCCTGTTTGCGCTCCTCTGTCCAGAGTGTACCGCGTCTTCTGTTGGAGTGTTCGTGTCGGCTTGTCCCACTTGTCATTAACTTCTTCAGAAATATATCTCTGTTGAAAGCATCTTTTGGTTCTACTCCCGTCAAATGAAACATTGGCATATTAATTACAGTTTTTTTTACTAAAACCATTACATGGTTCGAATGAAAGAAGTTCCAAATTGATCGCGATATATGTGGCCTAAAGCACAATTAAATATTACGTGGCATAGCGTAAGTTGTTAAGATTTATTTTTAGTATCCTTCATTTACAGTGGGGTCATTATTTCAGCCAATGTAAGCTGTCTCAGTCGTTAAAATATCGGTCTTCATCATAGATAATAAGAAAGAAATGTGTGAGAACCTGTGAAGATTTGGGATCAAGTACATTTCGCGATGCATGATGACAGTGACATGCGATATAGGGACTGTATTAATTCGCGTGTGATTGAAACTTTGCTTTTCTACCGGCAATATTAACGGAGATTGGGGTTAGGCTGAAATGCAGGCTGGACCAAGTTGACAACTGAAGCTTTTTGCTACAGCGCAAGGGACTATAAATTACAATGAGCAATTATAGCAATTCTATTTAGTTAAGCAACTGCAGATAAATAAATTACCATAACACTCCTTTAATCCCGTCATTTTTGACGGGTTTTGGGACTAATTTACTATATAATTTCGTAAGCTCACTCGATAGCTATTGGCTGGAGAACGGTGTCACGTGTCAGCCTTCGCTCGCAAAACAGCGACCAGAGATACCATTAGAAGAAACTCGTGGTTATGTCCACAATTTAATAGCCAAGCAACTACTACCGAATTAATTGCCATAATACATTCATTAAGTTTGCTTTTCGTAGCCTTTCATAGTTAAAAAACTACTGATAAATTTTGAAACTGAAGAAACAGTTCAGTATAATGTTGTTAATTAAAGCAAATTAAAAAAAAACTTTAAAAAAATAAATTACTCATGGTTTCTGATGTAATCCCGAATGCCAATGGTCACTCCGACTTAGGATAAATTTCTATTTAATTAAAACTTTCACTACTGTTGCTCCTTGACCAAAGTTTATACAATACAGTTTATTTGATAAATCACTTTCGTTGATAGTCTTTGTTCGTGTTCGCTGTACGTGAGTTATTAGGTAATTTTAAGTGGACATCAGACCAAATATGTTCTGACAATTCATTTCTTCAGAGCTGCTTAGCTGTGTAATAATATGGAATGTGTATTAAGATCTCTGGCCGTTACAGATACTATGACTAATGATTACGTTATGAATGTTTGCTCATTCTCAATAAAAAAAATAACGAGATGCTTTCGAAGCAAACAGGATTTTTTTTAAATTATGCAGAGTGAACTTTAAGGGTCAAATACAAGTCAAGTTTGCATTTAAGCAAGTTCGAGTCTACGACCTTTGAAACAATTATACGATAGCGCGATCGTCCCTGTCCGTGTTTAATACCTACCTCTATTAATGCTTCTGAGTTGTTTAAATTCAAGAGATTTTATTAGCCCTGAAACACAGGTCAAGTTTTTATTTGGTCAATTCAGGTCAACCTGTCACAATCTTTCATCCAAAACAACTGGAACTATTCTAGACCTGTGACGATACGCAAAAAATGGTCACGAGCTGACAGTAGTGTCCTGTAAATCACATCAGCTGAATACTAAGCTCGTATATCTGTGTGTCCTGACACGAAGTGGTATACCATACACTGCCACACATAACAACCGGGTTTCTCAAAGTCATCCTCCTTTCAAATGTGAAAGTTTCTATAGAAATAACCAATACAAAAAGTGGAGTTGGCTACGCTGCGAAAACTGAGATTGTCAGAAAAAGAAATACTTTGCCACCTACGATGGAATGTGTCAAGCGTAGGTTGCCATGTGCATGCTGTGGATGTTGTAGTGAGGGCGTGAACTTGACTTGGTTGATGCGCATGAGAAAATTAACACGCCACTAGACCCAGCAACACTCGTTTCAACCCGTCCTCTGAGGGAGCGTCCACAAACCACGTGGCTCCATGCTGCCCTCCTCCCCCACGCAGTCTCACGTGGCTTTTGCTTTCCCTGTTCATTCCAGGAGACGGAAATAAATGTTCACAAGCTGTTGTGTGTTCTGTACTTATTTTAGTTGTGACAAATAATATGAATGGAAAGCATCGTGGCTTGGCTCCGAACTCCCCCTTCCCCCTTTTAGACCTAGCCACGTAGTTTATGGATGCTCCCTTGTGTGGAAGTGTCTCGGATGCATTGGTTAAGTGTACTGAGCTCTCAAAAGATAACAACCTAGGTATTTCTATTATTGTGACATAATTGATATTTGTAATACTCAGTCGCAAGTATAAATTAACCTGACGATAAAATCGAAGAGTGAAGTATTCACAGTCGCTTTTAAATTGAATTTCATGATTTCTTCTTGAAAAATCTGTATTTAAATGAATCTGTGATCAGAGAGATTAATGTAAACTGCGGATTATTCCCCATTATTCTGGCTGAATCTTGCAATGATTTTGGAAACCAGTGCACACCAAATAGTATTTCTTCCCTTAATTCGATACGACCAGATTAGAAAAAAAAGTTTTAACTTTTAAAAATAGAAAAACCGCGAATTGCATCTGCTAAATTAAGTATTACCACAATATCGTACCCAATAGCCAGATAACCAAGTATGACTGTCCATATCATTTTTCAGAAGCTTTAGTGCACAAAACGACCGTTCCAGAATTATGTTGGTTTCGTAACATTGTTTGCGCAATACATGTGCTGACAAAATAGTTCTATGCTGTGTAGTGTTGTATGGTAGATTTTAAAAATTTGAATGACATCATCAGCCATGGAATAATATTGCTTCTTAGAGTCTTGCATTTAGGTAGAATATCTGTCTTCAGTCGATATTACGAGGTATATCTAATATTCAGTTTACGAGGTATCCACTGAAATAAAACTTAAATTATTGTTTTTTTGTTACCTGCTACAATATTTGGGAAAAGTAATGTGTCACTATGTGTCCTCGCTGAGAACAGAAGAGACCACCGCAGGCGAGTTCAGCTCATTTGACAGCGTAAGTCTTAAAAGTGTTGAATACGAAAGAAATTAGCCAAGGCCTCTGTGAAGGACCTTAATGTAAACCTTAATATT
Organism: Vandiemenella viatica; assembly: GCA_031002005.1. Lineage (NCBI taxonomy): Eukaryota > Metazoa > Arthropoda > Insecta > Orthoptera > Morabidae > Vandiemenella > Vandiemenella viatica. The sequence goes on from CM061918.1 coordinate 11,499,034, forward strand.
GATAGTTTCACAGGCACTCCTACTCGGTTAGGTCGCTAACATCCATTCATATCTTGAACTCTTTTACCATCGCCAGCTAAAACTTTCACTATGTTCGCAGTTGAGTTGGTTAGTAGCAAGTGGAGCTTCCTTATAGCTCGCATGTTTCGTGGCAGTCAAAGCAGTGGGATCATCGTGGGATCACATGAAAAACAAAATAAGTTATAGGACATTCGCAATCGAAAAGTTAAAATCTAGTTGTACAGCTTCAGAGTTACCAAATGGAACAGGAAAATGATCATTGTTAAGATAGTAGCCATGAAAGGAAGCGTTTTAACAACAGGAAAAGAAATAATCGTTCGCCATAGCAGATATTGGTAGCAGACTTGTTCCGCATGAGTGAAACAGCAATAATCTGAGCATCGTCCTTGTAAATAAAGTCCTTGACGAAAATTTGTAATTGTTGTGGCTGACTTGGCGAGTGTCATCTTCCTGCAGCATTAGCTTCTTCTTATATAGTTAAGTAAGTGGCCCATTTAGAGATTAAAATAGTTGTATGTTTGTGCAGTCGTTGGATCTGAGTCGAAAGGATGAAGCGGAAAGTTACCAGAGCGCTCGCAGCCGGTCCAGCAGCAGCTCCAGCGCTTCGGACAGCAGCAGCCCCAACAGCCCCCACAGCGCGTCGCCCGCCCCCAAGGAGTCCTCAGACTTGTCGGAGCGGCGGAGCGTCACCGCCACCGTGGAGACTGGCCAGGTAAGAGGCGAGAGGGCGGCCAGTTGAATTGCTCAGCCACAGCACAGAATGTCTAATTGCCGGCGTGTGTGATTTTGAAATTGAAGTAATCCTGATGAATACAGTGACTCATTCATTATCGTTGAGGACCATCTCCAGTTTCCCGGGTGTGGTTTACGAGACTTGGTTATTATAGACGATTGTTTTACACCTTTTCCTGTCCAGAAAGGTTTCTCTGTCTGTGATGTACTCCCAATTCCAGCCTCTTCTCTCTACGTCCTCCTTCAGTTGGTCTGTCCATCTTCTTCTTGGTCTTCCCACTGGTCTTTTGCCCACTATCCTTTTTTCCAAATACGTTTTTGGCAGTCTTTTACTAGTCATTCTCTTTACATGCCCAAACCACCGAAGTCTTGATGACCTAAGTCTCACTTCCATGGATTCCCTTAGCTCTAGGTTTGATCTAATTTCATCATTCTTTATGCGGTCAAGTCTAGTTTTCTGGAGGGCCGTTCTAAGAAACTTCATTTCACATGCTTGGATCTTGCTAAGGTCCCTTGATGTTAGTGTGCATGTTTCCAAAGCATATGTGAGAATAGGAATGAGATATGATTTGTACAAGACAATTTTTGTTCTTCTGGGAACCTTCATGTCCCATAGTAAGCCTCGCACAGTACTGTAGAAGTTGGCTCCTTTGGTTACTCTACTCACTATTTCTAACTCACTTCTACCATTATTGGCAATTATGCTCCCCAGGTACCTGAACTGGTCAACAACTTCAACTTCGTGGTCTTGTAATTTTATATGACGGTCTGTATTCTTTCGGCTTATTTTTAGTGCTACAGTTTTTTTTTTGATTCAATTTCATTCCATATTCTTCAAACTTATCATTCCACATCTTCAATTTGTTTTGTATTCCTTCTTCTGTTTCATCCCATACTGCTACATCATCTGCAAACACCAGTGCCTGTAGATCTCTATTGAATGTTCTTTTTAGTTCTTTTAAGATGTTATCCATCACCGCTATGAACAGAAGGGGTGAAAGGGCACTTCCTTGTTGTACTCCTTTGGTTGTACTAAACCATTCAGAGTAACCATCCCCAACATTGACACAGCTCTTGCAGTTATTGTACAGCATTTGGATCTTTCTTATGAGGTACTCTGGTATTTCAAGTTTTCTTAGACTTTTCCAGATAGTTGATCTAGGAACATTATCGTATGCCTTTTCTAGGTCCATAAACACAATAATTAGGTTTTTCCCTCTTTCCCAATATTTTTCTACCAGCATTATCAAGGCAAATATTAGATCTGTTGTGCTTCTTCCAGCCCTAAACCCATGTTGTTCCTCTTCTAAGATGGGCTCTAAATATTGTTCGTACTCTGGCTTCAACTATCTTTTCCATAATTTTGAGGCCGTGGGATAGGAGGGTAATACCTCTATAGTTTTCACCCCTTTCGTCTAGTCTTCTGGTATTTGGTTATTATTCCATATTGCTCTGAGGACTCTATACAGCCATTGTATCCCTGGTGGACCGGCAGCTTTAATCATGTCGGCTGTAACTTCGTCGGCTCCTGCTGACTGGCCACTTTTCATCTTATGGAGAGCTCTCTCGACCTCTGACCAAGTTATTGGGGTGCCTTCATCTATTATCCTCTGACTTGTTTCTTCATCGTTTATCCCATTAGGTTCATTTAGTAGTTTGTCAAAATATTGTTTCATGGCTTCCCTGATACTTCTTATATTGCGAACTATATTTCCATCAGCTGTCTCTATTGCTGTAATTGTTTCCTTATCCGATCTTTTGTGTTTTACAATTCCATATAACATTTTCATATTCCCTTTACTATCCTCTTCTAGTTTAGATGTAAAATCATCCCAGATTTTCTCCTTTTCTTCTTGTACAATTCTTTTAATTTCCAATTTGCTCCTTCTATAGTCTTTTGCCATTTCTTCCAATCTGCCATTATCTGCTTGATCACTGTTGTTTCTTCTGTAGGACTTGGCAATATCTAGAGCTTTTTTGGCTTTATTTCTTTTGGCTATTGCTTCTTTTACTCTGTTGTTCCACCATGATGTCCTTTTCTCTTTAACTCTCCTGCTTGTTCTTCCACATATTTTTTCTGCACTTACAGTGACTGACTAGCTAAAAACAGACGAGTTGAACTGCAGTCACTGCCGGATTACCCAATAGACACAGGTTCAACAGTAGCGAGATGGTACTGAGAATTAAGTTGATTCTCAATGTTTGTTTCATCAGGCATTGCTAAACTAAGCTCAATATTAGTATGATCTGCTGATTTTTCGTGGGTCTTAAGTTTTCCTCTGAGCTGATCAGAAATTCCATCGCGTGATCAATTAAATTCACCTCCGAACAGAACACATGCAAAACAGTAAAACCCATTTTTCACATTGCAACCACATAGCCACTTTTTTTTTTTTTTTTCTATATACACATCGCGGTTAAATTTCTTCAATCGAGTTGCTCGAGTACTTTCTTGTCGCTACGAAGTGATTAAATGTGGTGTAAGACTTCCCAAACTTTTCACATTAAATTTTTCGTTGTGGGACAGCAACGTGAATGCCTTCTTTAATAACTCATTAATACGATTCATCTCGCAACGACACCTTACGCATCTTCGATATTTACATGATATGGACAGCTTTCAGGCCACGAACTATGAGCTCTGCCCCTATTTCCTGCATTCCACCTGAGGCATATAAAAAAATCACAGCTGCTGCTGCGCTCTACCGACCATGTCACTAACTTTTTCGAGCTCCATGTGTCAGAACACGGTTGTCACAAACTGCTACCTGTAAAGCTAACCCTCTCCCTTCCGAATTTCCGCAAAGCTGCCAGAGCGCATGCGCGATTATAGACAACTAATATTTATCACCGCGACGGCGAGATAGTTCATTGATGTGGTCAACAAATGGTGTTCAATATTTACCCACCTGACACATGTAATCGTTTATTACAGAATGTCGCATTTTTAAATAATTATTTCTCTTTCAGTGCATTTATTTATTATCGATTAGCAAGTAGTGCCATGCCACAGTGTCACTACGCCTAGAGCCGCACCTGGGTCTCTGACGACTAAGTCGGTCTCAGTTGATTTCCTGTTCTCCTGCTGTTTGTATGTGAATAAAGGAAACAGTACACCCAGAATTTTTTTCCCTTTGGAGCTAGACGACTGATTAAGAACGAAACTGTCGGGGGTCAAATTGCAACGAAAACGAAGATTTTTCCTCAAAGCTGAACGATTTGTATACTGACTGAGCTAACTACTGCCATGTAATTGTATGAGTGGCCTGTAGAGCACAGGACACCCGTTCTGATGTGGATAACTCAGCAGCCTCGGTGGCTACCAGGCTTCGCGGCGACTTCGCTCGAGGTCTACAAGTTCCTGGAGTAGAGAACCGTGCGTGCTGTATGCTAAGCAGTGCACACACTATTACTGCTTTGCAACATTAGTTACTTTTCACTATCAATTCGTATGTCGTGTTATGTGTGACACGCAAAAATACCACTGGAAACTACACGAAACAATTGCGTGAAACTGCTAAATTATTAAAAAGAAGATAAATTATTCAAAGCACGTATTAACAGTATGTAAAGCACATAAGTCTTATAAGGTCCATACACCTGGATTGTTCACTCAATTTTCGACTACCGTCAGGTGAAACCAAAATTTAGCTAGCAAGGTGGCTGTGGGATTTGCAGAGCCAAACATTGGCGCGACATCACTTATCGCCAAGATATCGCAACTCAAGAGTCGTATTTCCCTTCAGAACGCCACCACACAGATAAATCCAAAAGATCAACAAAATACACAGCGAACATACGAAATACTTTATAGATGCTGTGGTTTCGGAAGGAGTTTTAGATTTTTCAGATTGTTTAGTTGCGTTTATTGCAAGTGAGACCTCTGGTTGGCATGGTATGCTTCCATCTTATCGATTCCTTGAGAAGTCTTCATTTAAACCCAATATATTGTCCCAAGAATCAGGAATGGTACGATTCCACACAAACAAAAATAGGCCAAGATTCGCAGCTACAGAACGTTGTAAGGTCTTGTTCTAAGCCGAGTATACACTTTAAAGGATGTCTTCGTTTCCTCGTTTAATTTATATTTGTTTTTTGCTGTAATCCTCTAGTTTGATTAAATCCTCCATCTCTCCCTGTCTTGCACTAACATGACTTACAAACTACGTCCCCAATAAATAATATGCTTGATATATTCTAATTTCTTCCTATACACTTCTTACATTCGACTGTTCCCTCCACTAACAAATTAACCAACACCGCATGACGCACCATCCATTTACTTCTCTCTGTACGATTCTTCAACAAACCTCTTTTCTGCCGACCCCGGCAGCGTAGGTGTTGAGTGCTTGCTTCTTGTTGCAGGGGTCGCCGGTTCGAGTCCGGCCTAGGGCATGGGTGGTTTTCATTAAATGTTGTGTTCGTCTTGTGTCGTCCTTATTGAATAGAGAAAACAATCACACTTGTATGAATTCTATAAATGGTAAAACAAGCAAACAAACTCAGCTGGCTGAATGGCTAACATGGCCGAATGCCATTTTTTTTAAACTCTTTTCTCACCCATCATTTCCAAATCTTGTTCATTTCGTACTTTGTCTGCTCACTTAATTTTCAGCATTCTTCTGTAGCACCACATTTCAAATGCTTCAATTTTATTTCTTTCTGGTTTTCCTAAAGTCTATGTTTCACCACCATAAAGTGCTGTGCTCCACACGTAGAGTTTTAAAAAGTTCTTTCTAATTCCTAGATCAATTCATGGTGCTAAAAGATTTCTCTTTTTCGAGAAGGCTCTTTTTGCTTGTGATATTCTGCTTTTCTTACTCCTGCTTCGGCCATCAGTCGTTATTTTGCTTCCCAAGTAATAGAATTCACTCACTTCTCCCATTGGTTCAGATCCTATTTTTATATTTAATCTACATTATTGCTATGATTTCTATTACATTTTACCACATTTGTTCTGCTTCGGTATAGATTTAGAACAAAATCAGTATTTTGTTCATGTCTTTCAGTTACTTCTCAATATTCTTAGCCTGTTCTGCTAACAACATAATGTCATCCGCAAATCGTAGCATACTAATTTTTTCTCCTTAAACACTTATTCTATATAAAAATTTTCTTAGTTCTTCTAAATATAAGTTGAATATTCACGAAGATAGACTACAACTTTGTCACACACACTTTTTAACTGATGCATGTCTCTCATGATTTCCCCTTACCAACCCTCTGGAAGATTTGTCAAGGTATTATAACACGAACCATCTTAAACCAAATCCTACGAAGACACAAGTGTGTGCTTTTCATTTAAGGAATAAAGAAGCAACTCGTAGGCTAAAGGTAACATGGTCGGGGGTTTAACTAGAACACTGTGACACTCCAAAATATCTAGGAGTGACCCTTGACAGATCACTTACATTCAGGAAACATTGCATGAACTCCAAGCTGAAAGTTTCCAGTAGGAACAATCTCATAAGAAAACTGGCTGGATCGCAGTGGGGCAGCCAACCTGAAACAATTCGAACTTCTGCCTTAGCACTATGTTATTCGGCTGCAGAGTATGCCTGTCCCGTAGGGCACAGTTCAGCCCATGCCAAACAAGTAGACATCACACTTAATGACACGTGCAGAATCATAACAGGCTGCCTAAAATCAACTCCAGTCGAATGGCTCCACCGTCTAGCAGGAATAGCACCACCTTCTGTTCGAAGGGAAATAGCAGTGAACAAGGAAAGGAGGAAAGTGAACCATGAAAAATCTCATCCACTATATGGGTATATCCCTCACAGGCAAAGACTGAAGTCCAGAAAAAGTTTCCTAAGAACATCTCAGGAACTTACAACGACAACTGAAGAAGCCAGGTTACAACTATGGGAAGCTAAGGCTCCCCTTCCGCATGGCTGGGGAAGAGTGCCTGAATCTTTGCCACCTGGTTATGACAAGGGATGGTTGACGTGGAAGTCTTTGAATAGGCTGAGATCAGGAGTGGGCAGATGCAAAGTGAACTTGGCAAGATGGGCTATGCTGAGATCAATGATATCAAGTGCGACTGCGGTGTAGACCAGACTGTCCAGCACATGCTCCAGTGTCGACTGTATCCAGCATCCTGCTCGGCTACTGAACTGTATGAGGCCTCAGAAAATACACTGGAAGTGGCCAAGTACTGGTCCAGTATAATTTTATTGATTGTGATTGTGTAATTATATGTTTCTGATACGAAATAATAATAATAATAATCACCCAAATGCAACGATTCCATTTGAAAATCGGTGGATGAGGGCATTTCAGACATCCAGATCTACATTTCATATTATCAATGCGAAAGTAGCTCTGTCTCTCTGTTAGTTTGTTACTTAAGCGGTCTTGATGAAATTTGAGACGGAAATTAACTGTATTGTTGCAAAGGAAATGGGATACTTTTCGGGATAAATAACATATTTTTTAATGAATTTTGAAAACTAACGGAACGGAGGGACAGTTGGAACGTTATATTGGCCACTGAGGCTTTGTTTGTCTCGCAGTCAGTGTGTGTTACATCTGCGAAGACTATGGATGTGGATTGGCGCTGCGTGCAATAACTATGAAGAAAGCTCAGGGGAAGATCCTGAAAGTAGCAGGGGGCAGCTATACCTAGCCAGCTCAAGGGTCTCCAACCTCCTAGGGACAACAAAACCATGAACGGTGTTGACAAGAAGAAACTCTTCAAATGCAGAATAAAATGAATATGCTGCACTATGAAATTTTGGGTGAAGCTTCTAGTCTAGTAACGCAAGCAGTATAAACCACCAGGCTTATGTCTGAATGGGGTAGAAGAAGCAATATTAAGTCCTACTACTTAAAAAAAAAAACCCACACATTCTATTTGCTCTGTTTTTTTCTTCCTAATTTCATTTATAACATGTTACTCGCACTTATAAATACAACTATGTCTCCCAAAACAACAACGATTCGAAAACTATGACGCCAGCTTGGAACGTCTACAAAACTTTCCAGCTCGTCGGGAAGTCCTGGCGCGTGCGACTGGAGTGTTGACGCTCCAGCCTCACGCTCCGGAGCGGCAGTCCAGAGCGCGTACGTGTAGACTGTCGGAACTGTTGGTATCGAGTACACGCACTGTAAATTTCCTTATCCACTGATTTTCCAATGGAGCCGTTACATATGAGTGACGATTTAGAGTGAGCGATCAACTCACCAAAAGGAAATCAGATCCCCACCTTCAAAGAAAAAACAATTCTCGCGGTTGTTTCGTGATAAAAAGTTCCGAGATCTTGTTCTGCACCACGTCAACATTCTAGTGTGTTTGCACTACTCTTCCTGAAACAGAAGGGTTTCTCTCGGTGTCATTGATCGTTAATTTAAAATTAAATCAGCGTATCGGTTATTACGCTTTACTGAAGTCTAGGCGGTGATAGTCAGCTTGAAACAGCTAGAAGAGATCTGACACCTGAAGATGACAGCAGAGCTAGCTGCGAAACGTCGTGTTTATACAACACCATCCGGCTGGACACCAGTGAGGATGTTATTGCATCAGTGCGCCGGGAAGTCTCCACTCCCACAACATAAATGATGCTTGTCAATTTCGCGGTTAAATCTAGTAAACAATTGTCACCTACTATGATATCAGGTCTGTTGTTCCTTTTTTAGAGGATAAAGGGTATATATAGCATGTAAGGATGAAAATTTCGTTAATAATATTTTGTGCATGATGGATTGTGACTGTGATATCAAATTTGGGTTATATAAAAATTGTGACTGGTTGCTGTTTTCAATACCAACCCAAATTTGAAAATTTCGTTGTTTGATTGGCACAGATGTTTGTTGATGGAAGTAAATGATGAAGTTAATGATACATTGCGAGGAGATGGCCCTATGTGAGACCACGATATTGCTCTGGTTGCTAGGCTTGTAGTTGAAGTAATGTCGACTGCTGTGTTACAGAGCTCCGTGGTGCAACACGAACTACTGGAGCTGGGCGCACTGGAAGCGTCTCGTCCAGAGCAACTGGTGAGTACTCTCCAGTAGTAATGCTAAGCTTAGCGATACTGTCGTGCTCAAGGAGGTCCTAAGCGTGTCTAGATTTCCATTACACTGTAACGTCCATGATACTGGTTTCTATTACTGTTTTCACACAAACAGGATCCAAAAAGACTTCTATTCTTCGCTTTTACAACAACAACAAAATCATGCAGTTGTTTGTAATTTACGATATTTATATAATATGGATTGTTGTTAAGGCTTCGGTGGATATCGCCCTTAAAAGACGTGATAACACGCCATCTGTAGATCATAGAAAAGAAACAATGTTGATATTCAGCAGCAGCCACAGCCACTAACTGCCCCGTCGCCTGTGGTGTATTGACGACTACCTTGAGCCAGCAGCGTAGCCTGGGGTCTCGGCAGTGCCACTGCTGAGTGCGGATGGTCTTGTTCGCGTTCCCTTGTGGAGGCTCCGTCCTCGAAGCAGCAGTCACTGCCTCGACGCCATGTGTGTGAAAGGTGCCTCTACCTGGGTAGCTCCACCTTACACGTACGCGCCGGAGCCTGAGGCTGGAGCGGCCACACTCCAGTCGCGCGCACCAGCACGGCGGGACTTCCCACCGGGTTGGAAAGTTTTGTAGACCATTAAGCATGCATCATTCGTTTTTCAGGTCGTTGTTGCTTTTGGTAGTTGTTGTTTTTAATAGTTGTGCTTGTGTTTATAAGCGTATTTAAAACGTCCTGAAAATCGATTGAGAGAATGTGCTACTTTACATTTTTTTTGGGTACAGAAAGAATTAAGAAAACAAAGAGTATAAGGTTGAAAAGACGGCGCCAAAACAGAGATCTATTTGGACACAAGCCTCTTTTAAGAGAGCTACGGGAAATAACACAGATGATTTCAAAATTATCCTGGGATGGACAATTTGACATTTGACTACATTTTAAATATCAAAACAATACACAGTGATAGAGAACAGTATAACTGCAGAGGAATATTTGGCTGCTACTGTTCGCGTTTTGGTAACTGGAAGATCTCTTCAACATGAAATTGCTTGTGTATAATTTTCTCAGTTCATTTCGAAATGTCCCCCGAATTATTTGAATCTTTTTATTGAAGAAATCTTTGTTTTCACTTTCACATACATGAACCCTGCAGAATTCTATCAACTTATCATATGCACGATTTATAATTTTTTTAGTCATCTGATTTAATGTTCCACAAACATCTGAAATTCTTATACAGTTCTTTAGATCCTTCTAAATTATCTCTTGACCACATTTTTCAAGATTTAAATTTTTATCTGTTAAAGGAGGCTACAGTTAAATAAAGTCGCCCAGAAATTCGAACCAAAAACGAACCAGTAATGGCGACGCATCGACACTGCAGATCGACAATATACGTGTAAACACGAGGCTCTATTAGTCCTGCGCGTCAGGACACTCTGACCACCGAGCACTTACACATAAAGGATCAATGCGCGCATCTGGAGCGTACACTCCAAAACCGTGTGTTTAAACGGGCCTGGTGGGTCGCTTGTTCGGATGCGGTTGTTCTATTCTCTTTAAGGGGAAAATGGCTATAGTATATCACTGAGAATGTTATGGATGTCAGATGACACCCTTATCAAAAACTCCTTTTAGTTTTCGTGCATCTGTTGGGAATTATTGTCGTAAACAGCTGCGTCAACTGGTAGGCCGCTTCTTCTCGGTATTCGTGTCCGCAGCAGTGGCGGGGCTCGTGGTATTCTCTGGGTGACGTTCCTAGTCTTCCTCTCTTTGCTTTTTTCATATTCCACTGTCCAGATATGGTTTGGTTGGCGTCGGCTGCTGTCTGCAGAGGCTTGCAGTTTTCTTCTGACGGCGCATCCGCAGTAGCACGCCGCGTGGTCGGCGTCACAGTTCGCACACGTCACGTGGCTTCACGCTGAGGTGTGCAGACCGCGACGCTGTGGCTTCCACCGCAGCTGACACACCGCACTTGGTTGCTGCATTCTCTCGCCCTATGCCAGAACCATAGGAATCGGAATCATTGGCTGATCCTAGTTGGCTTCTTCTTCTGGTTCGGTGGGGGGGGGTCGGCCCTGCCAGGTTACACAGCTCCAGCAGCTGCTTGTACCGCGCTTGGTTGTGGACTGTTCGGTCCCTCTGTGACGTCCAAATGCAGTCTAGGCTGGGGTGGCCAGCCGGCGAGGATCCCCGCCATTGACGTCCGCGTGTTGTCTGGGAGGGATAACATCTGGCGCAGAGACTCTGCCGTGGCGACGCGGTGCCGTTAGTTGATGATCGACTGCCTGACGAATCTCTGTTTCTCCTCCGTGGTAATCGGTGTCCCTTCCTCGTTGCTTGGTGAGGCTCGGGAAGGAGTAGCGGAGAGTCTGCCTACAAGTTCCCCGAAGTACTCGATCTCATTGAACATGTCTGCGAGGACGGTCCAGTGACCAGTTCTTCCCTGTCTCGACCGAGGGGATGCTTGTGTCGTCCTGGTGTGTTGATAGCTCGTTGCGGACTACGTATGGATGCCGCTTTCTTTAGCTTCAGTAGTTACGGCGTACGGCACTTTGGTGTTGTATTTTGCCTTTTGCTGCACGGTAGACACCTCCGCAATGAACACACTGCACCTAGTCGGCACAGTGCTAGTATTTCTAGCAGCGATAGCACTGTGGCTTTGATGCACTCGTCCTCATTGCGGCTGCTTCTTGGTCTTCTCACGCCCAGGCATCATGACGTCGTAGGCGGAGCGTTTTGATGACTGCTGGGCAGTCAACAGGTAGGCAGACCAGCTGTGCATCGGTAGCACCGTGTTGTTTGCAGCTGCGCCAGTACGCTGCCGTTGTACGTTTCAGCATTTTGTTTTTGTATCCGGTATCTCAGTTGCCTATAGGTCTTTCCAGCTTTTTATATTGCTTATTTTAAACACTATTTAAAAAGTAAATGTACCCCATTCAGAGACCTTTTTTTGTGTTAATTGTGGCTTACTTTTGTGTTTGTCGTTGGTAATCCGTGAATCCGTACCGAATATTCGAACTGGAACAGCAATTGTTCTCTACTAATTCATTTTGGTTCTTTGCGAACTTTGTTTTGAATCTTCCTTTACGTGTTGTTTGACAAATAGATTAACATCTGTTTAAATCTATATTATGGCCCAAGTAATAATAATTTCAAATTTACACAATTTCAAGCTGTCGTCCCCGAGTGACATTGTAATTTGTGGTATGGTACGCTTTGCGTAACAATAGTTCCGTTCACATTTAGTCAACAGTGTCGAACTATTTTGCATTTGGTCTTGCGGATTGGAATGTATGTTTCTAACTCAAAGCTCAGGTCCTGAGGAGTCTTTGACCCGGTTCTCTACAGACCTACCCTTCCATTTTATGAAATTTTTAAACATTAATTCTTTCCGTGCCACTACATTTAATTTTCAACTCTTTCAGTTTTTTATGTTAAACTAGAGTCAAAGCCCGTCAGAAACGACATCTCAACGGGGCGTTGTGGCGATTATTATTATTATTATTTGCGGATAAGCCCATTAGGACTACGCAAAGTTCTCAGAAGCGTTTGTTCGCTTTCCTTTGTGCCCATATTTCCTTCATACGCTTGCTGTGGGCTTCTTTCCTCTCATCTGACCATGTTGTTCCTGATCTTTTCTTTAATCTTTCCTCCCGGTCAACTTGCCACTTGTGAATTTTTGATTTAAATGTGTCTCTATTTTCGAAATCTTCTGGAACAATTCCTGCTAATTTGAGGTCTTTCTTGATTTCTCCAATCCATTTCATTGTATCCGACATTGATTTACTTCGGTTTTCATAGAATTCAACTATTTGTCTTGTAAGTCTGTTAGGGTTCATTCTTTTGATGTGTCCATAAAATTTTAGTCGGCGTTTTCTAGTATCACTGTGAATGTCTGCATATTGTAGAATTTCCTGATTACTTTTGAGTCTGTACTGGTCTCCTATGAGTCTTGGGCCCAAAATTATTATTATTATTTTTTGCAGTAATTTACCTAAATAGAATTGTTATAAAACAAAGCTCGATATAATTTCTCGTCTCTTGCTTGTTTCAGCCAATCTTGCCGCTAGAAAGTCAAAGCTTCAATCGCACGTTAATTAATACATTCCCTGTATCGCATGTCAGTGTCATCATGTATCGCAATATAAACTTTATCTAAATTTTTAACAGTTTCTTACATCTTTCTTAATTTCTGTGATGATGATCGATGTTTTATCGGCTGAAAACGAAGGATGCTAAAAATAAATCTGAACAACTTATTTTATGCCACGTAATATTTATTAATTTAATTCAAACCAAGTTATGATTTCAATAAAAAAAAAGCAACTGATAATTAATATGCCAATTTAAACGAAATACACACTTTTCTTTTAGTGTTCTGGAAATTCATTTCTTAGCAACTAAATAGAATTTTTATAAAATAATACTCAATGAAATTCGTTGTGCCTTCATCCGTAGTGAAAGATTTCCGTTGCCATCCGGGTCCAGGTTGCACTTCACATACTATTCTAAAGTTCCCGTCAGATAAACAATACTTCAATCACACACATTTTCATAGATGTATTGTATCGCATTTTAGTGGCAATAATGCATTTGGATATAACTTGATCAAAAATTTTCACTGGTTCTTACACCTTCCTTTTTTGTTAGCCGTGATTCAGATCGATATTAAAACCATTGATTGGCGGCTGAAATGTGTAATCAGTGAAAGTAAAGGAAACTAAAAATAAATCTCAACAACTTACGTCATTCCACGTAATATTAGTTTTAATTGTAGTCTATGCTGTATAGATGGCGATCAGTGTGGAACTACTTTTATTAAAATATTTCAAAGTAATGATTGAACTAAAAGAACACCAATAAAACAATTTAAATTATTTAAAAAGAAATTAAATTAATAATGACCTCTGCCGTAACGTCAAGTTCCGGTTGTAAAATAATCTGATGAGAACGGCCTCTAATCAAAAGTTAAAGCTTTTATTTACATATCTATTCCCAAATATTTTAATGAATACTTTTACTTCGAACGAATATTACAGCAATGTAAGCAACTAACAATTATTAGGTCGATTTTTTCAGTGTTAATTTATTCGCGGATGCCAAGATAAATAGAAATGTTATTAAATGACATTCATAAGCTAGAACAATATATCGTCGTCGTAAGTTGGAGAACAAAGGTGTAAAGAGTGACGTCACAGCGCGACGTTATGACGAAACAGATGACCAAAACGTGCGTTTTACAAGTATAGATTTATCAGCATGTAACGTGGCAATTTAACTGGTATTTTTGTGCCTTAGCTGTAGAAGAAAATTTCCAATTCCATTATCCTGAATTGAAGTCATTGTCACATCTTCTCTTCCATATAGTACTGCTAATTCACGCGTGACCGCCGCTGCACGCCTTGAACCACGCAACTACCACTCCCTTCACACACCTCGTATCTTCCACCTCATTTATCACAACAGTTCCGGATTGTGTTCTGCGTTAATTTACACAAACAAATCTATTTACGCTCATTTGCATTCGCCCCGTCCTGTATCTGATACTAACAATATCAGTCACATACTACACCACTGCATTCAAGCAATGCTCTGACCCAGTTCTGTCGCTTCCCTAGTACATCCCTTCATGACACTTCCCATTAAATTACGTATTTTTAAACCTCTTCTTACTATCTGTCCAACTGGGTTTACTGTCTGATGTTATGTCAATATATGTTCACTTAGGTCTCCAGCAAACAATTTCGTCTCCAACAGATAAGCGAGAAAACCTGTGTATATAAGAAGCTGACTCCTCGTGGATTTTCTTTTCTATCTACCCAGGTAATAATCTTCTTTTGAAACTACATCTTGCTACCTTTTCAGTGTTCCTGTACGCAGCAAGTCAATCCAATGGTTTTTACCTCATTAATCCAATTTTATTACTCACTCTACAAGAGTACTTTCTCATTAGGATCGTTCCTTAATGCCGAGCTAATGAGCTAGGTTTATTGCATTATAGCCCCTTTCGCAACTCAGATATACTAATATGTCGAACGACAGCTTCCTCTCTGCTGGTTAAAATATGTCGATATCCTGAAAACAATCTACTTCAGAAGTTCTGCAGAAATGTTACCAATTCTATCTGTCTTTTTATCTCAAATATTTCAAAGCTCTATCCAGTTCTGCTCTCGAAACAGGACTGCCTAAGTCATCAGTGTCAACGTCATCTTCTTTTTCCAATACACTGCCGTTCAAATCATCCTTATCATATAGTTTCTCTGTGTATTCCTTCCATCAGCGAGCTCTATCTTCTGAGCTGACCGTGATTTAGTCTAGCAGTTATCTGCCCGTATCCCCTGGACATTTCCAGGTGTATATCCTTCTAGCATGATTCTTGTATAGTATGTTCACTACACCAACTTATATCTTTCACAAAATTTCAACAATCTGCTAACTCACTCATTTCTTTCTCCTAAACCAAAACTTCGTACAGTATTCCTTCTCCCACTACTAAATTCCAATCACCCATTATTATTAAATTTTCCTCCCCTTTCACGTTAGTTGTTCAATTTCAGCATATATTTTCTCTGTTTCTTCTTCATCTTCCTCTGACGTTGGCATATACACTTGTACTAACGTCGTTATCAAAATACTCCTGTCACTAAACTGTTCGCAACTATTACCTAATTCTTTATTTGTTACAAATTCTACACTAGTGACCCAATTTACAGCTTGTGTACTAATTATCCTATATTCCCCAGATCCAAAATCCTGTGCGTCCTTCCATTTAATCTCGCTAATCCCAACAACATCTAACTTAAGTCGTTCCATATCCCTTTTTAAGTTTTCTAACCTACCTGCCCTATTCAGACTTCTAACATTCCACGCTCCGACTCGTAGAATGTTTCTTTCCTTTCTGATGACTCCTCCCTGAGAAGTCCCCACCCGGAGATCCGAATGGGGGGACTATTTTACTTCTGGATTATTTTACCCAGGAAGAAGCCATCATGATATATGCAATTTGAGAGGATTACATGTCCTCGGTATACCGTTTGGGTCTTCAATGCAGTGGTTTCCCGTTGCCTTCTGCACCCCCATACCGTTGATCATTTCTGATTCATCCGCCTTTAGGTGCCGTTTCCAACCCCAAGGGCAAGAGGATGCCCTGGACCACTTCCCACAATTCAGCCCTCCTTTCTGAAGCCGTTGGCAAGCAGTGGATGACTCCTTATACCGGGAATCATTCAGTCGCCAGAGCCTCGTCCGTGCAAACAGGGTGCACCACGTGAAGGAGAGGTTGACATTTGGTTGGAAGAAGCTAATATTGTCTCTCCCAAACTCTTAATCCCTCTTACAATGTTGTTCAAATCACTCGCCACACATAGTTTCTTTATATACTCCTTCCGTTGGATAGCTGTATCTTCCGAGCTCAACAAATTTAAGATTTATTCACTTTTTCTTCATTATTAATACATTTAATCTGAATAATACATTTAAACTGACATTAATAAGTTCATAACATGTTATTTCATATTTATTAGCTCTCTGCTAATTACCTCCCACTGTGCGAAATAGCTTGAAGACATTTACTACAGCGGTATCAGCTTCGCGTACCTTGCCCTTTTCATCACAAGTACTTTCCTTCCAGCTATGAACAGCCTTTTATAATGGTCTCATTTAACCTGTTAGTTAATGTCTCTGCCGTTTTCAAATCATCAGTAACTTATTCGCCATTAGTCACAATTCTCTGAAGATCTTCCCTTTCCCTTTGTTTTCGAACATAGCCATGGAAGTTCCTAGCTGCATTATTAAGTGTTCTCTTTGCACCAGTAGTGTTTTTCATAAGCACATCTTTAGCTTCCTTCTTTTTGCTGTTAATTCCTTGTTTAGTTGTTTGAATAGTTCCCTAATTCCTTGTTCCCTCGCTTCCAGCCTCTTACAGGATGTACGTTGCGTGTTTTTCATTATTTTCTATAAACATTTCGTTCTCCGATTCATATTATCTCCTTGAACTCTTCAGATTTCATCTTTACTGTAATGGTATTATACTTACTCATAGTGAACTTTTTCCTGAAATACCTCTTCAGTTCTGGGATATGTGCCTAAACATAGATAGATAGATAGATATGTTCACTTTGATCCCATGTGAGAATAATCTCGGGGATGTGGAACAGTACATACACTTATTAGTAATGTCAATATTACTATATAATTGATAATATTATTATATATTGACAACAAGTTAGCAACAACCCATTAGTATAACCAATATCTCCTGTAATATACAAATACAATCCCGAGTTAATTAATACTTATTATGTGGAACAGTGTATACACTTGTTACCAGCATCTAATAACCAGTTATTTTCTTACCAACCAGTTACCATGTAAGGTTTCACTGTAATTTGTGACTACATATTATATTATGTTAGTTGCTATTTATGTGGAACAGTACACACACCTATTAGCAATATCAATTATATTACCAACAACTCATAAGCAGTCAATTACTTAAAAACCTGTTAATATGATAATTTTTCACAGCAGTTTTTGAGTGCATGCTATCCCATGTTAGTTACTATATATAAGTGAAATTTTGTAAACAGTGTAATTAGTTCATTTGTCAAGTTTCAACAGAAAGAAAAACCATATATCATTTTAGTAATTGTGGATAATTTTGTCACCTTCCCCTTCCATACACCATATATACTATTTTATCAGTCATTCTTAGTTACCAAATTCCAAGAAGAAAATTCTTTTACAGAGTAAAATGGGTTCTGAAGCAGAAACTCTTTCAGTTTGGACTTAAAGTAGTTGGGTTTTTGTAGATAACATTTAATTTCTGTTGGTAATACATTGAATAAGGAAGCTCCAGTAAATGTTAGCCCTTTCTGAACAATTGACAGTGATTTGTAATCCTTGTGAATATTATATTTATTCCTAGTATTATGGCTATGTATGTCAGCATTAAGATTGAAGTGTTCAGGATTTTCTACTACAAATGATAATACAGAGTATACATACTGTGCTGGCATTGTTAGAACACCCGGGTTTTTAAATAGATTTCTGCACGGTGTCTGTGGGTTTGCTCCACAAATAGTTCTTATAGCACGCTTTTGCAATTTAAATACCCTCTGTGCTTGTGACGAGTTTCCCCAGAATGAGATGCCATAAGTGAGCAGGGAATGAAAATATGCAAAATATACTAACTTTCTGGTTTCTATATTAGCTATTCTAGATATTACCCTCAGTGAAAATATTGCAGAATTCAGTTTTTTAAGAAGTTGTTGAATATGCTGTTTCCAGTTCAATTTGTTATCTATATATACACCCAGGAATTTTGTGAAACTGCTTTCATCGATTGCTTTTCCTTCTGATAGTACATTTTAGCTGTCCTTTGTTTTATTTTTTGTAACAAACTGAAGTAACTGTGTCTTTTCTACATTAAGTATTAGTTTGTTGGCATTAAACCACCTGTTAATTTTCTTTATAACTTCATTTGCTGTGTTTTCGAGGTTTTGTGCTGATGGGTCTTTCAAGGATATGCTAGTATCATCTGCAAAGAGCACCATGTGTTCATTATCACCTAGTATATGTGGGAGATCATTTATATAGATTAAGAACAGCAGAGGACCAAGAATTGAACCCTGAGGCACACCACATTTAACTATACCCCATTCTGAGTTTATAACATCTCCTGTATTAACATCTTTCAGTGATACACATTGCTTTCTATTTTCCAGGTATGATTTAAACCAATGTCCTGGCTTACCACTAACTCCATAGTGGTCTAATTTACCTAGTAGAATTTCATGATCAACACAGTCAAAAGCCTTAGCAAGATCACATAATTGTACTGAACACTGAGTTACATTTTGGGCGCTGGTTTAATGAACCCTCTAATATTCATCACTTCCTGAGATTACATAAGGCTATCTTCTATCTTTATTAGGAAGATATAAACGCGTTTCTTAATGTTATTAATCTTATTTCCTTTCAAGTCCGGTAGTAACTATTCTACGGCCACCTCCTGCAGAGCCTCATCCTCGTTTACTCTTTGTTTGGTATCTTAATAATGTATTGCTTATGGAGATTCTCTGTAATTATTATGAGTACTACTGCTGTTTTCTGATTGGGTGCATTGAGAGACAAGCAGGTAACGGAATGAATGCTGAGTAGTAGGTAACAGTAACTAATGTCTTAAACTAATGTAAATCTAAATGTTTAATGTCGGATCCGACATCTAACAAATTGTTTTCTCACTGACTGTGTATTCTTGCAGTACGCCACGATCCAGTCGCCGGACCACAATAAGAAAGTGTTCGCATCCCAGCAGTTCCCGAGTCATGACGAGCTGAGCAGGCAGGTAAGTCAACAGCTCCATATAACACAACACCGCGCCCAACAGCAGTCACCTTCACAGGTCCGTGGTACTATGAAACAATTCAAACACAATGCCATAACACGAAATGTTCGTCAGTGCTTTATCTACATCTACATCTATACTCTGCAAATCACAAATACTATGGGTGGCAGAGGGTGCTAAGCACCAATCCTAATTCTGCACATTCCAATCCCGAACAGATCGAGGAAAGAAGGAATACATAAACGTATCAGTACGGCATCTTATTTCTCGAATCTTATCCCTACTGTCATTGCGACCTAAATAGGTTGGCGGAAGAGGTATTTCGTTGCACTCGTAAATTAAAGATTTTCGCATATTCTCCAATAAATTCAAACGAAAACGACGTCGTCTGTCCGCCAAACAATCCCAGCCCAACCCGCGTATCAGCTCTGTGACACTTACGCAAGGACTGTAACTAGCAGTCACGAATCGAGCGGCTCTCCTATGTACTTTCTCTAACGTGTCAATCAATCCCTAGTGATACGGATCCCAAAATTCACAACAGTATTCCAAATGCGGACGAACTAGTGTTTTATACGCTATTTCCTTTGTATGAGCATTACAACTTCTCAAAATACGACCTATAAAACGTAATATAGGATTAGCTTTGCCTACGACGGAAGTTATTTGCAAGTCCCATTTCATGTTGCTTAGTACTGTTACGCCTAGATACTTCAGGGAGTCTACCGTGCCAACAACTGAATTGTTAACTTTGTACTCGTGAGAAAACGGGGTCTTTTTATTACTTATTTGCATTGCCTTGCACTTTTTGCAGTTAAGTGTAAGCTGCCATTTACGGCACCATTCCGAAATAACATCCAAATCGCCCTGAATTTCTAAGCAATCGTCGGAGCACCTCACTTCCCTATAAATAAGTGCATCATCATCAAAAAATCGCATCCTGCAATTAACGTAGTCACCGACATCGTTTATAAAAATTAAGAAAAGAAGTGGCTCTATTACACTTCCTTGAGGAACGCCCGAAGTAACATTTAGCTTAGAAGAGGCTTCCCCGTCAACAACGACATACTGCGACCGACCAGTTACAAAATCGCGTATCCATTCGCAAATCT
Organism: Vandiemenella viatica; assembly: GCA_031002005.1. Taxonomy (NCBI): domain Eukaryota; kingdom Metazoa; phylum Arthropoda; class Insecta; order Orthoptera; family Morabidae; genus Vandiemenella; species Vandiemenella viatica. Next base: position 11,519,227 of record CM061918.1, read on the forward strand.
GATGAAATGTACCATACTATTGAATCTTCGCAAAAAGCCGGTTGTGTGGTATAGAGTCAAAAGCTTTCTGGAAATCCAAGAAAATAGCATCAACTTGTGATCCTGCATCGATAACCTTCATTACGTCATGCGAAAATAGAGGAAGTTGCGTTTTACACTACCAGTTCTTCCGAAATCCGTGTTGGTTCGCTGTAAGTAACTCGTTTCCATCTAGAAACTTCATAACGTTAGAGCATATGCCATGCTCCAGAATTCTACTGCAAACAGATGTTAGAAATATGGGTCGATAATTCCTAGGATCTCTCGGATCTCCTTTCTTGAAAACGGGAATCACCTGCGCTATTTTCCAGTAGGAAGGTACTTTCCTTTCTTCTAAAGATTTACGAAATATATCTGACAGAAATGGTTCTATTTCTTCCCCGTATTCCGAAAATATTCTTACTTGTATACCATCGGGACCCGGCGCTTTCCCCCACTTCAGGAGCTTTCTTTGATTTATGATACCTACACTATCAATTTGAACTGGATCCTTCTCAAATTCTACATGCCGTGGAAAAACTGGAATATTTTCCATGTTTTCGTCAGTGAAAGAATTTTTAAATTCGGCGTTAAATACAGTAAGCCTTGTCGCGGCTGTCATCAACTTCCCGACCGTCTCGTAGTAGAACGCATATTTTTGTCACAACCACTTACTTTTTTTATATATTTCTTTGGATTTTCGATGAGGCTCTTGGGAAGTGAGTTGCAAACGAAAGTCATTAAAGGCCAGCTAACTTTTCTAAATCACTCCTATACATCGTCCTCCTTGAGCGTGCATGTATCTTCCTTTGCTTTTTAAGTAACCTTTTAACTTCACGCGTATACCACGGGGGATCGTTCCTGTCCCTGATTGTCCTTTTCGGTATATGTAAGGCCATACCTTCCCTGACTATTCGCATGAATCGAAGCCACATCTCTTCAACCGAGCCTCTTCCTTCTACAAAGGTAATGTATTTATCCCTCAAAAACGTTCTTAAACTCTCCTTTGTGGCCTTTTCGAGCCTGTAAACGACACTTTCTTTTTTCTTTTTGCTCTTGGCTGTTAGTTTTACTGTAGCAATTACAGCTTTATGATCACTTATTCCCATGGTGGTAGAAATGTCCGTGAATAACTCAGGCCTATTCGTAACGAGAATATCTAAAATGTTTTCGTTATCGTGGCACCGCGTTGGTTCAGTGACGAGCTGTTCAAGATTAAGATCTGAGAAAAGATCAAGAATAATTTCACAGGATGTTTTATCCCTGCCACCAGTAACGGGGACGTAATTAGTCCAGTCGATATACGGAAAGTTGAAGTCACCACCTAGTATTATTCCATGATCCGGAAATTGATGAGCTATATTACTTACATTAGTTCTTAAGGCCTCAGCAATAGCGACATCGGCATCTGGTGAACAATAAAACGACCCTATTACAAGTTTTTTCCTAGCTACGTTTAGTGTAATCCATAGGATTTCCCAGACCGTATCGATATTTATTTCGTTACACGACAGGTGTTTACTACTACACCACCTCCTTGGGAATGCAACCTATCCTTAGGGAAACATTCATGCTATCGTTAAAAATTTCTGCTGAACTTATATCCGGTTTTATTCAGCTTTGAGTACCTAATACAATATCTGCTTCTGTGCTACTAATAATACTTTCAAGCTCAGGCTGCTTATTACAAACACTTCTACAGTTAATAACGAGTATTACTTTTAACGATCGAGGCTGATTTACGCTACTCTTAACATATGGTGCCGAATTTGAGTGGGCTGCCCGTATCTGTAATCTCAGTTTCTGAGCCTAAAAAATCCCCCAATGCACTCCACACGGCCTCTGCCCCCCGTGTAGCCGATTCACGTGTGTAGTGCACACCTGATCTATCCGAGTGAACCCTACACGACTCGACCCCAGGGCGAAGATCTAGGAATCTGCAGCCATGTTTATCGCAGAAACGCCGCAGTCTCTGGTTCAGACCCTCGACTCGGCTCTTTGGCGAGGTTTAATACCAAAAGTTTTTGTAAGGGCCCACTCGATATAAAATACCACTGCGCGCCGACAAGTAACTTATTACCGGATGTTTAAGGCGCAGTGCCCACTTGTTGTTATTAAATTTAAACACGCCTTTCGTTATGAAGAGAGTAAAACAGCAACTCCACCCTGGCGACTTGAAATCATTTCCATTTGCAGATGATGTTGTGATTTGAGGATATATAGAAGAAGAAGTACAACAGAAAATGAACATCTGGAACAGGAATTTTAAGGAATTTAGTCTTAAAATAAGTCGCACAAAACCAGTGGTAATGGCTGTCATCAGATAGAATATGAAACCTATTATTTATCTGGAGAGTGAAAAATTGAATCACGTGGATAATTTTCAGTACCTAGGCTGTAAAGTGACCTCTGAAAGTCGATCCCAGAACGAAATTACCAATATGGTAGAAAATGGAGCTCAGTTTTATCACCAGGTCAGGCACCTTCTGTGGGAAAGCATATTCCAATTACAGCCACAATGTCACTGTATAATTCATACTTCTTGCCGATTACAACGTACAGCCTGGACGTATGTCCCACTACCAGCAGAGATGAAAACAGACTCCAGGCGGCCGAGATGAAGTTCCTGAGATCAGTGGTACAGAAAACCAGAAGGGACAGGATCAGGAGTGAAGTGATCTGTAAACAGATCCCAGTCAATGAAACCCTTCAAGGAAAAATTGCCAAAATCAAGATTGCGATGGCTGGGACATGTCAAGCATATGGACCCAACAAGAACAGCGAGGATATGGTTGGGAAAAGAACTGAATGGTAAAAGACCAAGAGGCCGGCCCTGATGGAGATGGATTGATCTCGTGAAATGGGACCTACAGGAGAAAGGTGCATCATGGTCTAGAATCCAGGAAGAACATACAGACAAAAGGTGGCGAGCGCTCTTAAATCGCATCCGGGAAACTGGAGACGGAAGAAGAAGATGATGAACTCGCCTCTCACACGTGTTGCACGCTGTTAACTGAAAGGGATGTTTATTTGTCAATACTTGAATGAAGGCTACGACCATAACTTGCGGTTGTACAAAAAAAAGTATTATACCGATTGTTTACTGTGGCATTACTAACCGATTTTAAAAAAGCAGGAGACTCTCAACTAGATTTTTTTTTTATTTGGCTAGAGTAGTTATATGGTTCCATATAAATTTCATCGAGATCCTTTTTTTGGTGAAAACTTGGAATGGAAGTATTCATGTCCTATTGGTTTGATACCAATATTTAGCCGACTTGGAGTCAGGTCTCAATTTGGCCATATGTTAATGAGATCAGATCAAATGAGACCTTGCACGCCTCGCGTGCCACCATTGCCGCCATCCCAAAAATGTTAAATTCACACAAAAATAAGAGTTGGAGTTACAACACTTATATTTATATGTTGCCTGTTGATCAGACTAATAGATGTAAACGTGGCCTAAGCTTAGGCCACTGTTGCACTGACGGCCTCATACCTGTGTGGCAGTACATGCTGTGGCAAGAAACTTAGTGTGCGAGGGACGACGCCGAGCAAAGGTCATATGAGCAAGTGTAATACAGGCGGAGGTGCCGTGCTCCGCAAACACAAGAACCAACGACGATGCGGGACATCTTCCCGCAACTGACTTTCTTCCTGTAACTCATTTAAACGTTGAAGTCACAATCCTTGACACCTGATAATAGGGATTACTTTCGGACGTCGAACTACGGACTTAATACAACATAGAAGTTATGGATTGGTATCTGATTACGTCATAAGATAACAGACATTTCACTGAATTGTACTGCCTTGCTGTGATGTAGGTTTGAAAATACAAGAATCTGTCACGTGACGTATTTTTACTGATGGAACCACGTAAGCGCAATGAGATCGAGACAATGTATGGCTATCCTCGCCGGCCTTAGATGAGACAACACCCAACTAAGCCACAACGGAGCGCAAACTCCATGCTCAGACACCTGTGGTAGAGTTTTTGAACGCCAGACATTCCGAGATATAATATCGAAAAGACGCTATAGTGAAATTCGACAATCGTTGTCAAAAGAATCAGTTTATGCAAAGATATTGTTACATCTTGGGATCTGCAGCACTATTTCTATTTCTTGCTCGCTACCATCAGAATAGTTTCTGCGATTGGCTTTTTCCGAAACGTTAGTTGAGACTGCTTGCACAGCGTCCTAACGCTTCTCGGGAAAATCAACCCCACGCCGTCAGTAACGGCGGGTCAGAGATTTACCACTTATCCACCAGATTCTGAATGAAAGAAAGGCTGAGTAGGAAGGAAATCTATTAACTCGGATACTCGTAGATAACAAAAGAGAAAAATCAACAGGTTAATGGCCAGTATTTCGAATCTCTGTAGGTCTCACTGGTTAATCGCTTCAACGGTATCACATTAATCAGTCCCGTACGTCGGAGACTTCTTAACCCTCAGGCATGAGACCACTCCATTTCAAATACCGTACGACTTCAAAGTTTCGTTACATGTTTGTAAACTTCAGTGTACAGCAGCCTTTTGCATACTGTTAACACAAACCATTAATCCTACAACCAGTGAGTACGCGGGTATAGGCAATTGCATTCGAAAACAATGACGAAGCCTGTTCTATATCTGGGTCGACACCTTTGCACGACTGCATTGGTAGTGACTATACCATATCGTCTAGCTTCCTTTCACTATCATATGTGGAAAACCTAGAAACACTCGTCATACAACAATTCAGCCACACGCTCCTAGTGCAGCAAAATTTTGTATATTGCTATCGCATTTCATGGGTGGAATTACTGAAATAAATCTACAAAGTGATCGTATCTTGACTGCTTGAGGAACGAACCATTGCAATCTGATTTGACGTGTGCTAGTGTCGGAATGTAGTAATAGCTCTTCTCGGGAATAACGTTTCTATTAACAAAGACTTTTTTGTTTGTTTTGCTTATTGCTTTATGCTTCGTCGAACTGAACAGAGGAAAGGACTGGGGGCTTCTGAAGGGAGCATCCTCGCATTCTCCAAGAGTCATTTTGGGAAATCATTGAAACGCGAAATATGATAGCCTATCCAGTGATGGAGAGTGTGTAGGAACACTCAAATTACATCGCGGGGAAACGATGTAATTCGTATTGCTATATTTTCATTTTAATACCGAAGCGTTCCAGCGACTGCTTTGTTTATAGAGAAGGTGAAAAAAATCGCGTGGAGAGGCGAGGGTGGTGAGAGGGACAGAGAACAGCGTGAGTGATGAGTGCAACTAAGAGAACCGAGAGGGGAGGATTCCTCGAGCTGGTGTCTGGCGAGTGTTGAGGCTCGCCGGCTGAGGAACCACGTCCTCAACCAGTGCATGTTGTACTTCAGATGGTCACTTTCTCGTAAATCTTTTTTTTTTTTTTTTTTTTGAAGTTATGGCCTGTCGCCGTGCACAGTTAAAACGGAATTGTTGTGTTAGAAGTTATTTGGCGCTGATAACCAAATAAGAAAAGAAATTATAAGCTTATTTATGTTTTCTGTTGTACATAACAAGTTCCGAGATGGATTTCATATCGGTTTCAGGCGGACGAAATCGTGAACAGAGCCAGGGAGGCATTAGTGGAAGAGCAGAAGAACTTCGAGAACCAAATTAGGAAGCGAGAGGAAGAGGACAAGTACAGGGAGAGCAAGTAAGTAAAGCGCACTAAGAAACTAACATCACATCACCTCTCATCGGCAGGAATCTTGCAAGTGTCGTTAAGACAGTTCTAGCTATCTCTGACTTCAAACGCGGGAAATATCGAGACATTGCTCCGACACAATATAGTATATTAGATTGTGTGAATTTGGAAATCCTAGTTGTGGAGGTTAATTATTGTAGGTAGTGTGATAAATGATAATACAGTGAAATAAAAGCGCAGGTTGTAATTAAATTAGGGAGGTGCTGCTCGCAAGTAATGAGGAAGTACACTGGTGCCATGGCTTATGTCTGTCTGCTGGTTACGCGGTGTACTAAATAGTCTCACCAGAGAAGGAGACAACTACCTCGTTAACGAAGTTCGCGTGTAACAGAAACAGGTGTTTGTGGTGTGTTTGCAGTTATTGATCTTATTGCTTTGTAGGAGATGGATTATGTTAAGGGTTTTGTATATAGCTAACTACAGAAATTTCTTAGAGTTTTGCAATAATTATAAGATTTACGTTGAATTGTGTGAACGTAGACCTTGGTCAGACAGTAGTGCTCATATTCCATATGTTTTGGTTTAATTCTAATGCAGCGTAGTATCATCATCATCATCATCATCGCTGGAGACCATCTACAGTTTCCAGGATGTGTTTCCGTCTTCCACTGTCCGTAATATATTCCCAGTTCCAGCCTCTTCTCTTTATGTCCTCCTTCAGTTGGTCTGTTCATCTTCTTCTTTGCCTCGATTCGTACGGGGCGCCCTCGTGCCCTTGATGTTAGAAAACTTAAAAAGGTAATTGGAACGACTTAAGTTAGATGTCGTCGGGATTAGTGGAGTTACTGGTGTAAGTTTTGTAATTAATAAGAGAGTAGGGAAACGGATGAGTTATTATGAACAGTTTAGTGACAGGATTATTTTGATGAGGTTAGAAACTAAGCCCGTCCCAACCACATTAGTACAAGTGTATATGCCAAATATTGAGAAAATATACGCCGAAATTGAAGAACTAATCCAATATGTGAAGGGGGAGGAAAATCTAATAATAATCGGTGATTGGGATGCAATAGTGGGAGAAGGAAAAGAGGGGAACACTGTAGGAAATTTTTGGTCTAGGAGAAAGAAATGAGCGAGGAAGCAGGTTGTTAGAATTATGTGAAAGATATAAGCTAGTAGTGGAGAACACAATGTTTAAGAACCATGCAGGAAGGATATACACCTGGAAACGTCCTGGGGATACAGGCAGATATCAGCTAGATTATATCATGGTCAAACAGAGATTCAGGAATCAAGTTCTAGACTGTAAAGCGTACCCAGGAGCAGACATAGACTCGGACCACAATTTGATAGTAATGAAGTGCAGGCTGAAATTCAAGCGAATAAGGAAGCAGTATAAGCAGAACAGACTAGAAGTGAATAAACTGAAACAATCTAGCACAAGAGAAAAATTTGCAGAAATGGTAGACTTAGGTCTAAGAATTAACTGTGAAAGGAGCTCAACCGAGGACGAATGGAATGCATTAAAGACCGAAATAATGAAAGCTGGCAAAGAAACCTTAGGCTTTAGGGAACAAGCTGCCCGAAAACCTTGGATCACAGAAGAAATTTTGCAGCTGATGGATCAGAGAAGAAGGTACAAACATGCTCAGGATGAAGCAGGAAGAGAGCAGTACAGGCAATTTAGAAATCAAATAAATAGGAAATGCAAAATAGCAAAAGAAAAATGGCTACAAGAAAAGTGTGAAGATGTAGAAAAGGAAATGGTCGTAGGAAAAGTAGATGTTGCATATAGAAAGATCAAACAGAATTTTGGAGAAATGAAGAAAAGAGGTATGAACATTAAAAGCTCAGAAGATAGAGCTAACCGATGGAAGGAATACATTGAGAAACTGTATGATGGGGACGACTTGAACAATAGTGTACTGGAAAAGGAAGGCGATATCGACATTGATGACTTAGGAGATCCTGTTTTGAGGACAGAATTTAATAAAGCTCTGAATGACTTGAAAGCAAATAAGGCAGTTGGAATTGATGAGATCCCTGCAGAACTTCTTAAATCTCTAGGAGAGGAAGGAATCGAAAGATTATTCAAGCTGATATCAAAAAGTTATGAAACAGGAGAAATTCCTACTGATTTTAATAAAAATATCATCTTCACACTTCCAAAGAAAGCACAAGCCGACAAATGTGAGAATTATCGCACCATTAGTCTAACATCACATGCCTCAAAATTACTGACCAGAATAATATACAGAAGGATGGAAAGGGTAGTAGAAGAGATAGTAGATGAAGATCAGTTTGGGTTTAGGAAAAATCGCGGTACAAGGGAAGCAATTCTGTCTTTAAGATTAATACTTGAAGGGCGGATCAAGAAAAACAAAGATACTTTTATGGCATTTGTTGATTTAGAAAAAGCTTTTGATAATGTTAGGTGGGACAAGATGTTCAAAATTTTAAAGAAGTCAGGCCTAAAGTATCGAGATAGAAGAATACTCTATAAACTATATAAGAATCAAGTGGCTGTAATAAAAGTAGACAATCACGAGAGACATGCATCAGTTAAAAAGGGTGTGAGATAAGGTTGTAGTCTATCCCCATTAATATTCAACTGGTGTGTAGAAGAAGCAATGAAGAAAGTCAAAGAAAATTTTCCATGTGGCATAAGTTTTCAGGGAGAAAAAATCAGTATGCTACGATTTGCTGACGACATTGTCGTATTAGCAGAGAGGGCTGAGGTTATTGAGAAGTTATTGAATGGCATGAACAAAATACTGAAGGAAGACTTTGGACTGAATATAAATCAAAGTAAAACAAAAGTGATGAAATGTAGCAGAAATGATACCAATACTAGCAGATTAAATATAAAAATAGGATCTGATGCAATAGGAGAAATGAGTGAGTTCTGTTACTTGGGAAGCAAAATTACAACCGATGGCCGAAGCAGGAATGATGTTAAAAGCAGAATAGCACTAGCAAAAAGAGCCTTCATGAAAAAGAGAAACCTTTTAGTTTCAAATATTGATCTAGGAATTAGAAAGAACTTCTTAAAACTCTATGTGTGGAGCACAGCACTTTATGGTAGCGAAACATGGACTTTAGGAACACCGGAAAGAAAGAAACTTGAAGCATTTGAAATGTGGTGCTACAGAAGAATGCTGAAAATTAGGTGGACAGACAAAGTAAGAAATGAAAGAGTTTTGGAAATGATGGGTGAGAAAAGAAGTTTATGGAAGAAGCTTACGGAAAGAAGAGACAGACTGGTAGGTCATATTTTGAGACATGCTGGATTGGTTAATTTGTTAGTGGAGGGAACAGTTGAAGGTAAGAACTGTAGAGGTAGACAGAGATTAGAATATATGAAGCAGATAATTGAGGACGTGGGTTGTAAGGGGTATGTAGAAATGAAGAGGTTAGCACAGGATAGGAAGGGATGGAGGATTGCATCAAACCAGTCTAAAGACTGACGACAGCAAAAAAAAAAAAAAAAAAAAAAATCTTATGACAGCTACTTAGTAAACACAATTTTCACTATTTGTGAACAATTAGTTACAGTGAAAACAAGAAGATGAAAAAATAGCAAGTATAGTATAATATTACTAAAACTAGAAAAATAATTGCACAAGGAAAAATTATTAAATATTCAAAAACTAATAATAAGACTCAACATACAACTACAGAAAAATAAAAATTATTACAGGGAACAATCGACAGTGACTGTACTAAGTCCATCATTGCTGACTCCACTCACGTACGAGTACTCGCACTGTCAATGAAAAAATCACGTTCAGGAGGTATTCTGTTACCTATCCTCTGAATCCGTTGTATGTCACTGCTAGCCTCATAGTTTGTGTGCAGATGTCTACGACGAAATAGCTCTCTCAACCGTGTACCAGACGGACAGCGAAAATACACATGTCTGAGAATTTCAGGGCAGTCTATAACACCTGAGATATGCAGAAATAGGACACCATGAACATTCGGTATCAACTCCAAAGGACGGATGCTAAGGTAGGTTCCAACAGCAACCAACGGAACGTCTTTGTAATGAAAGCCCATGCGACAACCTAAAAAGCGTTATGAATTTATTTCGAAGATTTTGAATGTTGAATTAGTGTGATCTGATGAGGCGACCATACAACACTGCAATACTCAAGTATAGGTCTGACATGGGCACAGTACAAGAGCCTGAGTGTTTGGATATTATTAGTAAATCTGGAAGTGCGTGCCAGTAAGCCCAGGCACATATGTTGTGGACATGTTCTTCCGGACTGAGATTGTACGTCAGAAGAACTCCTAGGTCTCTTACAGTTGTGCAGCGACTTAGTAGATGATTTTCCATTTCATATTCAAAATGTAATGCAGACTTAGTGCAGTGAAAAGTAATGCAGGAACATTTATTAACATTAAGTTTCATCCTGTTTTGTTGACACCATTTCACAATAGCTTCTAAACAATTCTGAAGATCTGAGCAGTCGTCTCGAGTCACGATTTTCTTGAAAATCTTAATGTCATCTGCAAAGAAGAGGCAACTGGCAAAAATACTAACTAAATCATTTATGAAAATATTGAACAGCAATGGTCCCAGGTGTGAACCCCGAGCTAATCCAGAAGTTGCTGCGAAAGCAGATGACAATGGGCTAAAAGCTTTTATAATCAACCTTCTGCTGCTGAGGTAGCTACAAAACCACTCCAATAATTTACCAACTATGCCATATTCCTTCAACTTAGTAAGAAGGTGGGGATGGCTAACTTTATCAAATGCCTTTGAAAAGTCAAGATATATGACATCAAGATGTTTTCTCTCACTAAATGCTCTAATTATTTCATTTGGAAGAATCACAAGGTTAGTTGTTGTTGATTTTCCAGAAGAGAAACCATGTTGCTTTGGAGTAATTATGTTACGAAACATGGGATAGATTTTGTTTAGCACCAACTTCTTGAAGATTTTTGCTAACACCGATTGTATAACAATAGGACTGTAGTTCTTAACATCTTCCTTAGATCCGCAATTATGCACAGGAACAACATGACCAAGCTTAAATACATCTGGAAAAATTCCTGTCTTTAGAGACCTGTTAAACAAGTATTTTAAAGGATGGCAAAACAAGAATCTACAGTATTTCAAAACGTTAGGTGGTATTTGGTCAGGGCCACAACTCTTTGAACAGTCTAGCTTGCCCAATGCTTTATAAACATCTTCATCAGTGACTGCAAGTGTACTCAGACTATTACTAGTACTGAAATGGATATTGGAAGTAGACGAAGATGGAGGTGTAAATACTGAAGAGAAGTATTGTGCAAACAGATCACACATTTGCTTTGGTTGGGAAGTGAAGTGATTATTAAATGTTAACGTGTTTGGTGCTCCTTCAGCATTGTAAATGTCTTGGATGAAATTCCAGAATAATTTGGATTGTCAGGTATAGTACATTGCACATGTTCAACAAAGTCATTGAAGCATTTTTTAGATAAGAGACGAAATTGGTCTCTTAATTTTGAGAACAGGACATGGGACTCATAATCAAAGGTCTGCTTATATGCTTTGTGGAGTCTTTTATTTTCTATGACCAATTGTATAAGCTCTGTAGAGAACCAACATGGGAATTTTGATATTCCAGTTTTTTTCAGTGGTGTATACTTGAGCACAATTGACTTCAATATGTCAATGAATTTTATGAACAGAGTGTCAGTATCGGTGGATAAGTCAAGGGATTCAAAAGCGGATAGGTCCATAGAAAGAAGTTAATCAAAAACTTCTCCTAGATTACACCTTGCAAAATCAGGAACAAAAGTGCACTGGTGATCAGGCAAGGTAGATTCTACAGGGTGGAAAATATTCAATGCTGGATGCTGGATATCAATAGGCAACAAAGGGCAGGTGTCTTCCTTGGCAGTGACATTGGACGAGGCAAATACTAAGTCCAATAACACACCCCTAGAGTTCAGGACAAGGTTACACTGTTCAACATCCAATAAACAAGCTAGCTCACAAAGCATTCCAGGAGAAGCAGAGGGGAAATTAGATTCTTTTTTTATCCAGTGGGATGTTAAAATCACCAACCTGAATAACATGTGATGGTTCTACCTGTTGGTCGGCTATCACTTCTTCCACCACCTGACAGAAGTTGGCATATACACTCCTGGAAATTGAAATAAGAACACCGTGAATACGTTGTCCCAGGAATGGGAAACTTTATATACATTCCTGGGGTCAGATACAACGCATGATCACACAGACAGAACCATAGGCACATAGACACAGGCAACAGAGCATGCACAATGTCGGCACTAGTACCGTGTATATCCTCCTTTCGCAGCAATGCAGGCTGCAATTCTCCCATGGAGACGATCGTAGAGATGCTGGATGTAGTCCTGTGGAACGGCATGCCAAGCCATTTCCACCTGGCGCCTCAGCTGGACCAGCGTTCGTGCTGGACGTGCAGACCGCGTGAGACGACGTTCCATCCAGTCCCAAACATGCTCAATGGGGGACAGATCCGTAGATCTCGCTGGCCAGGGTAGTTGACTTACACATTCTAGAGCACGTTGGGTGGCACGGGATACATGTCGACGTGCATTGTCCTGTTGGAACAGCATTTTCCCTTGCCGGTCTAGGAATGATAGAACGATGACGGTTTGAATGTACCGTGCACTGTTCAGTGTCCCCTCGACGATCACCAGAGGCCAGTGTAGGAGATCGCTCCCCACACCATGATGCCGGGTGTTGGCCCTGTGTGCCTCGGTCGTATGCAGTCCTGATTGTGGCGCTCACCTGAACGGCGCCAAACACGCATACGACCATCATTGGCACCAAGGCAGAAGCGACTCTCATCACTGAAGACGACTCGTCTCCATTCGTCCCTCCATACACGCCTGTCGCGACACCACTGGAGGTGGGCTGCACGATGTTGGGGCGTGAGCGGAAGACGACCTAACGGTGCGTGGGACCGTAGCCCAGCTTCATGGAGACGGTTGCGAATGGTCCTCTCTGATACCCCAGGAGCAACAGTGTCCCTAATTTGCCGGGAAGTGGCGGTGCGGTCCCCTACGGCACTGCGTAGGATGCGACGGTCTTGGCGTGCGTCCGTGCGTCGCTGCTGTCCGGACCCAGGTCGACGGGCACGTGCACCTTCCGCCGACCACTGGCGACAACATCGATGTACTGTGGAGACCTCGCGCCCCACATGTTGAGCAATTCGGCGGTACGTCCACCCGGCCTCCCGCATGCCCACTATACGCCCTCGCTCAAAGTCCGTCAACTGCACATACGGTCCACGTACACGCTGTCGCGGCATGCTACCAGTGTTAAAGACTGAGATGGAGCTCCGTATGCCACGGCAAACTGGCTGACACTGACAGCGGCGGTGCCCAACCGCTGCGCAACTAACGCCCTTCGACGGCCAACACTGCTGTTCCTGGTGTGTCCGCTGTGCCGTGCGTTTGATCATTGCTTGTACAGCCTCTCGTAGTGTCCGGAGCAAGTTTGGTGAGTCTTACACACCGGCGTCAATGTGTTCTTATTTCAATTTCCAGGAGTGTACATCGAGAGGCTTACTGGGTCGGATATATACACAGCTCAGCAAAATGTGTGTATCATGCAACAGATCAATTGATAAAAATATAGACTCCACTGTTAGTGGTGACATTGCTTCAATACATCTAGAAGGCATTCTGTTGTTCACTGCCACAAGTACACCACCACCGCTCTCTTCAGAACTAGTTTGAGAAGACCTATCACTCCTGTACACAGAGTGATTTGTGAATCCAAGTTCAGCATTAGAAATATCTGAAGAAAGATTGGTTTCAGCAAGCATGATGACATCATAAGTACATGTAGCTAGGGGCTAATCTTAATTCTTTAAGTTTTGTCTGAATTCCATTAATATTTTGATAGTACATATTTATGTTGGTTTTTCCATTGGGTTTAATTAGTTTTTTGCACTTTGCACTATTTTGGGCACTCTATTGTCTTTTGTAGTGAGGCCAGTTTCACCTTCTTTGGTGCGCTTCTCGTGTTCAGTACGAAGATTAACTAAGAACAATCGCTCCTTAGGAGTTCTGTCGCTTCCAAGTGAGATTTCAGAAAGAGATGAAGAGATCTAAAAAAATAATTATAATACTGAAAAGACTGCAGTTTCTATCACAGAGTGCGGAAAACTTTGAATATTTATAAATTGAAGTTATTGCACTGTTATTACTTTTCTTTCGGAAGTGAACATCACTCGTCATAAAGTGAATGAGTACAACTTTTCTTGTCAGGTAAGGCTTTCTGTTATCAATGTTTACAAACGTCGTCACTTAAATTTCACAACTTGGAGTTTATGTGTAGGAGCATAACACGTTTGGTTCTTCAAACAGCTAAACTTCACATACGAAGAGATAACAGATCAGTCAGTTTATGCAGTACTAACAGCTGATTAATTATCTGTCTTAAAGACACTTCATCACTGCACATATACTAATCAAAACTGTGCACTGAATTTTCACAACTAAGAAAAACGAAATGGAAGGTGATGTCAACGTTGATGACTTAGGAAATCCTGTTTTGAGGACAAGATCCCTGCAGAACTTCTTACATCTCTAGGAGAGGAAGGAATCGAAAGATTATTTAAGCTGATATCAAAAAGTTATGAAACAGGAGAAATACTGATTTTAATAAAAATATCATCTTTACACTTTTAAAGGAAGCACAAGCCGACAAATGTGAGAATTATCGCACCATTAGTCTAACAACACATGCTTCAAAATTATTGACCATAATAATATACAGAAGAATGGAAAGGGTACTAGAAGAGATAGTAGGTGAAGATCAGTTTGGGTTTAGGAAAAATCGCGGTACAAGGGAAGCAATTCTGTCTTCTTTAAGATTAATACTTGAAGGCCGGATCGTGAAAAAAAAAAAAAAAGATTCTTTTATGGCATTTGTTGATTTAAAAAAAAGCTTTTGATAATGTTAGGTGGGAAAAGATGTTCAGAATTTTAAAGAAGTCAGGTCTAAAGTATCGAGATGGAAGAATGCTTTATAAACCATATAAGAATCAAGTGGCTCAATAAAAGTAGAGAATCATGAGAGACATGCATCAGTTAAAAAAGGTGTGAGACAAGGTAGTAGTCTATGGGGATAGACTAATATTCATTAGCTGTTTCCATAGGGAGCAGGCTTGCCATCAGCTTCTGATTTTCCCTACAGAGTTCGTGGAAGCGCCACGTTCTGACCACGTGAACTTCATATGCTCAACTACTCTCCAGGTAAATAACAGTGTGAGTTGTCTAGTTGTGAGGGAAGGAAGGGTGATTGTTGCAATTTCATTCAGTAAGTAGTTTTCCTACTCTATCTTCTTTGTTTTCTGTACCACAGGCTGTATGTACAAGGTTTAACTTGTGTAGTACATTTCAATCATTCAACTAAGGGCCATGTTTTCCATAGTTAAAACATTCATTGTCAGTGTGATAGTTGTTACAACCGCCATCTTTGTGTCAAGAACTTGTTTGGGGTAGGTTGGCCATCTGTGTTTGGCACAGAGCAAAAAGTGGGAAAAGCGAACAAACTAAGGGCAAAGAGTAAAATCTATTTTATGATTTCAAGTGAGGAGGAGAACCTACGCTATCAGAGATGATAGCTTTGATGAACGCCTACTATTACATGACTGTACTCGTGGACAGGAGGCAGGGCTATCGGGCCCAGTTAACATCTCTCCAGAAGATGATAGTAGTGAAGTCAAAAGTGTAGTGAAATACTTCTTGCACCAACCTATTTGAGTCGGAAGGACAGGAAAGTTAAAATTAGAGAAATAAGGTGCCGGACTGATTCTTATATGAATTCTTTTTTCCCTCGTACCATTAGGGATTGGAATGCACAGCAAAGAGATTAGCTTTGGTGCTGAGCACCCTCTGCCACCCACAGTTTTGTGAATTGCAGGGTATATATGTAGATGTAGATGTAGAAAAGCGGAAGAGTTAAAGTAGCCTCAACTCAGGAATAACTGGTAGTGGTGACCTATGATGTTGCTCAGTATACAGGAATCACAACATCAGCAGACGAAACTGACGGTCTAGTTAAAAAAAAATGGTAAAGTGTCGTAACTTTTTAATACATTTTCAAAAAGTATATGAAATTTGATGCTAAAATAAAAATGTGAGAATAGCTCGTAAGCCAAGACTAATGATTCAAGTTCAACAAACCTACCTCCTCGAAATGAAGCGCATTTGATTTATTTCCAATATTTACGGTCTCTTGTTTCACTCAGGCTTACTTTCTACCTTCTGTTTTCAAGTAGTTTTTTTAAAAAAAATTAAAATATGAAAATGAGTTACAATAACCTACTTTTATTTAATTGAAGCATTCCCATGGATCCCAGGTTTCTTTTTCTTTTTTTGTGTCTCAACTCATTTTTTTCAAACGTGCCAATGAACCCCACGTATGGTGCTGGTTGGCACATAGTATGGGGTCGCACTGTTTGGTGATTTCCTGCAGTCATCCAATTAGTATTTTGATTTAAAAAAATACAGAAATGTAACCTAATAGATACAGATTACACTGATGTATTCGAAATTGGGACGGTGTTCATGGAATCAACTGTAAAAATCAAAATGTGGAAACCTATGCCAGCCACCCCCGGTCTCTCCCCTGTACGAGGGGGTACCCAAAACTAACCGGAATAGCATCGCCGTGGGCGGAGCTTGTGTAGTACGCGTTGCTGCCGCTAGGCGTTTACAGCACAACTCATTGTCAGTTCAGTGCCGCCTGTGTTGTCGACCTGGCTTGTTCTGATAAACTGCAGTGATTGTTTTTGCTAGCGCTGTTTTGTTATTGTTTCGTTTTTTTATGATGGCATATTTAAATGAACAACGTGCATCTTTGAAACTTGTTTTCTGCCCAGTAAAAATGTTGCTGAAACTGGTTTAATGTTGAAAACAGCTTACAAAGATGACGCTGTGGGAAAAACTCAAGTGTACGAGTGGTTCGCTCGTTTTAAAAGTGGCGACATGTCGACTGATGACAAGCCTCGTTCTGGACGTCCATCAACTGCCCGCATCGACGAAAATGTTGAAAAATAAAAATCGAGACCTTGTGCTCTCAGACCGTCGACAGACGATTGGTCAACTGTCATAGATTAATGGGTTATCTTGCAGCTCCGTTCAACGAAGTTTAACCGAAGATTCGGGAACTCAAAGGTTTCCTGCAAGTTTCTTCCTCGGGCTGTGACTAACGATCAAAAAGAACTTCGAGTTGAAACATGTCGTGCTCTGAAACAACAGCTTGAAATTGATCCAATTTTTCTGTCAATGGTGACGAGTCATGGTGCTATGGTTACGAGTCATGGTGTTATGGTTACGACCCAGAAACAAAGGAACAGTCAAGCGAATGGAAGACATCATTGTCACCCCATCCAAAAAAAATGTCGTCAGGTCAAATCATACATCAAAACAATGCTCATTTGCTTTTTTTGATGCCAAGGGCGTACTTCATTCAGAGTTTGTTCCCCCACATCAGACCGTCAATCAAACCTTTTATTTCGAAGTTTTAAGAAGATTGTGCAACAGTGTTCGTCCAAAAGACCCGTTTTGTTGCAGACTGGAGACTGGTTCTTCCACCATGACAATGCACCTGCACACACAGCTGTTGGACAGTTTTTGGCTAAAAATGGCATGGTTCCGCTGCCTCACGGACCTTACTCGCTTGACTTGGCTCCGTGCTACTTCTTGTTATTTCCACGCATGAGAAAGGCGCATGAAAGGACACCGATTTGACAACATTCAAGAGGTCAACAAAAAACGAGGGAGGAGCCGTCAGCCATTTCGAAAGATAACTAGAGAAAATGTTTCGAACAGTGGAAGCGCTGGTGGAACAAATATATTAGTTGTAGTGGAGAGTATTTTGAAGGGGATAAGGTAGTTTTGTAAAAAATTTGAAAATATATAGCTTTTAAAAAATAATGTCCGTTTGTTGTGTACCCCGTGGTATGCAGAGGAAGCAGTTGTAACGGGTGAGGTTGGTGGCACTGTGGCAGGTGGCGGCTGGCGCTGGAGACGCTGGACGAGGAGTGGCGCGCGGCGGCGGAGCGCCTGCGCGCGGAGGAGGCGCGTCTGCGCGCGCGGCGCGAGGCGGACGGCGCGGAGCAGGCGGCGGAGGCGCGCGCGCGGCTGGACGAGGCGCGGCGGCGCGCGGACAGCGGCCTGGTGAGCGAGCACAGTGTACGAGGCCCCACCCATACAGTGTGGTGGCGTGCCGTCAACTCTCTCTCTCTCTCTCTCTCTCTCTGTGTGTGTGTGTTTGTCGGCTAACCACTCTGGTCAGAGAGTCGATTTTCTATCAAAGTGTTTAAGTTACCAGAATATAATTCAAATTAGTGTGGTGCACCTATCCAAGTTTTATTTCTTTGTAATTATTCCTGTCCCCTGCTAATTTTCCATTCATAATGGTTTATTAAAACTTAAATTCACACAATCTTCGGCAAAGATAATTAATAATTTAACAATTAGCCGAAAAGTATTAAAGGCAGGGGAACGAAAACATTATGCCATGAAAAAGTAAAAAATAAAAATAAAAAATACAGATCTCGGTATTGGCCAGAACACCGACGTTGTTTTACTGTTCAAAAACAGTGCTCGTACAGTGAATTATCGGTAAAGATTTCAAAAGCTGTTTGTCACTGATACGCTTCTACAATCGTAACTAACACATTCCTCGTAATACTATTCCAGGATCCGGAAATTGTGCGACTTCTTTACTTATACCTAAGCTGATGAGTTAGTGGTAATGATCTGGCCTCACATTCAGGAGAACGCAGGATAAAGTCCTCTTCCGGCAATCAAGATTTCGTTTCTACATAATTTCCCCTATCTACCACAGTTTCTTCAAAAGGCTAGGGTCGAATTCCTTCCAGTTCTTTCGGCCCTCTCAGCGTCACGTACTAGAAAGCGCCGGTCACTATTTTCGTTTTACTTGTTTTGAATGTACGGCATATTTCTTGTAATCTAATCTTAAGGGTGTCCAGCCAGGTGAAAAATCAACGTTTCCACAGCTTTATATTAACGTCTTCAGCATTCGTATGGCTTCCAGTGCTCGTAACCCTGCTGTGGAGTCCATCCGCGAATTCTGACGCGTTGATAAGATCTGACGTCATCTCATTCTTCATCGGTGCCTCGGTGAAGGAGACTATAAACTTGATTGCTGTCGCTTGCATTGATCAAGTGCTATGAGCAATCCGACCTCGTGGTTGTGAGGTCTCCGTTTTCAGCAGTGGTGAAGACTTCGAAGATAGAGCTCTAGAGAGTAGCAAGCTCAAAGCAACAGGGTAGCCAGGCGTTGGAAGAATTCTGTAAGCATTCGAGTGGAATTTATCCGTACATATACTTAACAATGCAAGTAGAAAAAGAATGGGAGCCTCCCTGTCATGCATATTTTTTGTGAAAAAACCAACGGAATATTGGTGGACCATGTGTACCAGAATAACTTCCATCATCCGCCACAACCTAACACCACGGTGGCCACGCCAGAAGAAATGAAACATCTCGAGACAATCTTCAGACACAGAGAGCCATTACTCCTAGACCATCGAACGAGCAGCAAGAAGCTCCCATATGCCAGTAACAGATCCGGTGAAATAGGAAGGCTCAAGCCCCAGTATGGAATAAAACTTATTTTCAGGCCTACCACAAAGATACGTGACATGCTGTGTCGAGACAAGGATGATCTATGCGAGTCCGGCAAATTTTACATAGGTCAGATGAGGAGCGCATAACGGAGTACAGACTCCAGACTCTGGAAAAATCAGCAATAGCACAACACGGTGTCGAGGAAGAACATGAGATGGAACTTACCAGACAGTCGTGCTGTTCAGAGCATCTACCTTCTGAGACTGGAAATTCGGCTTAAAATTAACGAAAACAACAGGGGTAGCGGATTTTAGCCTCTAATCCAATTATAGTAAATTCCAATGTGAACGCGACGGATTATTAGGCCACGAGACCCACTGGCGTAACCTGGACGGCAGCAAGCGGCGGACCAAGGCAGGCGCTAACGAGGGTGCCAGGAAGAGCTCCGCAGGGGAGCTCGTGTTCAGCCAGTGATGAGGGAGCAGATTGGGCGCGGGCCATACTCAGACGCTCCGCTTACAACACAGCGTGTTGCTGCCGCCGGACGGGGGCATCAGCTGAACCACTCGGCCTACCGAGGCAGCCGCTACCTGAGGCAACGCGTGAAGAGGTTGGTCATGAAGAAATCCTCGTCAGCCAACACCAGCACTCAACTGCCTCGTATGGGAGCCAGGCGCGTGACTGAACGAACTGGCGGAGATGCGTCAGATGTGGGGGTGACCACCAAGTAGCAGACTGCATAACGGGAAGGACTTTTCCTGGATGCTCTGCAGAGGCTGCCAAGCAAGCTTACCCGGCTGTCAGTTCGAGTCAGCCTCCCTACTGCCACAGAGCGGCGTCCAAGGCGACGCTAGGGACGCATCCGCCTCAGATGCGTCTGGACGGAAGAAAAATTCAATCAGACGCGAGAGAAGTAAACCAGATCCCATATACAACCTACCAGAGAAACCTAACTAGCCACCCAATCCACGATCAACCGCGACAATCAACATTACCGAAGCAAATCCCCTGGAAATCATACGTGACCACCGATGCAGCGGAGTAGCCCCAGCAACAACGAGAACGGACGCGACCAGTTGGGCAGAATCACCCAGCTGCTCACGCAGCTAATAACGACGATGCTCCCCAGCGAAACACAGGAACCCGGACGGTGGTTTCAATATAAGGGCACCTCTGCCCACCCCCCCCCCCAAGTGTAAATAAAGATACCACGAAACCAACACACCCTGACACGTAGCGGTAGAGCCACCCAAGTGGCGGGACACACAAACAAGGCCGCTGAGGCCGCGAGAAAATAAAAGGGTGGAAGCCTCTACTAGTTCTGCTTAGCTGTGATTGGTCGGCTCCTTCTATAGAACGCCTTGCAGAGCTGCTCTTCTGTGATTGGCTCCTTTTTCATCACTTGCTTACTTGCCTCCTGCCAGACAACATGCCTCAGGGGAAGAATAGGGCTAGCGCATTTCCACAGGGCGTCGGCTTCTATACTGAACGCCTATAGAATACATAGTGGAAGCCACCAATCCGAAAGTTTGGTCTCTCCAAGAGTGGAAACACCACCTCGGCCGAGGCAAACCCAGCAAGAGGGAGTTCACCGTAACGGCACAACTGGACGACCTCCATTTCAGCTGGAATGTGCCAACCAGCAACGCAGTGTGGCCGGTAGCACTTGTATTTCCGACCCCTCTTGCCAGCGACTTCGACTGGGAGAAGTATGTAGAACTCGTCGAGAGACGATTCAAAATCTTTTGCTTCGACCTGGCGGCGGGCTGCAACAGGGAGGCACCCTCCCGCGAGGTTAGTGCCTCTAGAGAAGCGACGACTATCGCCGAAAACAACAACGAACATCACGAAGAAGATTATCCCGTCCTGCCCGTCACTGCCTTTTACGAAAACAACTTCGGGGATACGCAGACGAACAACTATCTCCTTTGATTCCCCATCAAGGATGGATTACGCTTTCTGCCCCAGCATCCAGCACAGCGGCGTGCCATCCGACACGCCCCACAACCACCACTGCGACCTACGTGCCTGGTAGACCGTGGTCTTCCTGCAGAGGGGGTGCTGGCCACTGATCTCAACAGCGGCGGATTGCCACCTCGGCGGTCCATCAGATTCGCCGCCCGGGCACAGAAGAACATCGGCCACTATATACGTTCCACTCCCTCAGGGGTCCTGTCTCTGTCGGAGGAGTTCGCGTGGAGCAGTCGTTTGAGGTGTCGGGACCTGGGCGTGCCCGGGCCCTAATATCCGAAGACAAACACCTGGCATACCGCACGGCGGAAACGCTTGAAACTGTTGGTGGACTTACAATCCCAGTGTACTGGGTAACGGGTGTTGCCTTTTCTATCAGATGTGTGGTAAGGATTTCACGCAAGTGTCCCCGACGATGATTCTTTTAACGTTTCGAAGGCAGCTTTGCTAATAAGAGAACCAAAGCGGCTTTGGTCGTAATGAGCTTCTTGGGCCACCCAGGGGGTCTTGTTCTACCCTCGATAGGCCTGGTTACGGGATTAGCGGTCCCAGGATCCCGATTTCGGCGTGGAGACTGCACCAAGTAATTGATGATGAGGAAGGATCCGCTAGTGCGCGTCATAGGCACTTCCTGCGCGGAGGATAGCGAGTCCGCGGCGGTGCCCCGCCAAGGAGACTGCACCAAGTAATTGGTGAGGAAGTTTCGCGTCGGCCGTGCTGTTGGTATTTGGCGTACGGTACCGGAAGTCCCCCCAGGTGAAGTGGGTGGTGGCAGACATGGATGCGATGTACCCTGCCGGCAGGAACCTGATCACTGGCGTAGATATCGGAGGGCAAGGCGGTGCCGTACACCTCGCCTTTAAGCTGGGCTCAGGGGGCCCGCAAGATCAGTTCGGGCCCCACACCTCAGCTCAGGGGAGTTCTCAAAGCTCTGAGAGACCCTGCTAGCAAACGTCAGACCTCACACGACTTTGGTAGAGCTAAAAATAAGGTTTCCCATCTTGCGTCTTTGTTAACATAGCTACGCTATTGAACCTGATGCTAGTCGTTGTCGTTGGCGTTGGGGTTGGGCGTGGCGGCACGTGCGCCCAGGGTAGGTCCGCGCTGTGGTTGGTCGCTGCTGCGTCCGCCTTGTTCCCTGCGGGGGCGGGCGGGGCCGTACGTGCGTGGGACTAGCAGAGAAGGCTGTAGCTGAACGGTCAGGTTACCTCTTCGTCCTGGTCCGTGGCAGGCGCCGCGTCCCCGTCGCTCCCCGCGGGCACCTACATGGTTGGCGAAGTGTGCCTAGCCTCACCATCCGCGCTGTAATGGCGGGTATTTCTGAAGAGTCTCCTTCCTGCTGTGGTGGTGGATGCTGGGTGGTTCGTAGTTGGGAGGATCCACGAGGGCTTCGAAGAGTTGTGCTCTGCTGTACACGTTCCAGCGTGCGGCAGCCACTTACAGGGCAGCTACTGTGACTTAAGGTCCAACTGGAAGACAAGAAGAAACCTTCAATCGTCCTTGCACAGTGTTTCCGTCGTCAGGGGCATGGCAAACTGGCACAGGACTGCACTGGGTAGGAGCGCTGTGTCAGGTGCGTGGGGAGTCGCAAGGTAGCAGACTGCAGCATCCCGCGGGACGGGGAGTCCGCCTGCTGGAACTGCAGAGGCAGCCAACCCGCCTGCGAGCAGACACCACACACTGACAACTAGGCGCCTCCAGGAGCTGCAGTAACCGCTGTCCATCCACCAATACAAGCGCCACGAGGACTGCAACCACTGCGACGATACGGACGTCGTAACGCAGCTACTCACAGAAGCCGTAAACTGCTCAAGCCATCACTCCGCGACTCACACGCCCCATAACGAAACACCAAAAAGGAACACGAGTAAAGATCTGGAAGGAGATGCAAGCAAACCCGCAAGAACGTCACCATACTCTAGGGATAGCGATGTCCTGGAAAATTTGTGTCATGGCGATCGGTTGGCAGCCATGAACACTGTCCTGTAACGGCCCGACCCAATGCCAACGTCAACCAACTGGCTGTAGTGAATCAGCTGCTCGTGCCGAGGTACAATACCATACCTACAGATAACTAAGAGAAAAGACATTTCCGAAAGAATAAGGCAGCAGATTGCATTGCAGCAATCCGCCACCAAACATCCTACTCGCTCATGCATATATATTCGCTAACCCAAGCAAGTTCTGTGTAGGTGATTTTTATCTTTGGCTACACATACACTACCTACGTCCAAGATATTTCAGTCTATCCTTCCGGAAAATGTTCAGACTATTTTCTAGAAGCGTCTTCACTTCCAGTATTTATTGAAGCCAGTGTCCACAGTAGACCTATTTTTTTTTTTTATTTATATCATTTTTGGTCGTCCACTGCCATTGTTAATCTCAAAACCTTCAACTATTGAAGCTTTCCAGAAGGAATTGATAACTTAGTAGTTGACGAAGCAAAACGTTTTAAATTATTTTCTGTGTTGTGATTGTTAATTAGAAGGTTTTATAATTATATGCTTTCAGTTCCAGAGAATCTCACGCACGTAGTGATAAGCAGCATTTAAACATTTGAATGCCTTTTATCTGTACTAGTGAAGTCGAAGGATCTAAACTTCTGTTACCAGGAAAAGCAGCGCGAACAGCTGGAGAAGCAGAAAGAGAAAACGGACTCGCTGGCGGAGCGGCTGGAGAAGATGGAGGCGAGACTGTCGGAGCGAGTGGCCGCCGTGGTGAGCCTGGAGCGGCAGCTGGAGCAGCGCCAGAGAGCCGTCGAGGACCTCCTGGAGCGACAGGTATGCCTGGAGCCTCCGCATCTTCTGTTCATTCAAAATGTCTGCTTACTCTATATGGTTCCCTCTCGTTTTCCTTAAGCCAGTCTCTTATTACTTTGAATTACAACCGGAACTTGTTTGGAATAGTAAACAGATCTTCGTATAAATTCCTGACTTTGAGTTCTCTAAAAGCTTCGCACATTTATTTCCGCACTTCCGCTCGCAACTGGACTCATCCAACGTGATAAAATGAGTTCTCCTATTTCTTTACCGTGGTTGTAAATGCCTTTCCTTCCAGAGCAAACGTTTCACCTCTCGACCGAAATTGTTATTAATCTTAGCAAACTACTTAGGAATAAAATGATTTATACATGTCCATAATGTTGCTTTTAAATTATTCCAAAGTTTCTCGACATTTGTATATAGCGTCTAGCTTTCAAATTTTTCCGGCTCTATACTCTATTCTTTACCTTCATCGAAGCAAGTGAAATACTAGTTTATAACGTTTATATGTCAGACTAGATTTCAAAGTTACAAGAACGACCTTATGATCGACAACATCTGGTTGTTTTTAAGAAAAACATCTAGTATGGCCACGGTATCTTTATCGCATGGCGTTTCCTCTTCGACCATCTATTCAAGAGAATTTTCCGCTAATGATTCTAGGAGCACTGTGATTATTAACCTATTTCTTCCGCCTAACCTGAACGTACCAAGTGTCCCACTTAATCAACAGTAGGTTGAAATTACTACAAATTATCGATATATAGAAATTTTTAAGAAATATTGTTAATAGAATCTCTAAAATATTCCGCATTAGACAAGCCAGAATCCAGCGGTGGATGAAATGATCCTATTATAAACTTCAAGTTTCTGCCGATTTTTAGCATCACCCATATTAACTCGCAAAATTTTCCTATTTCTGTTACGGCGGAGCAATTGGCGGTTTTATTAGCGGCCACGAACACACCACCGCGAATTGAGACAGTTCTGTCACTGAGACGAGAGGCAAACACTTCGCGGGATTCAGCCAGCTCTCGGTCACTGGTATGATATTAACAATTCAAATAAATCTGATCGCTTTTTGAATGGCCTCTAGGACACGTGATACGGTTGCTCCTGGAAGACAAAAAGGGTGAATGTTAGAATCAGGGTATGCACATTTCTTCCTAGCTAGTTCTCCAGACTTCAGACGCTGGAGCTGCCAATGATCAGCAAATCTTTTCCAGGCGTTGCACGTTTGTTCCCTGCTGCGCTTCTGGGATATTTACACATGAATCTTCAGCCTCTTGGAGATCTGAAATTGCATACTCAGTGGCAAGATACCGTTTTACAGTGGGTGATTTTGGAACGTTGATCCACACGTTGCCAGGAGGTAGCCGATGAGACACACTATCTAACATCGCCGGTTCTATTTCTGTAGGACCGGATGATTCCACAATGAACCCCACTCTTCGTCTAGGATGTTCTATATCTATACTTAAGAGACGCCATAGTAGACGTTGTATCAGCTTCCAGAAATTTTGTTGTGGAAAGATTTATGAGTAAACTGACTGTCGCTTGTTTTGAAAAGAAGTGTACGTTGTTTAGATTTTTTGGTAGGTACTCTCCGAATAATGTTTTGTTAAAGTTAGTCGACGAGTAAATAGTTTATGGAGGAATCTCATTACTATGTTATTTTAAGAAACACATTACTTCAGAACTCCTAGATACTAGAATCAGAAATGAGACTAAAAGTTATTGACTGGAGTTGTATCACAACATGATCGAAACCATACTTTGTATTGCACCTTATTGGGTCAATTTTAGTGAAGAAAGCAACCATTAATGCCAGGAGATATGGTATGTTTTGAACTACGAAGCATGGTGGGTGAAAGGCAACGCTCTGGCCTCGCATTCCCTGTCTGGGCATCCAGATGTGCGTTTATCATGGTTTCCCCAAATCACTCCAAAAGGTCCTGGCCGGATTCCTTTCGTTCCTTGTGCTCAGTCCTTCCCCGCTTCTTATGACATCGACGCGCGACGTCGACGAGGCGTAAAACCATAAGAAAATGTTTTAACTTCTGCGTCTCTTCTTCGTCCCTTTAGGATGAGCTTCTGGGACGGGAGACTAAGCTGGAGGAAACTATGTCTCGCCTGAGCCGCCTGCTTCAAGAGGAGGAACTCGCTGCTCAGAGAAGATCCAAGCACGAGGAAATGTGGAAGGAGTCTCTGGAACGCCTGGAGGCCGAATCGCGGTCTAAACTGGAGAGGCTGGAAGCGGAGACGAGCAGCCTTCGGGAGCGGCAGCAGGTACGCCCCTGCAGTCGCTTCAAATAATCAACGTGTTCCGGCTGTAAACATACTACCCAGTGTTACAATGACCTCATTGTGGGAGTAGAGCTATACAATCTAAAGCGTTTATATGTCTTTGCGACATAGCTGCCAAGTGACTGACAAACCACTGAGAAAAATATTTCGCTTTATAGTAGAAATGTAGGCCAAATTACAAATATCGTGTACACCATTTAAAAATCGAAATATAATTATTAAAATTTAATTTTCTATTCCAGTAGATAAATTATTATCAGAGTAACTTTTTCTCCAGACTAAGGAACCCGCTAAAGTGGGTTCTTTACAACATTTATAAACTCGCTCAAACGTTTTCGCTTATCGTTACTAGAAATTAAAACGCGCTCTACGTCTCAGCTACCCACAAAATGAAAATTTCTTTGTGGTACAGTTGAGCTTTCCTGTTGGTATTATGTTTCTAGTTCAGTGATCCTTATAAACGTAAAAAAACTAAAAAAAATAGAATTTGAAACATGTAACGTTAAGAAATCCTCTATAGCCTGGAAGAACTTGATATTAACAGTGCGTACTTTTTATTTCCAGATCCTCACTGTCATGGAGATGGAACTGAAAAAAGGCATTCAAGATCATAAATCGATAATGGTGGAAGACAAGGAAGCCAGAGATTCCTTCCTTAACGATATTGAAGAACGTTTGAGCCGAACAGAGTCAACAGTTGAGAAGCGAATATCAGAGGAAAAGAAGTCGTTGAATCAGTTGGGCGCCGAGTTGCAAGACAGGTTAGACACCAGACTGGTCGAGTGCGAGGAGTTTTGCAAAGCTAGACTGCAGGAGGTGACTGAATCAGGTGCCAAGCTGGTGGCCGACGTGCAGGAGCAACTACAGCGAGGCGGCGGTCACGTGGAGGAGCAGGTGACGCTGAGGATACAGGACTACGAGGCTCTGCTGACCAGACGCAGGGAGGAGGAAGCCAGGAGGATGGAGGATCTCTCCAGGAGAATAGACAACCAGGAGCACAGCCTCAAGGGTCTCGAGGACAAGCTGGAGGGACTCGCAGAGGAGTCCTCAAGCAAAGTCGAGCAGGACTTGAAGCGGGAGGTGGACGCTCTGTGGACAGCCGTCCGCGATCGAGATCAGCAAGTGTCTGGAGACAGACTCATCTCGCAAGTGGAAGATTCAGTAATGGACCGTCTCCACGCGATGCTGCGAGAGGTGCGGGCGGAGGGTTCTGAGGAGGTGAGAAAAGCTGTCGCAGGACTGGAGGGTAGAATAGCACAGGCGACGCGGCGCAGCGACGAGGGGGCCAAGGAGATCGCAGAACTGGGAACCGAATTCTCCAAGAAGTTTAACGAACAAGAGAGTATTGTTAGAACTCTAGAAGACAGACTGGAAAAACTCGTGGCTGCACGAAGAGATAGCGCCAGCAGCAGCTCTGACGACGAAGAGGCTGCAGAGAAGAAGATACGCAGAGTGGAGGAAGACCTGAGGCGGGAGGTGGACGAGATGTGGAAGGTCCTGCGTGACCGCGACGAGCAGGCGTCAGTCGAGGCACAGCTGTCGCAGCTGGAGGCGGCGCTGACGGAGAGGTTCCAGGCGCAGCTGCGGGGCGCGCAGGCGGAAAAGTCTGAGGAAATGGAAAGTCGCTTCGCTCGCTGGTTCCAGGACATGGAGGCTGCGAGCAGGAGAGACGTGGCGAGGCTGGTGCAGCAGTCCAACAGCGAGCTGCACCAGACGGTGAAGACCATGCAGGCCGAGATGGCGGTGCAGCTGCTGGAGAAACAGCAAGTGGCGGGGGACGTGCTGAGGGCGGCTCTAGTGGCCGAGGTGGACAGCAAGCTGGACAGCGCGGCCAAGCAGCTCCAACGCGACATCGACGACATCAAGTCTACCGTACTGGTAACACTAGTTCACAGGGCCGTCGAACAGAGGTCGATGGATCGCGAAAAACAGATAATGTCTTCCGTAGATAGTAAATTGTCTGACCTGAAGGAACAGTTACAAAAGGTGGACGGCAAATGGCAGAATTCACTGGCTGAAACCGAAGCCAAAATAAAGACCCAGTTCGCTGATCAGTTGCAGAAATATAGCAGCGACCACATTAATGGTATGATTCTTGAAGTTGTTGATGATAAACTGCAGCGGTCAGCTGTTGAAATAGAACAACACTTAGAGAAGAAACTGTCAGCGACGATAATGTACGTTGATAAAACTGAAAAAGATGAATTCAAGAAAATAATCGGGAGTGCTCTGAGAAATGGAGTCATTCGGTACGAGAATTAGAGGAAAGATTTGAAGATAAGGTGAAAAAAGAATTTTCGGAACGCGTCGAGGATACCATGAAGGAAAGAGAGTCAAAGGTGAAAAAGGACCTGGAAGAGGAATTCGAACATGCGCTGATAAAGGCAGAGAAAGAGATTTATGATGACTTAAAGGAAAAAATGATGGAGCAGAGTAAAGAGACTGAAGGACGAATGAGAGAAGCTGTTATTGCTCAAATGGAATTGAAATGGCGCCGTTCCCAAGAAGAGTTCAGAGAGGACAGTAAGAAAATGGTTTTCCTACATACAAGATCCTTGCTAGAAGAGGAGATGGACAAGATACGAGAAAGGATAGTAGAAGGTAAGAATAGTATCTGTGTTATCTACAATATATAATAACAGTGTAGAAAATGTGCGTGTATACATTACGTTTATTTACCTGCTGCTTTGATCGTGCGGATGTTAGCGTGTGTGGAAATGCGAGTGTACTGCCTCTATCTCCACCCATCCGAAACTGGTACTAACCTTTTGAAATTTGAAGTAACTGCTTCCACAAAATGTCCTATTCACGATTTGCACTCTCCTTTTTCTGAAAAATTACCACATATTAAATTAAAAATTCCGAAATATGATAATCTGCACAACCGCGAAATGTTGCCAGCATTGTAAAAATGACACAAAAATTATCGGCGCAGGGACCTAAAAAGTCTCGTTTTGTCATAGAGGTCGTGGTTAGGTTGAAATTCGGCGTGGACCACGAGAAAAAAAATTACGGGAAAATCGTTTAGCGGCATCCATCTCGGAAGTTGGGTATTTGTTTACAACTGAAACAATGTCTCCGATCGCTTATATCGATTCTAAGTGTCAATCGTTGTTGTACTACATGCCGGAAAAATATTTTCTATTTGTTAATTTCGTGCGGTTTTTTTTACAAGGGAGAGAAGCGGAAACGTCAATAATACATTAGAATATAGGATTTAACCAACATTTGAATAGATTTTCATTAATTTTGCAGCGCCGCGGGCGGCATCTAATAGCTGCGCGTCGCTCTCATATTGTGGCGACTTTTTCGAAAAAGGAGAGTGCAAAACGTGAAGAGGACATTATAACGAAGCAGTTAATCCAAATTTTAAATGGTTTGGTTTGTACCAGTTTCCCCCCCCCCCCCCCGCCCCAAAAAAAAAGTTTTACCCTATTTATTTTAGTTTCAAATATCAATGCAGAGAAGCAAAAAATATAAATTTCATTTAAATATTTTCCTTTCCTTTAGTTATTCCCTTAGATTTGGTTTTCAAGCTATAGTTTCCTACAATTTTTGTAATTCAAAGTTTCTTCTAAACTCAAAACTAAATCAGCAAAATTTAACACTTTTCAGAAAAGTTGGGTTTTTATCTACTTTGTCGCTCAAAATAACCTCGAACCCCTGTATATGTAATGTGTAATGAACTTTGATTACTGATGTTCAATTCAATAATCTTGTGCCATTGTAAGCCGGGAAATTCCGAAGGATTATTCGGCCGCCAGGTGACAGTGTTTTAGATTCGCGGCGTAATGCGCCCCTTTGTGGCTATCTAACCTAACCAGGTAATAGTACCAGGTATAAGGAGCCTATAGCTTAAAGTGTAATCCGAACCACAGAATCGTTCTGGCTTATTTCATATTACACAGAAAACTGTGGCAGAGCTGAAGGTTGGGTTAATGGCCTTTGAAAATCACAGCTGAAACCGGAATTTCAATCTCCAATCAGAAGCCTTAAACACTAAGCCACCAGACCGCTCTATTACTGATGAAAATACAGCAGAAATTAATGCATAATGTAATTGCACAAAATCATAATAAATTCGTAATAAGGTAAAAATTGGTCTTAAATCAATTTTTTTCCGTTTGTATTGTCTCGGCTTATCAATGTCCTCACCTAGAATTGTGTCTCATTGATCCTTTGCATCAGGAGCAGCTTCCTCGAGACCATAGCAGTTTTTGCAAGCATCTGAACACTGCAGTCCTGATAGCGACGGGTAATATGGTGGAGTACAAGGTTTCCTGCAGGATCATGATACAACCTTCGGAGTAGACTCAGGGGCAGCGTCTTTTATTATTGCAACAGGAATAAGGTTGGACGAGCCTTTTCTTCATACCGTGGCAATGGGTAAGTTTCTCGACCCAGCCATGCTTGCTCTTGGTAGTACGTGCGTATTGAGTGAAACATTGCCGCATCTGATGTTGGTGGCAACCGTGCTAGCTTGAATGCATTTTTTGGGCACATTTCGTAAAAATTTTGCATCTGAGCCTTCCAGTGTTCCACAAGCAATTAGTCCGTACCGTTCCATCATGAACTGTTCTCCCGCGTGTTCTCCGGTTGCTAGTACCTGGAGGATAGGTGCTCCAAGAATGAAAGTAGCATGAATGTTACTTTCAGATGTTGTTAGTACTGAATAAGGCAGCAGAATTTTTCTTTACCATAGCTGAAAAATGCAGCTATTGAATCACATCCTGTAAATGCATGGATGAAGAGGATATGTGTGGGTTCAAACTTGAAGTAACTGGTTGAGTACCATAAACCTGCCTCCTTTCCTTTCCCTGTTTTATGGAAGTACAACATCTCAGGTTACCAAGGCCCATTAGCAGAGCGAGTTACTTAGAATTATCACACTGCCGGATTTTACTGCTTGGGAAACAGATGTGTCAATAACCAATCCAGCTGCATCTTCTTTTATCTGTTGAGCTTGGATGCCTTCTTTTTCAGTTTTTGAATTAGTATCGAAATTGCACAGTTCTTGCTGCTCCCATTTGTTGCGTCACTGCGTCACTTGTTTCTACACAGAAAACGAATGCCGAAGTATCTGATGTTTTCAAGTGACGAAACTTTTTAGATGACTTTATTCCTCTCTGCATCACTTCAGTATCTGTCAAATATAACTGTGATCCATAGTGTGTTCTCAATTAGGCTGCATATTTCCTACAGATGAGTCAATGTTTCCACTATGATGCCACATAACCTTATGCAGGAGGCATCCTCCATCCACAACTAAACTTTTTATGTTGGATGTTGCATCTTCAAGAGAGGTTAATGCTCCACGTAGAAACAATTTTGTTCCCTTGAAGAATGAAACAAATTAAAATGGAAAAATGTGTTTCAAACCATTCAAACGGAAAAGAAATGGATTTATGACTAATTTTTGGCTGATTATGACTTTATTTTAACTGTGTAAATAAACTTTGTGCCATGAAACTATGCTTTCATTTTTGCAAATCCGTTTTTCAAATTGGTACAAATACCGTCAGGTAATAGAACGGACTGGTAGCTCAGTGGTTAAGGTATCTGACTGGAGATCGAAATCCCGGTCTCAGCAGAGATTATTAAAGGCCATCGACCCGACCTTCACGTCTGCCACAGCTTCCTGTGTAACATGAAGTAAGCCAGAACGATTCTGTGGTTTGGATTCCACCTTACTCTGTAGGTTCCCTACATACGGTACTATTTCTTGGTCAGGTTAGGTAGCCATAAAGGAGCGCATTGCGCGGCGTATCGAAAACACTGTCAGCTGGCGGCCGAACAATCCTTCGGAATCTCCGGTCCAATCTGTTTTCAGATAATCATCTCGAGCAGCGAGTGTCATAACGCTAGCGAAAACATTTTAGATCTGCTGGTTACCAACAGGCCAGTAGCATTCACCTGCATTTCAACGACCACAAGAATAAGCGTTCAGAAAGCGGTAATTGCGACTATCAAATCAATGACCAAGTGAAAAATGGGAAAAGGACGGATTGCATACAGATTCAGTAAGGAGTGTTTTAGAACCTACCTGTGGAATAATTACCATAACTTCAGGTTAACAAGGAACACCGTTGAAGACATGTGGCATCGCTTTATTCGTATAATCAGGGAAGGTATGGAAATACATATACCTAAGTGGACAATAAAGGGGGAGAATGCTCCACCGTGGTACACATGCGAAGTCAAAAGATTACTGAAAAAACAAAGGAGGATACACGCACGCTCAATGAGGAAGGGGTGTCGCAGCGATTTAGAAACCTTAGCTGAGTTAAGAGGACGTGTTAAGAATGTGAAGCGTGAGGTCTTCAAAGATTTTCATTCCAACTCTCTCTCTAAGAGTCTCACAGAAAACCCAAAGAAATTTTGGTCGTATGTATGAAAAGTCAGTTGTACCAACAACAAAATTCCAGCAATAATTCGTGAAGGTTCAAAGGTTAATGAAAGCCGCGATAAAGCTAACGTACTAAATACAGTATTCAAAAATTCATTTACTTATGAAAATAAGGATAGCATTCCCGTTTTCCCATGTCATGTCGAGTTGGTGATGAAATCATCATGAATAGATACTGCAGGTATCATTAAGCAATTAGAGCTCCTGAAGTGGGGGAAAGCACCGGGCCCGGATGGAATTCCAGTAAGACTATTTTCAGAGTACATGGCAGAAATAGGACCATTTCTGTATGATATATTCAGTAAATCCTTAGAAGAGTGAAAAGTACCTTCCGACTGGAAAATCGCGCTAGTAACTCCTATTTTCAAGAAAGGTGATCGAAGTAAGCTTAGAAACTATCGTCCAATATTATAACATCTGTTTGTAATAGATTTATGGAGCATATTATATGCTCGATCATTATGAACATTCTAGATGAAAATAATTTGCTTATAACAAATCAACACGGGTTTCGGAAGAAAAGATCATGTGAAACACACGACGTAATGAAAGTTATTGATGCAGGTTCACAAGTTGATGCAATTTTTTTAGATTTTTAGAAAGCCTTTGACTCTGTGCCATACAACCGCCTTTTAGCGAAGCTTCGAGCGTACGGTATACCGTATCAGCTTTGTGAATGGATAAAGGATTTTCAACCGGTCGGTCGCAGTATGTCGTCGTTGAATTCCTTGTTAATCTAGATGTTACATCGGGTGTACCTCAAGGAAGTGTAATAGGACCACTTCATTTCTTAATTTTGGATAAACGATCTCGGAGACAAAGTGAAAAGCATTTTTAGATTCTTTGCTGATGATGTGGTTATTTATAAGGAAGTAATGAAATCGGCCGATTGCTTAGAAATTCAGCGTGATCTGTATGTAGTTTCGACATGGTGCGTTGAATGGCAACTTAGACTAAATTGTAAAAAGTGCAAGACAATGTGTATAACTAACGAAAAGAATCCGATTGTTCAGAAATACGAGGTAAACAGTTCAGTTATTGATAAGGTCAATTCTGTGAAATATTTGGGAGTAACAGTAAAAATAAACATGAAATGGGACTTACACATTAATTCGTTAGTGAGTAGAGATAATTCTAGGGTGCAATTCCTACGTCGAGTCTTGAAAAATTGCAATGAACAAACAAAGGAGATACCGTACAAATATCTTGTGCGTCAACATTTGAACTACTGTTGTGCCATTTGGGATCCGTTTCGTAAGGGGTTGACCGACAGCAAGGGCGTATTCTGGATAAGAACTAGGGGGGGGGGGGCAACATCTCAATTAGGGGGGCGGGACAACTCATATTTTTTTCGATGAAATTGGGTGGGGGAGTGAAACATGATGATTTCTTACAAAATAAAACTCAAACCTATTGAGGAAACTATTTTTATTATTGATTAACATAGCAATCAAAGGACCTACTACTATGCAGTTAATCAAGATCGTAACTCAATTTTGGTTTAATGTAAATATTAATCGTCTTGGATTCTCAGAAAATTTTTCAATAACTGTAATTTGTCAATATCTCAATGTGTACTTTAACGAAATTTCGATGCACAGTCATCAGGCATAATCCAGTCAATCTTTCCTCTCCCAGTTCTTCAATCATGGAAGCGTACTTCTTCGCTGGATACGTCCATGATTGACAGTATAGAGAAAGTACAGAGAAGAGCCGCTCGATTCGTGACCGCTTGCTACAGTCCTTATGAAAGCGGGGAGTCTCTGGCAGACAGACGACGACGCACGATTCGTTTAAACTTATTGGTAAACATGTGTACTCCCACTTTCACTCACGAGTGTAGTGAAATACTTCGTCCACCAACCTATTTGAGCCGGAATGACAGGAAAGATAAGATTAGAGAAATAAGGTGCCGGACTGATTCTTATATCAATCCTTTTTTCCCTCGTACCATTAGGGATTGGAATGCACAGGAAAGAGATTAGTTCTGGTGCTGAGCACTCTCTGCCACCCACAATTTTGTGAATTGCAGAGTATATATGTAGATTGTAATTTGATTGGTCACCTCAGAGAAGGCCCACATTTAGCGTCCGTCGTTGTTGATTTAATCGGTGATTACACATCGTATCTCCGAGCCAGATTACGAACTCTTATCTGGCTCGAAAACAAACACAAGGAATGCGATGAAGTTGTTTTATCATTTCTTATGATGGTGTCGTGTATTAAACTACGCCAAGAAATAACAGGAGATTAGGTTCGTTATCTGTTTCAGTTTATTTTTGTAACAGTTGTATAACGAATGCGTTTACAAAATTGCATGGAACACCCTTCTAATTGTGTTCGTTTAGTATGGAGACGGGAGTGTCGTGGCCGCGTGGTACTTAAAGCTAGGACTGTTGCTTATTCTGTCTGATTCCCTTGTTACAAAATGTTCACGGAGAAGTTTCTTGAGACACGATGTGTCGTGCGACTCTTAAACGTGTATTCCTCCTTCGTAGACACATGTTTATTTCCAATTAAAAAATCATTAAGAGATACAGATAGGAGCTATTTTCTTTTTTTTGAAAAAAAAATATTACCCAGAATTTAGTTTAATTTCGAGTTTGAAGATTGATTATTTTTTTTGAAGTATTAGCCTATTAGACTACAGAAAGCAATTAGTCTCTTCTATTTCAGGAAATCCGGGAGAAAAAAAAAAAACGGCCATCCTGATCTGGGTTTTCCATGGTTTCCCTAGATCGCTCCAGGCGAATGCTGGGATGGTTCCTCACAATAGTCCATGGGCGCCACCTGCCATATCCCGTATATCCCTTCCAAACCATTACCTTTCCTGATAGGTGGCATGCACCCTCCGCCAAACACTT
The DNA here is from genome assembly GCA_031002005.1 of Vandiemenella viatica. NCBI lineage: Eukaryota > Metazoa > Arthropoda > Insecta > Orthoptera > Morabidae > Vandiemenella > Vandiemenella viatica. The sequence goes on from CM061918.1 coordinate 11,554,825, forward strand.
TTAGTGAATCGTGGAGTAATTGTAATAGTAATAGAAATAAGAAGTATTTTGTATATTATTAAAAATTAGCTTCTCTAAAATATAATGTATCTCTCAAAAATACCAGAGTTTTTTTATAAGATAAAAATTACGAAATCTTAAAAGTATTCAGTCAGAACATCGAAACTGAGGCTTGAGATGGAAGCCGTATTAATCACTTCATAAACACTCGCGTTTCCCTCTGTGACGTAATTTCTGATTTACTATCTGCTTTCAGAGAGACTTATAAAGTTCTGTTTCAAATTACTGTGTTGTTCCTCATCATATCTTCGTTTTAACCAACTCCTGAGCCTCGTTCACATTCCGAAGGCTTTTCGTGTCAGACACAGACAACAAAACTTGATTACATTCATTATAAATAGGCGTATTCACATCTACCGCGCGTGAACGGAGCGTGTCCGTACAGACACGTGCCGGCACAGCCCAGCATTGTCGAATTCAATGTTTTGTCTGTGCCGTCACGTGTCTGAGCGTGTCTGCGCGGTTAGTGTGAACACGACGACGAAACAGCACAGACAGCGGACTATGTGATCTAATTTTAAAAAAAATTCAATTAGAGAATATAAATTTCTATACGACTTGAATGACAAAACATATAGTGACATTAAACGCAACGGTTGTTTTCTGTTTTTTTGCTTGTGGGTTTACGCATTGTCGAGGTAGAAGTCATTAGAGGCAGGATGGGACTGCGGACAAGGAACGGGAAGGAATTGGGCCATGGTATTTTGAAACAAACATGCCGGAATTTACCTGGAGTGATTTGGGGAAACCATGGAAAATCCAAATCTGGATGCCCGGACGGGTATTCGAACCGGCGTCCTTCCGAATGCGAGGCCAGAGCGCTACTGCTCACCCACTACGCTCGGTAGTAAACAGAAAGATGACGCGTCGAAGCACAGAGCAAAAAAGCTCCCAGTAAGCACGTATTTATTTATGAAAATAATTTACTCACATTGCTTCTACAGATGACTCAAAATATAAAGCAAATTTGTCTCCGACATCAAAAGCGATTGATTGACTACTCCGTCCTTACGTTGGTAATTTATTCAAATTACTAACGGCTGTATTTTCACTTATCGAGTATCTGTATATTTTATGAAGTTGTGTAGAATGCATGTAGTCAATAATACTTTATCAACATTTTCGGGTTTGAGCTGGATTTTTCTGTTGTACAAACGAAACTTTTGCATAAACACTTTCGTCTTCTTCCAGCAAAATTTTTACTGCAGCTAGGTCTTTCATTGAAAAAATTCGGAACATTTTAGTAGTAGTTACGGCGTCTGAGAGTGTATTTTCGCATATAAGTTATGTCTGTGCCGTGTCTGACACCGCTACGTGCTGGTACATGTGAACGAACATACTTGAAAAAATAAAAAAAACTGCACATACAATTATTTTGTACCCGTATTACAATTTCTTTTGTTTTACCGATTTTTATTCACACCTTCTGTGATTTACCAACCAATTTGAGCTCTTTGCTCAAGAAGCTTCATATTTCTTTTCATTCGTGAGGTTTTTTTGATTGATATGTATTTCAGAATTTGTCTCTCGTTAAACTACCACTTTTAGGCCTACTTATTTCGCTTCGTAAAATAAAAATAAAACTTGAGAAGATTGTTGAAATTACTGATATTGAAAAATTAATTGATTTCAACGAAGAGATTTGAATATTTCGTTTTTTTAAATTATTATTTGAATATTTCGGTTTTTTTTTTTAAAGATATTTTAGTACACAAGGGGTTCAGTGTAACAATATCTCCTGCGAGGCTGAAAAGGCATTTCTTATTTTAAAGATTACGCGGAAACCTATTCAGTTTTCCAATTAAAGTTCGAACTTTTTTTTCATTAGATTTTTAAATAATTTTATGGATCTCATCATAGAAAAAATACTAAAATTATTGAAAAACTGGAGCTGGCGCTAACGTTCGACAATGCATCAGGGAGAGTACATTTTTTAAATTCACTACTCAGTAATGAAGATTTCTGTTTTTTTTAAAAAAATCGCGTGATTACTCCAGGCGAACAGGTGAATGATTACTTTTTAAATACGGCGGCCAATTTACTTTTCTTTCTTAATCAACTAATCTTTGCAAAACGTAACACGCATACCAAAAACTCTCCTGAAAAAATAACATAAACACAATTTGCGCATTGAAGTGATTATATTAATTAATTTAATTGCGATGGAGCTAACACTCCGGTGGCAATTTATCCCTTTTTTAAAATTTTCTTTTATAATTGGAATGTTAAATTTCTCCTCCATTTACAATTATGATTTACAAATTTTAATTCCACATTGCTTAAGCGTTTTTGGTAAATTATTCATCACTTCACTTGGTAATTTGTTCCAATACCTGATACCCTTACCAAAAAAAGATAATTTGTCCACTCCCTTATGCATGAAATCGAGCGCAAGCTTGTGATCATGGTCTCCTTTCCCCTTCCATGCACTATTCCCAATTTTTTTGACCAATATACTCGTACCTCCAAGCCCCATCACCAACATGTGCCCTGTACATTCCCAGCACTCTCTTCATCCTTCTCCTTTCCTCCAATTAGTCCGAATCCAGCTCCTGTATCATGTCAGTTACTGACTGCTTCCTGCGATAATTTCCACAAACAAATCTAGCTGTCTTTTTTTCCACACCTTCTAACTCCTGTATTTGATAACCAAAATGTGAGACTCAAACTACACCACCATATTCAACCAATGATCTGACCTTTTCCTACCACCTGCCCAATGTGCTCTGCCCGACTGAATCTGTTATAAAACGTTGTTCCGAGATATTTACACTCCAAGCTTTCAACAAACAATTCTGACGTCACCCTGCAGTTACTCTGTTGTTTTAGCATCTTACACGGTCCAGTGGTTGCATTTGCCTCCTTCCCACAAATAATAATGTCTTACAACTTTGCATCTCTCTAACCTCTCAGAAGATATGTAAACGCTAAAATAATCCTATACAGCCTTCCGAATGATTGAAAATTGATAAAAATCAGTGGGGAGCGTCCGCCAGAAATTGTGGGAGATGGGGAAAACGGATGTAATATTCGGATTCAGGAGGTCATTTTAGACGAGAATCAGCAGAAATTGAGTCAGGGCCAATTTTCATGCAGACCTGTGTTGTCACCTCACTTCGTCATTGCCCCCATTATAAATGTAAACGTTCGACGTCCAACAAAGATTGCAATAATAAACCTTACGCTTCAGCAGCTTGCACACTGTTGGTGACGGCACGCCACTCAAGCCCAGGTGCGAGTCAGTACCGCTACGCCATCTCTGTCATTTAGTTATTTCGTATGACCTACATATAAATATATACTACGATAAGAATGTTGGTAGCATTCACAAACTGGTGTCCAGTTGTTAGAGTTATTCTATGAAGGGAGTTGTAGCACTGAGAACGTCTTGAAATGGTCGATCTGACTTCCGTAGAGGGCATTCCTTGATGATATGCTTCACACTCTAGGGAGGAGCTCCGCAGTCACAGACAGGAAAATCCTAAAGTCCCTTCTTATACAGAATGGCGTTGCATTTCGCGTGGCCTGTTCTCAGGCGGTCTCTCTTCAGGTGGAATTCCGGAAGTCCAGTTGTGGGATCTTTAATACCTGAATGTTTCCCAGATGCAGAGTTCCAGATTTGTCACCATTTTTCCTTGAGATCAAAGTCAAACACGTCGTGACATATTGAGTTTCTGGATTTAAGACGAGTGGGGGTAAGTCATTTAGGACCTCGTGGATTGGGAGATTCTGTGGATGGTCAGGATGGTGTAGTTTTATCCACTCACGTGCCGTTGCTTCTTGGCGTCTTACCTGTAGAGGTGGTATGTTGCTGATCCGAGGTAATCAGTAGACCGGAGTGGATAACAGAGCATCGAACACCGAAACAACCGTTTATCCATGAAAGTAGTGGAAAACTACTTGCTTCGTGTGTTGGCTTGCAGCGTCGTCGCTGGCGGCGGTGTCGCTGGCGCAGGAGGCTGTGCGGATGGAGGCTAAGCACGTGGAGGCTGCGCTGGAGGAGCGGGAGAGGCAGGCGCGCTCCAGGCTGGAGCTGGTGTTCCAGGAGCTGGTGCAGACCCACATGGAGAGGCTCGGGGTCCAGTGCGACCGCACGCTCTACGAGATACGCCAGGCGGTGAGCACCACATACATATACCTACAACAAACTACGATGACCTGGTTTAAAACACATTTACAGAGTCCGATAACACAAAATAATCAAGGATTCTATAAAATAATCATGCAGTCGACAAGACGACGAGTAAATGCAGCAGCAGTACTGGCTGATATCTCACATGGCATAGCCGTGATCAGGTAAATAAGTGAAATCAAAACACAAAATTTATCACGACTCACACTACAGAAATCTTCAGAAACATTGG
>CM061918.1:11560248-11623461 GCA_031002005.1 Vandiemenella viatica
TAAAAAAAATCGCGTGATTACTCCAGGCGAACAGGTGAATGATTACTTTTTAAATACGGCGGCCAATTTACTTTTCTTTCTTAATCAACTAATCTTTGCAAAACGTAACACGCATACCAAAAACTCTCCTGAAAAAATAACATAAACACAATTTGCGCATTGAAGTGATTATATTAATTAATTTAATTGCGATGGAGCTAACACTCCGGTGGCAATTTATCCCTTTTTTAAAATTTTCTTTTATAATTGGAATGTTAAATTTCTCCTCCATTTACAATTATGATTTACAAATTTTAATTCCACATTGCTTAAGCGTTTTTGGTAAATTATTCATCACTTCACTTGGTAATTTGTTCCAATACCTGATACCCTTACCAAAAAAAGATAATTTGTCCACTCCCTTATGAATGAAATCGAGCGCAAGCTTGTGATCATGGTCTCCTTTCCCCTTCCATGCACTATTCCCAATTTTTTTGACCAATATACTCGTACCTCCAAGCCCCATCACCAGCATGTGCCCTGTACATTCCCAGTACTCTCTTCACCCTCCTCCTTTCCTCCAATTAGTCCGAATCCAGCTCCTGTATCATATCAGTTACTGACTGGGTCCTGCGATAATTTCCACAAACAAATCTAGCTGTCTTTTTTTCCACACCTTCTAACTCCTGTATTTGATAACCAAAATGTGAGACTCAAACTACACCACCATATTCAACCAATGATCTGACCTTTTCCTACCACCTGCGCTTCTTGGCGTCTTACCTGTAGAGGTGGTATGTTGCTGATCCGAGGTAATCAGTAGACCGGAGTGGATTTCAGTGATAACAGAGCATCGAACACCGAAACAACCGTTTATCCATGAAAGTAGTGGAAAACTACTTGCTTCGTGTGTTGGCTTGCAGCGTCGTCGCTGGCGGCGGTGTCGCTGGCGCAGGAGGCTGTGCGGATGGAGGCTAAGCACGTGGAGGCTGCGCTGGAGGAGCGGGAGAGGCAGGCGCGCTCCAGGCTGGAGCTGGTGTTCCAGGAGCTGGTGCAGACCCACATGGAGAGGCTCGGGGTGCAGTGCGACCGCACGCTCTACGAGATACGGCAGGCGGTGAGCACCACATACATATACCTACAACAAACTACGATGACCTGGTTTAAAACACATTTACAGAGTCCGATAACACAAAATAATCAAGGATTCTATAAAATAATCATGCAGTCGACAAGACGACGAGTAAATGCAGCAGCAGTACTGGCTGATATCTCACATGGCATAGCCGTGATCAGGTAAATAAGTGAAATCAAAACACAAAATTTATCACGACTCACAATACAGAAATCTTCAGAAACATTGGGGTATGAAAAGAAAACATTGTGCAAAGAGCGAATTGAATTCGAGAGAACATACGGAGAGTAGCATTTCAATTAATGCAAACGAAAAAAAATGGCATTAAAGATTTGTTATTTGTTTTAATTGAAAAAGATATTTATATCAACTAAGTTTATATTTTTTGAATACTTTATAAATTGACCCTTGTTTGTCAAAAGGAGCACGTTGAGTCGGATTTGTGACATTTCCCCATCTTTATTGTTGGCAGGAATAACAGATAGAAAATGTTAATAACATATTACCAGTAATTTACATTATCTTGTTTGAATTTTGTTTTGGCATTCTTTTGGCAGCATTGAATGTTTCTGTCCAGCTTGTTCGCCTTGTTAAGTAAAGCAAGTAGTCAAGAATAGAGCCGTTCACTTCTCTACTTTCACTATAGTGTCAATCAATCCCATAGTATAAGGACACCAAATATGAACGCACGAAAGTTTTAACGCTATTTCCTTTGTAAGAATCTTTTAAAATCGCCCTCACTCAATTAGTTTTTATATATGACTGAGAATTTCTATCTGCTGATTTGCGAAAAAAGGGGAATATTTACTTTATTTGTATGTAGATTTTAATCTTTTGAAACATCTTGTATTTCACAAGAAAAGAGTACATTAATTCATTCTATATAACGAGTAATAGAGAACTTTGTGTTTACTAAATATCAAATCACCTCTTACCGACAAGAATGAAGCTTAATGTTAATGTTGCAGGGCGAGAGGGTTCTGGAGCAGCTGAGTGGTGGAGTGAGCGGCGCTGCAGAGTCTACTATCAGCCAGGTGAGCTGACACGCGCTCGCTCAAGGTCATCTAGAGGTCATCTCTGGTCTCTTCAGATTGGAGATGGGGTGACGAGAGAGCGGTGTAGCGGACCTCTTATTATTATTTATGACCCGTTACTTATTTGTCAGAATGGATAAGTTGTATTTGGTCACTGTGGGCGTTTAGCCAGTTTTACTTACTTGGGGCGTGTCTGCTGCTGCTCCCGTAGATGGTACTCCCGTCTTGGCTTTGGCTATCTTACTAGTCTATGTACTTGAACCTGAATATCTCTGACTTGCGTCAATGAAAGAGACTAAGTGCATACATAGTTTTATTCTTTGCTAGGCGGGCTGTTACAGTCATCCAATGGCCACGAGCAGGATTCCAAGCACTTAGTTAATATAAAAGACTGATGGACTTACATTGGTTACGACGGCTGATCTGCTGATTAGCGGGCATGGCTGGCCTTCGATCCCCACTCGGTGTTTAACACAGCATAGTGGCTGCGTAGTCCGACTTGCCTCCGACTTGACTTGACCCCGAGCCTCGGTGAGCTCGCGCTTATATCTTTTTTTTTATTTTTTTTTTTTATAACAGTTTAACGTCCCTTTTTAACGACGTGGTCTTCAGAGACGGGAAAGGATGGGGGCAAGGAATGGGAAGGAATTCGGCCATGGCCTTTTGAAGGAAGCATCCCGGCATTCACCTGGAGTGATTTGGGGAAACCATGGAAAACCCAAATCTGGATGCCCGGACGGGGATTCGAACCACCGTCCTCCCGAATGCGAGGCCAGAACGCTATCCGTTACACCACCACGCTCGGTGCGCTTATATCTCATCAGTTGCGTAGCCTGTCCTCGTTCTAAGGGCAATCAACTGACAGCTAGCATTTCTCTAACCTTCTTCACGAGCCCAGTTTCCATAGCTATTGCTCGCCGACCTGGATTTCTTGCTGACCATTCTTGCGACATCCCACGCCAGGCGCTCACTGCCTGCGACTGTCGCCGCTCATACATTAACATTATACATATTTTCATATTTCCCAAAATATACTGTAATTATTAAAATGACCTGCTACAATCTCTCCCTCCTTAATCGAAGACCAGCTTTGTCCTCAAAGCTTACTAATCTCCTCCATTGTTGAGGTTACTCACTAACTAGTCCTAGTATACATGATTCGTGCTTGGATTCTTGCCTCGGGCTTACAAAGTTATACCAACATTCTTTTATAATCCCAAATGCTTTATGGTGTGGCGTCCAATCCTGTATAATAACAAAATCAATTCCCGTTAAAAATCATTAGTACAAAATACAAGGCAATAAAAGAGAAAAATAATCATTTGACAAGAACAATAGAACACAAATGACATAATTACAGTTTCGATTTAGTTGTGCAGTTTTCAGTGTCCTTAGCACTATCCTTGCTAGAAGATGGTAAAGTCATTACAATTTGCGGTGCAGTTGATATTGGTCTTTCAATATCAAATCTTGTTAATTTTTATACTATACCATTTGTAAATTAACAGTATCCAAATTATTACAATAGATAACGATACAATAGTTGTTAGAATCACAGTGGTTACCATGGTTTTGTGCCTTGATTGTAATTGAACTTGAGTTTCTATGGCTGCTATTAATTGATTATATTTAATTGAATCCCTTGCTTGTTGCAAATGTTTTGATAATTCTGTGCTCAAGATTGCGGCATTTGTTTGATTTAATTGAACTAATTTCGGACTATGGTATATTTCTTCACTGAAAATAGGTAACACATATTCCGGATATGACAGATTGGCATGAATAAGAGTTTTATGCAACACTGGTATGAAGAAATTTTCTCCTACAAATTGACAGTGAGATGACAGCTGAATGATTCCTGAATTCATGAGTTTCACTCGATTAACGGTTTGATTGACCTCTTCATTCCAACAAGTGACAATAATTTCGTAAGGTTTGGGTTTTGAAAAGATGTATCCAATAGATTAAATACAGTATCCATCTGCCGACTGTGCTCCCATAATTCTCTGAAATTCATCTGAGCCACAATGGACCAAACTAATGGCGAATGAATAACATTATCTTGCTTGACAAACATTATACCACTCTTAAGGGGTGTGACTTGGTAACATTGTATTGGGAGCCTACCTAGTGAAAGAATTAATACTACTAGTAAAACCTTAAAATGCAACATTACTCTTCTAATAACACACTTGAAGAACTTAACTACTAAAGGTTACACACCGACTGTTACTACACGATACTACCAATTCCCTAAGAGATAAAGTTCTTACTACCTAAAATATTTTACACCAAAGTCTTAAATCTACAAGGTCTGTAAGCAATGTTCCGATACTTAAAGAGGACACCGCTGAGCTGGTTACCGCTTCGCGAGTCTGGTCAGCACACGCCGCTTGCTGCGTCGACACACGTCACGCCTTGCGGTCGGAACACGCTTCGCTGCTCTGACCTGCGGAACATTACACCACAGCGAAATTCTGCACATCGATGTTTACCTTACACAACAGCTGTGTCGGACAACAATAAACACACAACTTGCTATTGTATACAAAGCACTTGACACAGTTTCAAGTTCCACTTAGGTTCTCTAAAAAATGATTCTCTTGAATAGAATTCAACGCAGATTCGTTGAGTCGAAACCAGCCCAGTTTACAAGGTTTCATTAAAATTTTAATTCACAATTCTGGTCTAACTTTAAATTGCTTTACTTATTGACATTAAAATTCTTACTTTGCAATTACTGTTCCACTTCCTCCTTGGCAGCACCTTTGCAGGGTTGAAACAACATTATTTACAGCTTATTTCCCAGGTAACTACTCCTTATTTCTTAAGTTATCTGAATGATTCTGTTGCAGTGATGTGTCCATTTCCCACTTTCTTTTGGTGGTATTACGTGTTTCCCTGTTACTCACTTGCCTGTTTCCCTCAAATAACGTGTGATTACCTTGTGATTGGATTTGCCATTCGCGCGAGATTAAAAGCGTTATCTTATTGGCTCTTGTTACGGAACTCCCATTTGGACTGTTTTATCGATTCTCCTTTTAGAGATCCTTATCCATATTTCATACTTAAAGGATTAATTACAGATTATCCCATAATTTGCTATCATCATACGTGAACTACTACCCCAAATAGTGATACACCGACATTGGAACCATACTGAGTGAAATTAACTCGAGGATAATTTTCTAGAAATAACCATGTGTTTAGGATTGTGAACAAGTAACAGAGACCTAGAATGCTGGTTTGGTCTTCCAAAATTTAAATTGACCTACTATGTCATTTAAAGAGATCATTTATCACTCCACCTGCCCTATTTCTTTAATACTACCCCGGGTTTATTTTACGTTCCTTGAGACAACCTGCACTCAGGACCCGTCGCTTCATAGGCACAGCCGTATTCTCTTTTTGACCGTCCTATTAACCAACAATACTCTTCATACCTGCAGCGTAGACGTATGAAAAACCCGTCTTCACATGACATCATATGTCTAATTTTCCATATGCCAAAGAAATCAATGAAAAATCTATTTTCTACTTAACAAGGATTTAATACAATGCAGACTTACGCAAAAGGATGTAATTATAGAAGAAATTACGTTTAAGAAAGACAAACAAAATGGTATGGCAGAGATGCAAAACATTTACATTAATTCTACGTTCATCGTACCCAATGTTATAATTTTTCTTAGTGATTTAGCTTGCTCGGACTTAGAAATATTATCCTTTAGTGACTTAGTAGTTAATTCCATGTTATTGTGGCTTAGCATTCGTTAGACTTAACTTTTACGCTTCATTATACTCCTCGTGGCCTTACTGTTTATTACTCTTGTGGCTGGTTCTAAACTTTATTTCTTACCTGGTGCTCATTACAATATTAACACCACATTAATTCCCACAAAAATACTCCCAAAAGGTGAGTTACTTTGATCGCTCCTATCCACCCTGAGTATCATATTTCTGATTACACCAACACCAGTTTAAAATCTTTTTACTCCCTGCTGCATTCCCTTACAGCCTTACGGGTATCTACAAATCATTCCCCGCTACAGCCTTACGGGTTACCACACATTCCCTGCTGAGCCTTACGGGTATCACGTTATCATTAATTCCACAATTACACACTTAATCACTTAATCCGCGTGCATGCCTTACTTCAACACTTCTATGACCATATTTATTCACTTGCTACATTTACTTCTCAATATTCGCGAATTTACTACCGATAGAAGACTACTGACTCACATCGCCTGAGCGATGAAGAACATGTCTCCGTATCATTACTGCATTATTTTTATCTTTCTTAAGAACTTCCTAGGGCTATCAGACAATCACGCAACTACGATTCTTACATCACATCACACTATTCCCCTGTGAACTAGCTTGACCTTGGACGGGTCGTATAGCAGAACACACACTCCCGACTCCTCGTACTGGTGTATTTGTTAGGCGGTTTGGATCCGTATTACAGTAACTATTTTAGGTGCGCATTTCCAAAATAATCACCTGAACCCTCGTATGGCCCTTAAAACGATCGCAAAGGATACACTCGCGTGATTTGCACTTAGCAACCGTTGAATACTCCAAGTACGGATACTCAATCCATCGAAAATTTACGCTACAGTCTGCCCTTCGATAATTATTGCCACATTCTTAGAAATTCTGCCACGTTTATACAATATTTCGCCACAATGCTTTACATAGGATATTATGCCACTACAATGAATTTCACACACATTACTATTTCAAGTTTCTTTTACATTTAATTGCAATCATTACTTTACTGTATAAAATCTCCAATTTTAGTTCTACCCCAAATCTTAAACCACAACTATGCACAAGTATGCCTAAACTTTCATAGAGAGTCCGTGAAACAAAGAAATTACTCCGCGCGTATTTTTATTGCACCCGAGGGACTGGTAGACATCTCTTACTTTATTTAACACGAAAATACATTACTACACATCAATACAGAATTTCGCATGAAATATTTAATTTACTTTTTAATTTAAATACTGTTCCTCACATCCGATTTTATCTAGTAAGCGAATTTTGATTCTTAGCAGCACTTAAATTTCTCTCTTATTCTACATCACTTATAATACAATTCCCATTAAGCCATTCCATTTCCCTTTCGAATTTATAAAGTGCGCATCTATTTCCCGTTTCAACTTTACAGTGCGCTTGTCAGGGTTGCCAACGTAAGCAACTGAGATTTTACACATTGTATACTTTTATTCGTCAGTTAATAAATTTAATTGAAGGTTATTCACAGGCAATAAGATTCAAGTTTTTTTGAAACACTAGTCGCCTGCTAAACATCTTTTAAGAATATCATATTACATTTCAACCCCATTTTATACTATTTTAGCAGATGTACCCGCAAATCTAAATAACCGACTTTCAAGGATTCTGAAAACATGCTAAAAACGATAATTGATCACGAAAATCCCAAATGTTTTCCCCATGATTTCCCGAAAAAGTGATGCCATGGGACAAAAGTGTACTAACTAACTGCAAATTTCAGGTATAAGTCTTACACAGCTTCCTGTCCGTTCTATTCTGAGACATACTGGGTTAGCTTCCACTCACCGAGTCTATCACCACCGTCGTCCACAGGTCCGCCGCTCCGCGCTCGAACTGCAGTGCTGGCCGCTGGCCGGTGACCCTCCCGTCGTCTCGCGTCAGCAAGGCTCCGCTCCTCAGCTGCGTCACCGCTCCCATTTGCTGGAACAGCTGACTACTGCGTAACGTATTTGCGCCAACCTCCTTCTTCACCCGACCCGCTAGCACAGCCGTTTTACTTTCTTTAACCAATGCCATCACTCTAAATGCCCGATTAAAAATTAAGTTCTTCTCTTCACAGTTTACTGCATACAATCTAAGTGATCTTCTGTAGCCAAAGAAATTACCTTCGCCACCAAGAAGTTTTAAGTTACTTAACTTTCCGTCTTCTACTTTTCCTGGCTCCAAATTTTTTTGACACCAAGTTGTAAAAGTGATGTCAGATGGATTCGATCATCTCCACTCTGATCACCAAATTGTAGCAGACCTCTTATTATTATTATGGCCCGTTACTTATTTGTCAGAATGGATAAGTTGTATTTGATCACTGTGGGCGTTTAGCCAGTTTTACTTACTTGGGGCGTGTCTGCTGCTGCTCCCGTAGATGGTACTCCCGTCTTGGCTTTGGCTATCTTACTAGTCTATGTAATTGAACCTGAATATCTCTGACTTGCGTCAATGAAAGAGACTAAGTGCATACATAGTTTTATTCTTTGCTAGGCGGGCTGTTACAGTCATCCAATGGCCACGAGCAGGATTCCAAGCACTTAGTTAATATAAAAGACTGATGGACTTACATTGGTTACGACGGCTGATCTGCTGATTAGCGGGCATGGCTGGCCTTCGATCCCCACTCGGTGTTTAACACAGCATAGTGGCTGCGTAGTCCGACTTGCCTCCGACTTGACTTGACCCCGAGCCTCGGTGAGCTCGCGCTTATATCTCATCAGTTGCGTAGCCTGTCCTCGTTCTAAGGGCAATCAACTGACAGCTAGCATTTCTCTAACCTTCTTCACGAGCCCAGTTTCCATAGCTATTGCTCGCCGACCTGGATTTCTTGCTGACCATTCTTGCGACATCCCACGCCAGGCGCTCACTGCCTGCGACTGTCGCCGCTCATACATTAACATTATACATATTTTCATATTTCCCAAAATATACTGTAATTAATAAAATGACCTGCTACAGCGGGATGGGACAACCTCTGTTTTCATAGAGGTTTCTGTTATAGTCACCAGGAGTCACGTTGCAGTCCCTTTTTCTGAGCATAGCGAGCCCTTTTTTAAAAATTGTTTCTCGCATTTTTTGCTGATGGACAAACTTAACTATTCACCGAAGTCGAGGTCATTAGGGGTGGAAGCATGATTGCTACACATTGTATTTCTGTATGCTCACCGTTACGAGGGGAGGGAATGAACCTACAATTAAATGTCTGACACATAATTACCATGGAACACTATAGAGCACTAACAGTCTAACCTTCCGTAAGATGTGCTCTATTGTACATCCAATAACCAATGAAGTTGATGCAATTATTTACGGTAAAAGGGCAGTAGAAGAAGATTGTTCGGGAAGAAAGTATGCCTACAATATAGACGATTTATTTTGTACACCACTACTAGAATTAAAGCGAAATAATTTGATAAAACTTTTTAAAGGACAAATATTTTGTAATTCCTTGTGCGCTGTATTGAAGGCGTATTTTTAATCCTCAATTCATGGGTGAAATAAACGATTTAAAAAAATTACATACAATGTTATTATTTAATCATCATGTGCAAAATAAAAAAGTCGGATGTATTGATTTTATTTACATACTAGCGGAGTTCCTGGCGTTGCCCGGTATAGTTGGCGTAGATTTAACCGTACCCTATTTTTATTCCCGCAAAACATTTGTACAAAGTTTCATAAAATACGCACAAACTTTTTCGGAATTAAATCAAACTTACATTCACTCACCTCCTACCAAAAAACTGGTGAGCTGAAGTTTATTTGCACGTATACTATTTTCATTCGTCCGAAAAATTCATGTATATCAAGCTTCGATAATTTGGTTAAGAAATTTCATTACTACATTACTGAACAACCCCACATTATGTTAAAAACTCACGTTTGATTCAATTGTGAAGTGAATGGATATACTTGTGGCTCGAAACGCCAGATCCTTTAACTCTGCAGATAAAATATCAAAAGTGAATCCGGAATAATATTATCGTACACAGAAGTCTGATGCTGAAGGCCAGAGATATTGTCCAGAGATCGTCCTTAAAGAAAATCTCTGTTGTTTTTACGGCTATCTATGTCGCTTAAAAATTGATATTCCGAATTAAAGGAAAGAATACTTGAAGCTATGGTTTTTAAAAATTGAAAATATCGAATTAAAAGAAAGAATACTTAAAGTTTTGTTTACTGTGCAAAATAGTTATTACTATAAGTTATGTTATTGCTTTAATTAAAGGCTATGGTCAGAGACATTGTGTGGTGTGTTTAGTGCGGAGTATGCCGCATCTAGTGATTCCTGCTGTGGAATTTCTGACCATACGTTCAGAATTTCATTTAATGCTCCTACATTATTTAACGTTGAAACATAAGACATGCCAGACAAGTGAATTAAGATTCTAAGCTTTAAAACAGTGAAAACTCCATCGAAATCTGCCCCGTAATTTCCGAGTTTTTATACGACCAATGTGTCCGGTTTTCGTTTTATAGATATAGATAGAGTACCTCATACACCAGCTTCCTCTACAGATTTACCAACTGTTTTCACTTCAGGCATTGTTCGGGATGATATGGTGAGATACTTGCTTGCAAATGCTCACTGTTGTTTGAAAAACTGCAAATTGTGTAGAGAAGCAGTCTCACTGGGCGGCGCGACCTTGTTGAACCCTACTGTTTCGAGTACAACTACCGGAGTAAATACCAGTTCAGGTGCCAGGCTTCACCAGGCGTACACGTGTGTCCGTCTGGAACCGAGCCGACGAGCGCCGTCACATTGGCGGCAACGCTCTCCGTCCACCTATCTGAATGCAAAAGAACTTAAATACGTGACGTCGTGCGGTCGAGTGGAGTGTCTTTTCCAAAGACATAAGGTGCTGACAGCGTCCCTCTTTCCCTACTCCACCTCGTCCCGAACGTCAGCCCCACTAGACTCATCCGAGGTTGATGTGTGCTGTTGCAGGTGCAGGAGCGCTTGTCGAGGCTGGAGGCCGAGATGGCCGGCAGGGTGAAGCAGGAGTACCAGCGCCTGCTGCAGGACTTCTACGAGGAGTGCGACCAGCGCGTCCTGAGCGACCTGCAGAACGAGGAGGAACGCAAGAGGGACCTGGAGGTCAGCACAGCAAATCTTTCAGGCTTGCCACCACCGCACAAATGCCGACTTTTCACATATCCACGACCAGATATTTGCCCGCGCGGGGTGGAGAGTGTATGTATAAAAAGTGAAATTTACAATAATTAATAATAATTGTTGTGAAAATCGTGAACTAAAAAAAAAAGGAAAACTTCTGCGGAACAAACCGTGTTTCACTGCCTTTATGCCATCATATTTCACGGGAAAAAATAATTTCTCACAGTTTACAATATGCGATGCAATCGTCTTCCTAACGCAGGCAGACTAGTTACAAATCCTTCATTTGAGAACCACTCGTCTCAGGAGCGACAATATCGTTTCCGTATATTCTTTGGTAAATAACTCACTATGTATTTGTAACGTACAAATTAACTAACACGATAGTGAGAACTGCCTTAAATGTTTGAGCTCAGAGGGAAGCAGCTCAGTTACGTTCAGCGAATAACGAGCTAGACGACTTCCTACACACCTGAGAAACCATCAACACGCATGCAGTGAACCGCACACGGATAGATCGCGTTACGACCGGACGGGTGGCAACCTTAATTTACATTTTTAATTCGTTTTGCGTAAATTCGCACACAATCTTTCCAATGAGATGGTGAGAGTATGTAGAAACCAAATTTTTTACCCCCAACACGCTCGGCACAATTTTCTGTGGCCAAAACACATATGGTACTTTTTATCAGTTTTTCGTTTATAACTCCTTTCTGAAGAGTCATAGCAACAAACACTCTATTTCGAATTTGAAATATGACAAAATGTCATTAATTTTTAATTTTACAGCATGAATTTAATTCATACTGTAGAACCTCGGTAAATCGAAATTCAAGGGACTCGCAAAAGTTCCAGTTATAGAGGTTTCGACTTATAAAGGGTTAGAGTTAGAGAGGTTTTTGTAGGTACAGAGGTTTAGATTCTATGCTGTCTAATTTTGAGTTACAGAGATGAAATAATGAAAATTCTTATTACAGAGGTAATGTTTATTCTGAACTTAAGAATTTGTAGGTATAATGATATATATTAAAAAAGTCGTAGGTAAGATAACATTCATAGATTATACGAAAATTTAAAAAAGGTCAGTATTATTTTTTCTTTAAATAATTTGAACATTCTGTATCTAGAGCTTACAGAACAGAAAATGTTTTTTCTTCAGCGTTGCGGGACTCCTCTATAAAATTCCTTAACGTATTTAATGCTGCTCTTGACTGTTTGGTGGAAACAGACGGAGCCTTCTACATAATTAATTTCTGCTTTTTGAGCAACTGAAACCATAATTTTCTTGTCAGATAACGATCCAGCTGTGATATCTTCATCATCGCACGTAACATAGTCAAAAGATATTCCTGTGTCAGATACCAATGTCCTCCATTTCGCAGATGGCTGAATAAAATTTCTTCAGGTACAGCTTCTTCATTTGATGATGATGGAAAGCCACAATGTGCAAAACATTTTTTTTTTCTTTTTTTAATAGAAGTCATAGATAAATTTCTTCACGCTTGGTAAGCAATCATCATGGCTTGCAACACGTCGATATTAGAACTCGTGTTTTCATCCATATCATCCAACATGTTCTTGACAACTTCGGTACAATGACTTGAAGTTTTTAATGATGCCTTGGCCCATTGGCTGCAATTTTGATGTTGTATAGGTGGGCAGATATTCAATTGTAACTCCTTCATTTATAGAATACGATTATGTGCCGTGCAATTATCAATAAACAATAGAATTTTTCTTTTTTCTTTAGCCATTTTCTTGTCAATTTTTATGAGCCAGTTTTTTTAAATTTCAGATATATCTATGCTTTTTTATTTGCTTCATATTCTAATGGTAGTCATTCACATCCCGAAACACAACGAGGACTAATCGATTTACTAATAACTAATGGTTTTAGTTTCTCTGTGCCAAACATATTTGCAGAGAGCAATATAGATAGTCAACCGATCCTTGCAATGCTATCCACGTGGTATTTACAATTTTTAAAAGTTAGGGTCTCATCAGGACATTTAAAAAACAGTCCAGTTTCATCAGCGTTGAAGATATTTTCAGGTTAATCACCATTTAATATGTCTTGCAATTCACTTTTCAATTTGTCACAGATTTAATTGTTGCCCACAAACATATTTGAAAAAAAGATCGTGTCTTCTTTTGAGCTTTTCTAGCAATCCATTACTGGCTGCGAAATTATCGAGTGCTAATGCTTTAGAGTACATTTTGGATTTTTCTTGTAATAGTGGTCAACTGACACTGAAGGCTTGTTCGCACTACGCTAGTAATTTAGTTGAGTGCCTAGTATTTTAGTAGCTAAATTACTCGCTACTGCTCAAAAATCGTTCGCTCTACGGTCGAGTACAGTACACAAGTTTCGTGGTATTTTTCCAGATGAACAGGCGACAACGCAATCTAATGAATGAGCTGATACAGCTTAGGTTAATCGCTATTTTATAAGAGATGGATGTAGAATTTTATGCGATAAAGAAACAATAGCAATGGGAACGAAAATGGATTAATAGAAGGGATGAAGTGGGAGCTACAAATTGTCTTTTGAATGAATTAGCATTGGAATCTGCCGAAGAATAGTTTGAGAATATCCAAATGGTTTTTCAATGAAAATGTTAAAAATTCAGCGTAAAGATAACTATTTAAGAAGTGCAATTCTGGCAATTTCAAAATTACAGGAAGTTCTCTCTTTATTGCCACCGGATGTATTTTAAGGGCACTCACAACTCGTATTTTTATACAGAAAATCGGCTATTTCCTAATTCATTACAGTGTGAAAGAATCTATGAATACGGTTCGCGCGCTAAGCTGTTTCCCCTGCCGCTGCGACTGACCCGCAACGTCACGTGCTGATACAGCTGAATCGCTAAATGCAGAAAGGGAACATGTCCAGTTTGATAAATTTTAGGGACATGACAAAAAACTGTATTACGTTCGTACGGTAGACTACTCAGTATTACATTTTGTGTTTGTTTGGGATGAGAAGCATATTATTTAAATGTTTTTTAAATGACTTTCTGCTAAGTTGAAAGATGCCTTTTCCGGAAAAAAAAGTTTTTGTTACGAAATGGACATGTTCCCTTTCTGCAATTAGCGATTCATGCTCTATTTACGTCGACGAGGAATTTCTTAAACAGCTTGTAAGACATCTGTCCTTTGGTTGATGGATATTAATTTTAAGTTATAGTTTGATTCTGATCTGCTCACTTCAAGTAGTTTAAGACATTTATTTAGTAAGAATTAATTATAGTTCGATGACCCGGTCGCCAGACAGTGAAACCAAAACCGTCCCCAGAAGTAATTAGGAGAATAATTAATAAAAGTCATTAAGCAACATCAAGAAGAGCAATTATGTTCATAGCAAGTTTATTACGAAAAACACGTCAAACACATGCGAACGGTTTGGCCACCATCAAATTTCAAAGTATAGCTATCGAAACTTCTTATCCGAAAGATTGCAGAATTCTTGTGGTAAAAGGAAAATTACAGTTCGTATCTTCTTCCCGCTAAAACATACACCAACACAACTTGGGTTTCACTGTTCATTTATATACTGTTTAAACACTCAATTTTATAACCACAGTTCTTACTAAAGATATAAACTTCTTCTTACACACAGTTCAATATAGGAAAACACATTACACCGAACCTACATCGGCTAATGCCTACAATAAGTGAGCCGCGGTACGCGATCAGCTGTCTGCGACAATCCGCGCGCAACCATTACTAGCGGGCGACTGACTAGAAAATAATGTAGCCCTCCGCTCCAGAGATACTACTTTGAAGCGGCGGAAGGTAACTGTAATGTCACAAGCTCCACACTGAGAGAGAGAGAGTAGCCTTACTCACACCTGTCTGGACAAAGCGGTAAAAGTTATCAAAATTACGTTGATTCACTCGACGGTACACGAAATCTACATAAATTTTCTTCTTCAGGTGAGATAAGAAATAAAAAAAATAACAAAATAATCTTACATAAACCATATTATGAGACTCCCTAAATATACAGAAAGATTTGGCAACTTGAGTGGACCGTAGTTTAGAAAGAGATACCAGTCGCCGACCGACTCTATCCCAACGTTCAGACCACGAAACCTGGTTGCACATTGTCCCCACGTGTGGACATGCATTGTCCTTCTGAAATACAGTATGTTGAACTGCCTGCAGCAAGGGAAAAACGTATTTGATATTCAGATGCCCCTCAGTAAATAGTACGCCGGATAGAATATTTATTATAGCCAAACCATCACACTCACAGTTGTGGAGTCGCTTTCTCAATTGTAGGAGGGTCGGTCAAACATTATGCGAACTTTTCGTAAAATTATTACATAAAAAATACAGTTTGACTTATTGATTATTTTTGAATATAGTCTCCCTGCTTTGTAATGCACTTGGTGCTGCCAGGTAGAGGCTTTTTTGTTGGTTGCATAGCGCTTCCTGAGGACCTCGCAAAGAGTCTTTAAGCGGCGCAAACAAATGAAAGTCCGACAGAGCGAGATGTGGACTGTAAGGAAGTTTCCTCCAGCTCTCAAAACCCAATGTGTTGACGGTTTAGAGGGTGAGTCGTGGCCTAGTAGTGCAACAGCAATACTTTCTTTGACAAAAAAAAGCCTCGTCGTTTGCTGCGAATTGCTTGTTTAAGAATGTTAGGCAATAATACACTGTAGTATTATTTGTTGATAGTTTTCCCCTGCTCGACGTAGTATTCTAGTATAGGCCCTTTTGCACGCCAAAACACGGTTAACATAAACTTTTCTGCCGTTGGCGCAGTCTTGAATTGTTTCTTCACCTGCGATTCAGAGTGTTTACACTCCATACTCTGCTGTTTCGATTCTGGCTCATAGTGATGAAGCCACGTCTCATGACGAAATGATTAACCTTCTTTGTTGTAACGATCGAGCAAGCGATGGCAGACCTCAAGAAGTTTGATTTTGTGTTGTTCAGTGAGGTGTCATCATGGATAATGCGATGTTGTTTGTGTAGGAACGCAAGCAGCGTCTGAAGGCGCTCATCGAGAGTGTGTTTGCGGACGAGGAGAGCGTCTCGACGGAGAACATGGCGGAGGCGCTGCTGGAGGAGGAGGAGGCGGAGCTGGAGAGGCGGCTGTCGCTGAGGGGCTCTCAGCGGGGGCGGCGCCGCCCCCGGGAGGCGTCCTCTCTGGAGGGGACGGAGCGCGCCGAGTCGTGGACTCACAGGGTCAGTCAGCTCACTCTCTGGAGAACGTTATCACGTGCCAGCCTTCGCTCGCAAAACAGAGACCAGAGATACCATTAGAAGTATTTAATAACTACCGTAAGCAACTGCTACCAAATTAATAGTCATAATACATTCATTAAGTTTGCTTTTCGTAGCGTTTCATAGTTTAAAAAAATATCGATAAACGTCACGTCTGAAAAATCATTGATCTGCTTTTTAGTAGCATGTTGCTAATGAAAGTAACTTAAAAAAATTTAAATAACGCATGGTCTCTGCTGTTACCTTGAATGCCAGTTATCATCCTGGCTTAGGATAAATTTCAAGTTAATTAAAACTTTCACTAATGTTATTGCTTGACCAAAGTTTGGTTTATTTGCTTTTTAGGTATTTTATACTGCCAACTTTTGTTAATGGTATTTCTTCGTGTACGCTGTATGTGAGTTATTAGGTTATTTTAAGTGGACATCAGACGAAATATGTTACCAAATCGACTATTCTGGTAATTAATTTCTTCAGAGTTCCTCAACTGTTTAATAATATGAAACATGTATTAACTTCTCAGGTCGTTACAGATACTATGACCAATGATTACATTATGAGTGTTTACCCAGTCTCAATCAAAAACAATGTGATGCTTTTGAAGTAAACAGGAATTTTAAAATTTTGCAGAGTGAACTTTAAGGGTCAAATACAAGTCAAACTTGTATTTCAGCAAGTTCAAGTCTAAGACACTTGAAAAAAATTATACAATTGTACTTTCGTCCTTGTTCGTGTTTAATACTACCTCTATTAATGCTTCTGAGTTCTTCAAGCTCAAGAGATTTTATTTACCCTGAAACACAGGTCAAGTCTATATTTAGTCAAATCAGGTCAACCTGTTATAATCTTTCATACTAAAAACTGGAACTATTCTAGACCCGTGACGATATGTGATATATGATCACGGGCTTACACTAGTGTTTATATAATTTGATTAAACTTGTAACTACTGTTTGCATTTTCTGGGTTTTACAACCTATATATCTGGCATCAATTAAATTGTTTACACTGAATTTCACACATGTGTCATAGAAAAAAATTACAATTCTGATCCTTCTAAAGATTATAATTTATGGAGACCACAATAACAAACTTACAAGATTTTGAAGTAGATTTTCCCGTATTCTTTTTGTAATTAGATATGGTGGCATACAAGGTGTTAGGTCTCAATCGTGTGCGAGAATGTGATAATGCATTGGCCTTGCGAGGTTTGTGTTCTTCAGTGCAATATATTATTTTTAGTGTTTTTGACTGTTATTTTACTGATTCCAGCCATAATACCTAGTACTATCTAATAAATTGTTTGGAAACAATTCTGTCATACCCATTTTTCAGTCAGTTGTTTACATGCTAACTGATTTTGTAAAGTTTGCTTTTAAAAACATAATTTAAAAACAGAAATAAGTTATAGCAAAGTCCAGGCTCGACTGGAAAGGAATTCTGTCACAGTTGAAACAGTTGACACGATATTCTCTTCCAAACGCCATTATCACTCGTTAATGTGGCTCCTGCTACTACTCGTCTGCAGCACTCCACGACAATTTGCTATTATTATTTATTTTAATTGTGATGGCAATTTTCCTAATCATCTAATTTCCCCCTTAATACTTTATTTTACTTTTAAAAAATTTTCTGTTATATTTGGTGTGTTAAATTCCTCCCCTATTTAATTTTCCAATTTACAAATTTGAAATTCCTTAAGCGTTTATGCTAAACTATTTATCACTTCAGTTGGTAATTTGTTCGAATCCCTATCAAAGAAAATTTTCCCACTCCCTTACAAATAAAATCAATCGCAAGCTTGTGGTTATGGTAGCCTTTCCCCTTCCATGCAGTATTCCTAATTTTTTGTCCAACATCCTTCCAAGCCCCATCACCAACATTTGTCTGTACATTCTCAGCACTCTCTTCACCCTCCAATGACTCCCAATCCAGCTCCTTTATCACATCATACTGACTGGGTCCAGCGACAATTCTCACAAACAAATCTAGCTGCTCTTCTTTGCACACCCTCCAACTCCTGTACTTGATAAGCAAAATATGGGTGCAAACTATATCACCATATGCATCAAAGTTTTGTGACCCAATTCATTTACTTCTCTCATACATCCCCTCATTACTCTCTCCAACAAGTGAAGGACTTAGAAACCTTTTCCTAATAACTGCCCAAATTGCACTGCCCGGTTGAGTTTGTTATCAAACGTTATACCAAGATATTTACATTTCAAGCCTTCAACAAGCAATTCTGACCCCACCGTATAATCATAATCAACGTTTAGTTTTTTATCTGTGTACCTAATAAGCTGACCATTCTTCACATTTATCTTCATTCCATGCCGACCTACCAATTTAGAAATTCTATCGATGTCACCCTGCAGCTGTTCACAGTCTTCACTTGTTTTGATCGTATTGTACACCATTACATCATTTGCAAAAAAACTACCCTGTGCTACACCCATAATTGCTTCCACCTCTTTCGATAATGTATTTCCTACTCAACACTTTGTTTTCTGGCTTTTAAGAACATCTCTACACAGCAAGGAAATTTTTCACCTAGTCCAATAGATTTCAGTTTATTTAAAAACATTTTATGCTATATAGTTGTTTCTGGAAAATAGCTTTTCTTCTTTTCGAAATATGGTTGCCTTTCATCTTTAATTTATTTTATTTAAAACATCTAACTATCAAAAGATGCATAAACAGTTATTTGTCCTTGTAATAACTTTTAATTCAGTCCACTAATTCTTCTACATCTTCCACCAATACCAGTTGAAACTAAAAACAGATAACATCTACATCAGACTTCTTTCTGTGGTTACATGATTTGAAAATGGATTTTGTGTTAATTCACTTCAATATGACGACCCAGCCATATTTCTCCCAACAACTAACACAACAATCATTAGTCGAACGAAACCAAACTTCAAGTAATCTTTAAATAAGTTTGCTTTTTATCATACAATCTGTCAGTTGCCTTAGAAAGATCTAGTGTCACACTATCAACTTGGGCTCCATTGTCCAATACATCTGAAATATCTTGCATATAGCATGCCATCTGACATTCACATGAATATCCTTGCCTAAAACTTTATTGTATACCTACAAACCACTTTCTTTCCCCACAGACTTTTCTGATATAGTTGCATACCAATCTCTCCATCATTTTTCCTATCAATGATGTCAAACTAACTGGCCCATAATTTTCAACCCTATTTGTAAAACCTCCTTTATGAACCGGTACTACCACCGCTCTTTTCCAATCCTCATGTAAACAACAAGACTCCAAATTCATTTTAAATAGAATTTCAAGCAAAGGTACAATATCCTATCTCACAGTCTTCAGTAATTCTGTAGTAATATTATCTACACCAGGCCCTTTAAGTGTTTTTAGCTTTCCGTGTTCCTTCATTATTTCCTGAAAATCTGTTTCAAATTTTGTGGTTTCCTCATTTATACTTTTAGGGAGACTCTCCTCTGATTTATTGCCTCCCATCACAGGATGATAGACGCTAAATCAGTCACTCAACATCTCTGTCATTTTAAAATCTTCAGTGACTTCTTATCTACAATAGTCTGAATACCTTCCTTTCCCCTCAGTTTTCTACTATAGCCATAGAAATTTCTAGATGCATCATTCAGTGATCCTCGTGCAGCAATAATATTCTTCAAAAACCAATCCTTTGCTTCTCTCTTTGCTCTTATTAATTGCTTGCTTAGTTGTTTTAAGTATTGCCTACTGCCATCCTGTCTCTTTGTTGTGTTTCCATCTCACTAGCTTCTTTAACCTTCTCACCTCCCTATTGCAGTATGTAGGTTCTGAATTTCTTTTTGTTTTCTTATTTGGAATAAACAGTTCCTCACTCTTTTTTATTATCTCCTTAAACTCGTCCCACTTCGCCTTCACTGTACTTGTGCCATCCTTCCATTTGTTGAGTCTTTCCCTGAAATATCTCTTCAATTCTATAGCTTGTGCCTTTTTATAATTATGCCTTTTTATAATTATGCCTATTTCCCCCTTCTTTTTGGGCACTGGTTTACATAATCCCCTAATATCCATCAGCACTACATTGCGATCACTTATTCCTTCAGTTACTTGACACCCTACAAGATTTTCATCAGGCTTTGTTAGAAAGATATCCAACATGTTTGGTCCCCTCGTATTTTGCTCTCATCTTGCATAAAACCTCCTTGCCTTACTAAGGTATTTGAAAATCTCTGTTCCCTTGTGTTATTAATCTTATTTCCTATCCAGGTGACACCTGGTAAATTTAAATCCCAATAATAACAATTCTACATTCACCGCTGAACTGTGAATTCAATTTCTGTTCAAGAATCTGATCTCCATCATTTATTCTTCCACTATGGTAAGCAGTCAATAACCAGATTTTTTTCTTTTTTATCATCCAAAAATCTACCACTAGTTACTTATGGTCATGATCTATGAACACTAGAGAACTATATTAATCTTTTCTAACCAGTATAAACATCCCCGCACTAACTGCCCTCTGTCTCTGTGGTACACTCTGTAACCTTCAGGGAGCATCTCACTGTCTAGTACTCATCTTTTAACCAATAACCCCTATAATCGCTTGTGGTTCATATATCTCTATTAATTTTTCAAATTCTATTACTTTGTTCATTATACTTCTACAGGTCACCAATAACACTTTTATTTTTGGCTTTGTGGTATTTTCAGCATTAACCTTTGTCTTTCCTTTATTATTTCAAAAGTTTTATCTCTTTCTTTAGCATTTACATTTTTCCCCATAGTGCATCCACCCTTGATATCTTATTTTTGTCCCCTCACTGGCAGCCTCTAACCTAACAGTCCTGACCCCATCATAACTGGAAGTGGGATTTCTTATAGCTTCAGATAACAACTCAGAAAGTACTCCCTTCCCCCTTCTAGCTAAGTGTATGCCATGCGTTCACAGACACATCACACAAAACAGAACCATTGCCTCTTCCAAGTAGCATCTCTGTTTCCACGTTTACCTGCCTCACATCATAGTTGGCCAGTCATGGCGACTTAGGACCTGCATGATTTCCAGCCTGGTATGCTGCCCCTCCTTCACCACCTTCCTCAGATCACTCTCTGTACTTGTATTCCTATCAGTACTATTGCCCACACCTCACAATATCAGTACTCTGTCACCCTTAGTGAAATGCCTAAAAACTGATCCTATATACTCTATTACCTGACCTAATATTGCACTGTGTTTCAAAAAGCTTGTGACCTTGTAGCCTGTGCCTAATTGATCCTGCAGAAGAGGGCCTACACCTCTCACATGGCTACTACCTAGCAACAGAACGTATCTATTTTTGAGGAAACGTTGAACGATCTCTTTGGGTGTATGTCATTCTAGATGGATGTCAAAAGTAATTTGTGCATTCAGAACGTACTTCAAGATCAATTTATGTTGTCTTACAGAGAGAAGGATTTTTCTCACTCGAGTTTCCGTTCGAGCACGGTTTCTTTTATCAGAAGCAAGTAAAGCACCGCATTATGACGTCTGTCTCATGTGACAACTGAAAATTTATTCATATACTGATGCATAGAGAAGCAAGACTGCTGCTAAAATGGTTTTCAACTATACTCGGTATTTTCAACCTGAAGATATAGCTCTATCCGATGACACAATTCCAACAAAGGTTAAGGCAAATATGACTCAGGTTATGCTGAATACAGAGAAATACATAGAAGAGGAAGATGAAATACTTAAATTGAAGAGATACATTCTAAATGAAGATGAGTTTTTTCCCTTTCCCTTATTAGTCTTCTGTAACTTCCGATACAAAAACATTGTTAACCAGATTTTCTCTTAGTACCGATTTACTTGCAAAAGACCGATCAATATGGGTGACTGATTAACAAAGTGGACTTGAGGAAATCGCTGTTATAACTAACGTTGTAAATAGGCGTGTCAAATACATTCAATATTATAACAACGTTCTCACTAAAGGTAAGTGGGAAATATATATATATATTTTTTTTTTCGGATCGATACAGAAAAATCTTAAAAAAAGTAACCAGCAGTCACAAAATTCACTCTTACGAAACATAATGTGCAGTGTTCAGCGTCCATAGAAATTAATATCGGAAGAAGTGTTTATCTTGTACAAATTGTGTGCTTCATTAAAAAAATTCTAATTTTTGTGTAATTTTATTTTTCATATTGGTGAATTTGATTCAGACAATTCTTAAATAATTGAGGTGGTTAGCTGAGTATTACCACATCTTTTATGATATATATTATTTACCATCATAATAGGAAACAGTAGGATACTTCTGAACGGAATCAATTGTTGCTTAAATTAAATTACCAACTTGGAAGCGCATGAGGGCCACCTTCAAGTTGTCCATTTGTGTAGTGTATTTTTCTTTTGATCGGAACAGAGTTCGGAGCAGAAAAATTGTTTATCGGTAAGTGCCAGACACACACACACTCACACACATATATTATTATTATTATTAATCATTATTGCCCTTGAGGACAGTGTTTAAACTCAAATTATTCATGATTACTCAGTTTTTGTTTGTTTTTGTCTTCTTACTCTTCTCTTCCCAAAACCTCTTCATACGCTCACTGTGTTCCTGTTTCATTTGTTCAGTCCACTTTGTTCCTGTTTTCTTCTGTATTTTAAATTTTGAGTTCATAATTTTGTTCCTGAATTATCCCCTTTCCCGTGTCATTTCCTTGCTGATCCCTGCGTGAATTAAGTCCTCTTCTATTTCCTGGAACCAATTGGTTTTCCTGAGTGAACCATTTACCACATCAAATATCCTCTTTGTGACTCTAGTGCTGTTCATTCGCTGTAAATGTCCATAGAATTGTAATCTACGTCTTCTGATCATGTCTGTCAATCTATCTGTATGTTCGTATAGTTCTTTCGTTGGTCTTTTCATCCATATACCGTCTTTATATATTGCTCCAAAAATTTTCCTAAGGATTTTGCGTTCAACTTTTTCCGCTTCTGTTATGGCTGAAGTCTCAATCGTTGTTGTTTCTGATGCTTATAATGCTTCTGGCAGTACCACTGTTTTGTAATGTCTGAGTTTGGCCTGTCTTGATATATTTATATATATATAAAACGATTAGAGTACTTTATCAATGAAATGTAAGGTTTATTGAGAAAGCAGTAGAAGCATTTGGAAATATCATGACTGGCTGGTACGTAGCGAGTAGTGTGGGTCGTAGTCGGCGCTAGAAGTGGTTTTATTTGTAATGTAGTGGAGAGACAAATAAATGAAGCTCTCCAGTAGTTTTGTCCCTTTTTATTAGTGATGAAACGATCAGCAAGAAGGGAAAAACAATAAGGGAGAAAGGCTCAGCAATCACGGAGTTGCTCGAAAGGGTCAATCCCTTTGAAACTCGGCTTATGGAGGCTAAGCCTGTGGAGGCTCAACCTGAGGAGGCTCAGCCTGTGAAAGCTCAGCAGGTGGAGGATCAGTTTGTACACTTAAGAAGTTATGGGGTAAAATAGGTTTGACCTGTTACCAGAGTCAGGAGGAGAAGATGTAGGGGTAGGTAAGATTCAGTAATCTTTAAGGAATAGGGTCATGAAAAGAATAAGTAGGAAGAAAAGGGTCCTGCTGCAGGGTGTAGCTATCTAGGATCAGTTAGGCACGGGTTTCATTAGGTGAGGTAATAGAGGATATAGGGTCACTGTGCATCACTTCTAATGCGCAGGCACCTCCACCACCGCCGCCTCCGAAACCGGACGCTGCCAAGATAGACGCCGCGAGGAAGGAGCTGAAGGAGAAAGGCGAAAAGAAGAAGAAAAAGGAGAAGGGTGACGAGAGAAAGCAGTCGTCTTCATCGTCGTCTTCTTCCTCCTCGGACGAGAGCGAGCCTCGCTCCCCGCTGGGCCGCAGGACGTGGACCCTGCTGTCGGGGGCGGGGGAGGCGGCAGTGAGCTTCAGGGGCGGCCGGTCCCCCACGAGGACCGAGCAGGGGGCTGACGGTCAGGCCAAGGTAACAATCGTTATTAACGTTGCACGAAAATTGAACTTCGTCTTTCACAACACGTTGTACACAAATTTTTTTCTTTTTTGGACATTTATGTAAGTGTTTTTTAAATGTATATATATATATATATATATATATATATAATATCGTACTTTACTGCAAAGTTCACACTGGTTTTCTTACTTCGTATCTATGGCAGAATACCTCCTGCAATTTTCAGGTAAAAGTAGCTCCATAATAACTGTTATAAGGCCGAAGTTTTTCACGGCGTCGTAAATAAATAAACTCTTCTCTGGCTTCCAGCCGCGTAAAATAAAAAGTCTCGCTTGTGGGACGTTGCGAAGGCGTCTATCTCAGCCCTCATTTTCAACTAAATGTCAATCATTAACTGTTTGTTTACCCGCTGCTGCGGAAACGGTGGTAGACCAAACCCAACACAGTGCGATGACGTCATCCACTCTTCTGCTCGTTACCGAGGCGAAGCTGTTTCGGAATTTTGATAGCCGAGTTCCAGGCCGCACTGAGTTGATAACCAGTGTCCCTGTTAACTAATGAATCAGTTGATCTCATTTCTACAGCTTCTGTTATAGTGCTGCCTCAAAAATCTTTGACCCAGGCTAAAATAGTAGTTTTCTTCAAAATTAAATGTATGACCTTCTTGCACACTGTGTTGGACCACAGCTAATTTCTCTTCTTGACCAAGACGAACATTCCTTCTTGTTCAACACATCGCTGCACAATACACCGCTGCGTTTGTCCGATGTAACGACGGCCATATTCACATCGTATCTATACTATTAGGTATATATCTGTAAGCAAGCTACGTTTGTCTATTTACTGTAACGGGTATCGCGCAATAAGTACTGCAGAAATTTGGATGTGCTTTTCACGTTTTTAGAGCTAATGGTGCCAGTCAAAATCTGGGAAAATAGCTAATGACTCATATGTACCATGGGAAGCAGCAAACAATTAGAAACCTTTATATTTGGAAAATTCTGGGCTGCCGATCATAGTGCACTTCATACGCGTACTCCTTTCGCAATAATCTCACAAAACTTTGGATTCAGTTTTATTTTTTTACTTTTGTTACTCAGTTTTCTGGACCGCAGTGCTTAAAATAAACGGAATACGTGAATTAAACGTAATAAGCATTGACTTGCATCGTAACAGGTAACTTAATATGCGAAATGCGTTAGATTAATTACTAATTTTCGAGTTAACAGTTTGTCTGTGGCACAATATGTCGCTAAACTTTGTACATTAAATAAGCCAATATTTCCTCTTTACGTATCATTATGGTTAAGAAATTTAGTTTTTTTCTCGAAGAAAGGTGTATGAAAAACAGCTACCATAAATATCAACAGGTAACAATACATTTTCCCCACAATGACTTGTGCGGAACTTTCTATATTTCTACATACGTTACTCGATTAATATATATTTTGTAGCTATAAAATGTAAATATTCGTCACTAATATCGCCCAAGGAACGTGTGTACAAATTTTGGCTGCTGTTCAAATCAAGGCCAGTAAAATAAACTGTTATTTCTATTAAATAAGTCTCATAACCCAGATTCTACAATGTTTATCACCATACGTGCTTTGGGTTAATGAGGGCAGCAACATGGAACGAGTGAAACTAAAAATCAATTAAGCATCTTAAAACGTTATGCCACACCGCGTAAATAGCAATAAAACTAAATCATCAATGCGTTATTCTCTAACAAGACAAGTCAATTGTCATTCTGGTCCAGGCTGCATTTTAACCTAACCACAAATCTGGCTATTGATTCTTTTCGTAAATCATAGCTTCTGTCAAACAGCATTAATACAGTCACTGTTATCGATTCTTGAAACTTTGGAATTACTTACATGCGGGTGAAATAACGACATTAGTAATTTGGTGTCACTGAAAACGAAGAAAATTAAAAATAATTCGTAACGTGTAAGATTAGTTTTAGTACGTGCTATTTTAAAACAGAAATAATTTATCGAATCAACATATCATCAAAATAAAACCAATATCCAATCAGAAAAAATGATGCTGTTATTATTATTAATAGAGAAACCTGCTCTAAATAAATTTACGGTGCCACGGTTATCGTGAAATTCACCGTATCCGAATTTACACATAAAATTCCAGCAAAAGTTTACATTTAGTGCTTATAATTTCAGCTGTGTTAACTATTATATATCGATATAAATTTGCTGCATCACGGTTATCGTGCAGTCCTCAATTTTTTAGCTAAGTTAAATTAATATCAATAAGTTAATATTTTTCATTACCACCAAAGATACATCATTACCAAAGTTTATACTTATCTACATTTCAATCTAACTACTTCAGTTCTGAAATATCGTGAAGGAAAATGGCTCGAAATGTGGGTAGTTGTTTAAAAGCCATTAAGAAAAAAAATACATGTTATTACTCATGGGTTAGGGTTGTATTTATGTGGTATTGAAAAAAGGATTCTACGATTACCGTGGCGCCACAATTTGATGATGGATTCTTATGTAACTCAACGAGACAAATTGAAAGTAAAGAATAAAATTTTTTGGTATCTCACTTAGTTCTCGATATAGTGATGAGATTAGAGTGAAATCCGGCATGGAGCAGAAAAAAATTCTCCGAAACCACTATATCTACACGGTGGAAATGCTCTATCGGTATTTTATTTTCTTCCTAGTGGTTGTTGTTAGCTTGAAATACAGCCTGGACCAGAAGAAACGCCACCGAAAGCACAAGGAACTATACCTTTAACTGATTTTTGACATTCTAAATCTCGAAAACCAAGCGATATGTATTTAAATCTTTATTTTCGATTTGTTTTGCCGAGTTCTATAAGAATCCATCATCAGATTGAGGCGCCCCATTAATGATAGAACTGCATTAAAAAAATCTTGCGAGTGATCTTAGTACATTCGTTGCTGCAAAACTATCGTTGGCGGCGTAGATAGTTTAGAATTAACGGCCATTACCATTTTTTAAATGAAATCTATATATTTTGCTTCTCTGCATTAATATTTGACACTAAAATAAAATGGGGAAAACATTTTATTTTTTTTGGGATGGAGGAGGGGGGGGGGAGCTGCCTACTACTGGTACTAACCATTTGAAATTTGGAATTAACTGCTTCGTTATAAAATTTTCTTCACGTTTTACACTCTCCTTTTACCCACAACCGGCAGAAAGGGAAGGCCCTTGGTATCAATGTAATCTTTCCGTCGATATTCCTTCTTTTTAAAGGCGTGACTATTCTGCCGTCCCCCGGAGATAGACCAGATCACCTGCGAGGCTGCCTTTGTCACAAATCGTTCTTGCTCTGTGTAGCAAGCTGGTTAATACAGAGTTGCGTTGTGCCGGATGGTGACGGCTGTTGTCGTTTACATAAGTCAGTATTGGTAGGGTTCAGGTAAACAGAGTGTCCCAGTGAATCATCGGCACGTTTTTATAACAAACACATCTAGAAACGGCAGGCAACAGGCCCCTCCAATTCCATGGGGAACTGAATATTTTCATGGATCCAATTCAAATGTGCCAGGAATTGGTCAAGGCTGTTTCTGCCATGTGTCCAAATCAGAAAGATATCATCAGCATATGTGTAAAAATATTTTGGCTGTAGAGGTGCATTGTCAGTGCCTCTATATATATATATTAAAAAAAAAAAAAACTGTATGAAGAAATTTGTAATGACTGGAGACAATGGCTAGCCCATTGTTACAGTATCTACTTGCTAGTAATATTGTCCTTCAAACCGAAAATAAATGCTTGTCAACAAATGGTGGAACAGATCAATCATTTTCTGATCAAAATGTCTCCTTAAAAGTTCAAAGGAATCAAACAAGGGAACACGATTAAATAGAGACACCACATCAAAGATCACCATTAAGTCACACGGATCTAACTTTATGTTGTCTAAGATTTCCACAAACTCACTGGAATTTCGAATTTGGCGATGACGCTTCCCCACTCAGGGCCGGCGCAAGGAATTTCGGGCCCGGGGTAAAATGGGCGACCTTGTTTTTTAGCTCTACAGACTGACCGCGTGACAATGGGCGGAATCTGGGCTCCGTGGCGTGTGGCCCCCATCATCCGGCGGGCCCCGGTACTTTTGACCCGCTTACTCCCCCCCCCCCCTAACGCCGGTCCTGTCCCCACCACTGGGTTAAGAATATCTATGAGATATTTAGCCAGAAAGTATACCTGTATAAGGCTATCAACTGCACTTACAATATGACACACTGTCACTCCTACTTTATGTGCTTTGGGTAGATCGCAAGGGGTTGGAGTCGTCTCTTCACCTCTTCCGGTTGTTCTAAGCAGCGGATCAGAGACTCGTGGGACAGCATTATAACAGAAGCTGTTGAAATCAGAACGACTGTTTGTTTAGTTAAGAGAGACACTGATTACCACGGCAGTGCGGCCTGGGACCCTGCGATCAGCTAACGAGCGGAAGAGTGGATGACGTCATCGCGCTGTGTTGGCTCTTTTCTTCCAACGTTTCTGCCGCGGCGTGTAGACAAACAGTTATTCAGTGACACCTATGTTTGCAGATGAGGGCTGAGATAGACGTCTTCGAAACGTCCCACATGAGTGACCTTTTTAAGCTGCTGGAAGCCAGAGAAGAGTTTATTTATATTAATTGTTAATTTGAAATGTGATTATGATTCGATATTACAAATAAATGACTGAATGCCGTTTGTTTCATTCACAAAGCATTTAAAAAGCTATTTTCGCTATTTTTTTTTTTTTTTTTAAAGACAGAAAATAGAAACACAATAATAACATTATTTCGCTTTTGATTAAAGTGAACTGTGCTGCTGTTTTCAAGACCATGAAAATCGTTTCAGAGCGCCACTGGTCAAAAGCTATGACGCTAGAGAAACTGGCGGCCACAGGAGTTTACCAGTGATGACGTCTCGGTGTGGCTTTACGCCTCGTCGACGTCGAGGTCATTAGAGGCGGGATAGGACTGGGGAGAAGGAACTGGAAGGAATTCGGCAATGGTCTTTGAAGGAAGCATCCCGGCATTTGCCGGGAGTGATCTGGGGAAACCATGTAAAACCCAAATCTGGATGCCAGGACGGGGATTCGAACCGAATGCGAGGCCAGAGCGCTAACCACTCACCCACCACGCTCGGTGTTAGTTGGTCGTCGTCGATGTTTTAAACGCTGCACGCGTGAGTGGTGACAGGAGCGTTCCACCTCGACTGCTGGGTGCCACGGCATGCAGACGCACATTGGTCATTCAGTGCCAGACAGCGCCAGTGCAAATGTTTGCTACACAGGAGTTTAGTTCATTCTGTTACTGAACAATGACCTTATATTGTTTGTTGTACGATGATACATCATGTGTCTAGTATGTATGATGCTGCTCTCCAGTGCACTGGATATGTGAACACATCCTATAGACAACACCGAGCTCTGCGTTGTAAACATCACCTGTTATATACTGTCGTCTCAAACGTAGGCGGAACTAACGTAATTTTCATGGTTTTCACCAGTGTTGAAGAATTTACGTAACTTCTGAGGTTTTAACAATTTTTCTGATTTTTAGCAATTGTAAGCATTTTTTACTAAATTATAGACCTTTGACTTCTAGAGCTAAGTAGGTGGATATGTAGTGCAGTTTGTTTCCTGTGTGTGAGGTTGGCGTGTGAATGTCTATATGACTGTAGATGTCTGTGTGTATTTGCCGTATCTAGGTTTGACGTGAGTGTTATTTTCAGCATACTTTACTAGGTATTAGACCTCGGGTGGAGTTGAATATTAAGAGCGAGTGGTTTCTTTTTTGTATAGCTGCGGTTTGAACCATACAGACACTTTTCCGTGTCTGGAACTAGAAGTTTCTCAGCCCAGTATTGAGTTATGCCAAATACTTCTTTCGGGTGAGTCCACAGTTGGTCAGGATGCAGTTGGAATGACATTTCGGTGAGAGTAGCAGGTATTCGATGGTCCGCAGTCTGTACCATCTTCTTTTATAAAACCCCACCTTGATCCAATAGTTTTAACCAGGGCCACGACTGACCTAATACAGTTCAGTGCTTTTCATACCTCCCAACTTAATGATGAGGAACTGAGCATCTCAGTTGTACGTTCGTAGTCTGGTGGTGGATAATCCAGCGTAGTATTAGCAAACATTCTTCGTGATCTGAGTCAGTTATGATTTTTGATGAGTGAAAGAGAAATCAAACCAAAGTAACTTTATCACCATCACAGTTACGCAGAACCAACTATGTACTTGATTTCGTCACATGCTGCTACTGAAGTACACTCAGCGAAGGTCGCTACTAAGTGTGTTGTGTATATTATTAGTGCATGATTTAAGGCCTGGGTGTGCGCCAATGAGATTCCGAGTGGTTG
The DNA here is from genome assembly GCA_031002005.1 of Vandiemenella viatica. Classification (NCBI taxonomy): domain Eukaryota; kingdom Metazoa; phylum Arthropoda; class Insecta; order Orthoptera; family Morabidae; genus Vandiemenella; species Vandiemenella viatica. The sequence continues at coordinate 11,590,879 of CM061918.1, forward strand.
TCTGTGTGCGTGCCGTATGACGAGAGTCTGTGTGGTGTGTGGAGCCTGTTTTGTTTGTCTGCGTGGTGATAATAGGGCGGATACTAGTTGATATGTCCTAGTGCAATGATATAAATCAGTTTTGAAGTATACTGGTGGATTTCCGTGTTTGTATATTGTATTGTGTTGTTCCTAGGACTTTTCTCTATATTTGAATGTTGGCTGGCCTGTGCATCTGAGTAAGTGTCTACTTGTGTGATGTCTGAGTGAGTGATATGTGAGTGTGTGTGGCTGCGTGTATGTTAATCTCTGTGATCTGTTGTCCGTTGTGTGTTACGTATTTTAGGGTGTGTGTAAGTGAAGTGGTGTGTATTTGTGTGTGTTGTTGGATGGTGGTGCGTGTGTGTATGTGTGATAGAGTCTGCGAGTTGGGAGGGTAACGGATACTCAGAGAGGATAAAAGCATTATGCCCATGCAGAGTTCTTAACTTTTAAGAAAAAATATCAGGGAATAGAGATTTAAAAACAAAAAAACAAAAAAAAAAAAAAAAACCCCGAGATTTGCGTGTATTTCCGTCGTTTATCTGAGGTGACTTGATATCATACAGCGTAATATCCTATGTGAACGCGAAGAGGAGAATACTATTTTCGTGTTTACATTTATACGCGGTTCTCATGGGACAAAACATTTATTGAAATACCTCATAAACTCCGATATTCCAATCGTTTTAACCAAAAGTTTATTTGAGTTTGATTAAAAAAGTCATTTCAGTTTATTATCCAAAGGATCGATTCTTATTCAGGAAGGATGTCGTCCCAGGGTTGTTTTGAAGACGGTTGTGTACCCGCCCTCTGCTAAGCTTACGTTGGAATACCTGCTAGCGAGTAACAACCAGTCCCATTGCAACTCCGGGGTGGTTGATTCTTTTATCCACAATTTAAACTTTTCCTCCTATCCCACATGCAATCTTTCATACTATAGCTCTTTCTTATCTGGAACTTGTGGATAATTTTCTTCATTTGCTGATAAAATTGATAAATAAATAAATACTGCCGAAGCAATTGAATCTTTGTTCATTTATTTACTTTCCGAGCGCGTTACGCTTCTTCAATGTACCATATTCAGCAGTTTCTCTTGGAGAATTTCACTGTGTGTCTGTTTCCCATAGCAACTTTAACAGACGCGAATTCGTCCCGCTGTATTACAAATTAGTTAGTACGTCTTATGATTTGTCCTAAGCGATAGATCCATGTCGACTACGCAACTACCATGATAAGGAATAAACTTCACACTCCACGCTTTAGGTCAACACAAGTTCAATAATTTTTTATTTCGGAAAGAAGAAATTTTTTTTACATATATTTCCTCGTCTTCATCCTTTTACGGCAGTTTGTACTTTTATTTTTTTATGTTATTTACTTTGCAACGCAGGTAAGGCACCTCAAACAATTTTTCGCACATCGCTGGCGAAACTGATTCTTATCACTGAGCACGGATCCATCTTGGCCAAAGAAAACCACGGAGATTAAGAATCGAGAACAAACAGATAATGAATACCTGTGGAGAATTCTCTCGTTGAAATTTTAAAATGCATCATATCTGGTGCAAATTTCTTGCAGATGTTCTGGCTAACCTCACAGTCATATTCTTCAAACTGAAATAACTGAGAAGTTTACTTTAGAGGTGGGCAAAGTGACTCACTAAAAAGAGCGGCGCTCATTTGATCACTGTATGAAAAGAACTAGTTCTGTTCAACGGTTCACTAGTTCACTAGCTCAGTTTAAACAAAAAGAGCAGTTATATCCATTTTGAGTGTAGTATCTCTTTGTTGTATTTACATTTCTTAGATTAATCTCACATCGGTTATTTTCATTTATTTTTTTATTTAGTCTGAAACATTTTTGTTTCTTAAATACTACCGGATTAGTTTCACGCAGAAAAAGCCATTTCAAAGTGTCAATGAAATATTGTTCGAATTGCTGTGAATATTTGAGAGATAGTTTGAGCATAGTTAGTTTTACATCAATTTATTTACAAATACAAAGTACAATCAATGTTAAAGAATTTTTTGCTTTAAATGAAATGAAGGTTACAGTTCAAAACTAAAATTTTACTTATTTTGCCATTCAGCAGCCTACATCTTTTTCAGCGCAAATTTGTCCAGCTTTTGAAAATAATCTTTCAGAAGCCACGCTTGTAGTCGGATTACACAAAGTAGAAAAAGAAGCGGAGCGGGACGTCAGATTCGAACGAACTAGCTGCCCAGTGGCACTGCTCCGCGCTGTGCTGAGCGCTGGAATCGGAGAACGTCGCGATCGAACCAGCTCTTCTCGATCATCGGGATTTCTTATTTTTTTCAGAGCGGAGTGGATAAACAATGAACAGCGTGGAACAGAGAACAAACGGGTCGGGCGAGAGTGGCAAAGCCGAAACCGACTTATTGTTGGCGCACACTCGATTGCAGTCAAGTTCAATCGAGACCCACGCACCACCGTCATTACGGCCTCCAACAAGAACTACAGTTCGCTTTTAGTGAGCGACTGCTCACTCGCTCTTTCAAAAGAACTGTTCTAATGACCTGGTTCACCCGCGAACGACCCACATACCTTGCTTCTGACAACAGGAGCGATTTCGGTGTGTCTTCATTTTCTGCACAACTTACTAAGAACTTTCTTACGTTCTTTGCACAGGCTACCTTATTCGCAGCAATGTGACCTACCCTGGGAGCTGGGTCATACTATCAGTTGAATTACTAGATAAAACACATTATCGTCGACAGAAACTGTTCAGTCTGCCAGTAAAGGCCCCTGCCAGGCAGACCTCACACACAACGCGCCTGCACGCCGGGATACATATACGACTCCAAACAGGCGCAGAGACATCAAAACAAACCAGGAAAACAAATAGAATCATCTAGAAGCTAAGTGGGACTATTTCTTACAGAGGTCGCCGTACTACCACACAACGGAATTCCTGCGCCAGGCCGCCTATATAAGCGTAGCCGGCCACTCCACCGCCAGTTCCGGCCTGACCGCGGAACCAGCTTCAACTACAGAAGACCACCGGAAGTTCGCGAGAAGTAGAAGCCGTCTCTCTCTACCCCGGATCAGGACCAGGCTAAATTTTTCGACGGTCATCCGCTAGCTGTACCACATTTGTTATTGTTTATCAGTGTTTGTGTACATAGTAATAAACCTCAAGGAACCATTAAGTGTAGTTCACTTCAGAAACATTCAGCGGTCAACATACTATCGCACACTTCACGCAATCAGTATTCAAATAAAACTTCATAAATTTCTTTCTTTCATAGCCAACTGCCAATTTTCTTCATCACACGAAATTATGTTTACTTTTTAATTGGTCTCCCTCATCCCAACAACACGCCATTCACATAGAGTGATTTTGGTTTCATTCACTGCAAACATTTAACTTACCAGAACTGTGGATGATTCGTATTGTTCTTTTCCCAGAATTTCGTCTGAGCAATAAATACAAGCGCCTGCATATAACTGTGGATCACTTTAGCCCTCCTCTTCTCAATATATCAGAAAATTTTAAATCATCTGCACTCGTTCTCTGTGAGTACATCTTTTTAACCACATTTCTTCACTTATTTTACACGCAGGTACATTGTTTATAAATTTAAAACATCGTCAGAACACTTGATTACTTTTGGAATCATCATAATATCTTGAGTCTCCTTGTTGTTCAATCTGCCATTTTTAATTGTTTCCCACCACTTGTAATTGCCTTGTTTCACCCTGAAAATGGCATTGGCGTTGTACATAACATTTTTCCCACCAGATTTTCTCTTGCTTTCACTACTGAAGTGTCAGTAAGTAATTTCATGAACATATATTCAGAATGAGTTCGGCGCACGGAATCTGGTACGCAATTGGGTTCCGTTCTTAAAGAAGCTTCCTATCGGGTGGGCAAAATGTAAGCGATTCCTGTTGTAACAAGAGGGTCCAGTTGTTATTCTGATCCAGGATGGATTTCAATCAGACCACAACTTCCGGTAATATTGCCGCTAAGAAATCAAAGCTTGAATCACTCACGCATTGGCAGTGTCATTGTATCTTAAGTTAGTTTAATCATCTATTGGGAAATAAACTTGACCCTCAATGGCTGGTTGACAGCTTCCCTGCTGTTTTTTTCGAATTTTTAATTTGCAGTGAGCACCCAGTAAGTGCGCGGCAAGTGTGGAGCTGACGCCTGTCGGCGGAACGTTTCGTTATACTGGAAGAATATCCACGCAACAGACGGCGTTCACTTTTTTCATTTTTTATTTTCTCCCTTTCGGTAGTGGTTTTGCGGCATAGGACATTGATTGCAGGAGAGAAGTTTGCTCAAGATAAATAGGATCTGCACCTAGTTTGGTTTTTTTTTTCGCAATATTGTCATTGTCATAACATTACAATATAATGCTTCTTGTCTGGCGGTTACCGTTATACCTATCCCACTCTGTTAAAACAATATGTTATTTTATATGAAATTATACTATTTCCTATTTTAATTCGATAGGAAATCATATTACAACATGGGTCATAACATACTGCAATAGATATTACTACGACATTGCATTAACAGCACTAATGAGGTGCGTTTCCCGTAGCTCGTAGCCCCACTCCTTGCCTCCCCTCACTACCCAAAATCCTCTCGCCGCTCTAGCGACCCCGACGTCACGAGTCGCGTGTAGTGTGTAGCAGGGTTAGCAGAGGTCACCGGCCTGGCCTCGGGCAAGGGTGGGTTTAATCAAATGTGTTGCCTGTTACGGTAAATAAAAATACTTTAGAAATAATCCACATTTAGTCGCTACTAAAGGTAAAACATATGTTAAACAAAAAAAAAAACTGGGAAAATAGTGTTGATAATCCTTATAATCTTCTCTGGACAAATAAATTTCACTTAATAGAAAGTTTTCTCGTTTGTAGACACAGGTACGTATAACTGTCACTTCAGGTACTGCTGTCTCACCTTAGAATTGTTACTATTTGGTATTACAGGCGTTGCTCTAACTAAAGATCTCGCCAAGAAATCGACTTAAATCGAGACCCGTACTGCATGTGCCTCAGGTGAAGGTGAGGTGAAGGATATGACCTGGCTACCTCTGTGCTTTCAGGATCCACCCGCACCACCCGAGGGGACTTCAGACGCTGACGACGACGACAAAGCCATCTACGTGTGAGCTCAGCGACGTACGAGTGGGAGTCCATCCAGTGTAAAATTTACTTTCTTATCTGGTGTAACTCAACTTCCAGAAACGAGTGTCCACAAATACATGTACACCTACGTATGTGTATATATATATATATATTTGTTTAGCATAGAGAGTGGCAATCACAGTGAGTTAGGGATTCAGCAATGGTTGCGCTGAATAGTTAGCGACTAGAAACCGCACATTGGTTGCTGGAAACTGTAATTGTCTCTGTAGAAACATTATTGGAATAGAGTGAAGAGCCGCGTTGCCACCGTCATATCGCTGTGCCTGGTGTAATCTCGAAGGAGAGCAGCAGAGGATAGAGAAAAACAGCCTTAACATCAACTTGCTACGGGATGTTATATTCCCAAGTTAGTAGAATAATAAAATTAAAAATAAATGGGAAAAGATAAATAAAAATCTTTAAATAAATTTTGTATAAATTAAAAAGTTGTCACAATTGCAGCGAAAATTATATCCAAAATATCCTCCACTTCTGTTTTATACTTCAAAAAATTTTGAATTAACATTTCACTAATTTGTATCGACACAATACTTAAAAAGTTTTTACAGAATCGGATTTATAAATGGTTTTCTGTCGTCTGCTTTAAAGGGCAGAAACGTAAAAGTGAAAATGGTTGAACATAATGATATAGTGAATTTAAAGACTAGCTTCTAGAATTTCTCAACAATTTTTTTTTTTTGGACTGACTATAAGGTGAGAAATATTGAAATACAAAGCTTCTGAAAACGCTTCCCGTTTGATGATAGTTTATCTTGGCGGAGTGTCATTCTTTTCGTGGTGTATCAACAAACTGTAAGTTCTGAGGGACGCCACCAGAGCGGCGCGCGAGTCGACACCCGGACCTATACTGCGCTGCGACAATCAAGGCGGGGGATTGTCTCCAGACACTCTATTATTTAAGAAGGCATTTTCCGAAAATATGAATTAGTCTCGCAATGTACGATGAAAGAACTATCGGAAGGGCTTAATATTTGTGTATCTAGAAGCAGTAAGACACCTCTGTGGCAAATAAGTGCAGTTAAGGTTGTAGAAAGAGATGCTGGAAAAATAGAAATTATGAGCAGATCAGTACTTAAAAGTTGGAGGGCGGGGTGACATTGCTCAGTTGGAGCTGAAATTAAATTAAGTTGAAAAATTGTTTTTGCTCGCATGCACGAAGTTAAGGAAGGACTGTTTGAATAATTGGTGAAAAGTAATTAAATTTATGCTACTAATTTTGTTCGTCCTTATCTAAAAGACGAGAAAAATGCTATGTGTGAATAGTACGAGAACTTGTTTTGTGTCGTCCTTGTCGTGAGACGTGCTTCACCTGGGTACTCTGGCGTGCTGGAGACGCCCCACTCAGCCAGCGGCCAACCATACGCCCGCAATATTATTTGTAAATAGTGTGATTTGTGTCGTAAAAAACAGTTGTCATACAGAAACAAGACTGTCCGTGTTTATGTGATAGTGCATCAAAAGATTATTCAGACGGTAATTTAAAAATTAAATTCAAAATTAAAAGACGAAATGACGAAAGATGAAAAAAAAAAAAAAAAATAGATCAGTGTAAATTTATAGACTTTTATTTACTTAAACACACTTGTCTTGCCATGGTAATGGGCTTTCAGTTACAAAATATTCTGCTAGTTTGTCTATTGCTGTTCTTCCTCTATCACGATCCCAATCTGTAGCAGGTTCAAATCCCGTCACCGTCAAAGTATCTTCGTAAGAAATTAGGTACGAAATTGTGCAAAACGTAACATGTCTGTACAATATTTTTTTGCTAAATCTATTTGTTCATTCAATGACCTGTGAAATGTCCTCCACTTGTTGGATAATATGCCAAATGTGCATTCGATGTAACGGCGTCCTCTTGTTAATCGGTAATTGAATATTTGTTTCTCGTAACTGAAATTATGTCCTCCATACGGTCTCATGGAGTTTTCATGTAAACCAAAAACTTCATCTTCTACCATCATGTATGAATATTGTTGCCATTTTCTATAAGTGGTTTGGCCTCAGGAATATTTAGAGATTTGAGGCCCTGCAATGGAAATGTAGAGTCTCCAAATTTTGCACTGCCATCAAATATAACAAATGTGTCTGATGAATCCTGTGTTTTAGAAACATCTGATTATTAAACATTACCTACTCACATTTGTCTTATGTTATATTATAAATCTGCTTACCTTAATGTCAGAAATAGATTTTTTTTCTGGAGTTATAGAATTTCTTGATCTTGTTTACTAAAATCATTTCTACACAAGCTCAATAACTCATCAAAAGATGCTACTGACATTCTCATGTAGTTTAAAAATTTTGTAGGATATTTTCTTGCATCTTCATGTATATTGCAGAAAACCCCACTTTGACTTCGATCTGATACAAAAAGATGGACCTATAATTTCTTATGTTTCTTCTTTTTAATCTTTCTGCGACTTACATAATAAACAAGAGCGACCTCTTCCACAACCATTCCTGAAGACTCAAATGACTGACTGGCTAGGAACTCGACATTCGTGGCTTGGCTAATCTGTGGCTACCCTGTGGCTACCCTGTGGTTACCCCTGTGGCTACCCTGTGGCTACTCTGTGGCTACCCTGTGGTTACCCTGTGGTTACCCTGTGCTTACTCTGTGGCTACCCTGTGGTTACCCTGTGGTTACCCTTTGGTCACCCTGTGGCTACCCTCTGGTTACCCTGTGCTTACTCTGTGGCTACCCTTTGGTTACCCTGTGGCTACCCTGTGGTTACCCTGTAGCTACCCTGTGGCTACCCTGTGGCTATTCTGTGGCTACCCTGTGGTTACCCTGTGGCTACCCTGTGGCTACCCTGTGGCTATTCTGGTTACCCTGTGGCTACCCTGTGGTTACCCTGTGGTTACCCTGTGGTTACCCTTTGGCTACCCTGTGGCTACCCTGTGGCTACCCTATGGCTACCCTGTGGCTACCCTGTGACTACCCTGTGGTTACCCTGTGGCTACCCTTTTGCTACCCTGTTTTTACCCTGTGACTACTCTGTGGCTACCTTGTGGCTACCCTGTGGCTACTCTGTGGCTACCCTGTGGTTACCCTGTGGTTACCCTGTGGTTACCCTTTGGCTACCCTGTGGCTACCCTGTGGTTACCCTGTAGCTACCCTGTGGCTACCCTATGGCTACCCTGTGGCTACCCTGTGGTTACCCTGTGACTACTCTGTGGCTACCTTGTGGCTACCCTATGACCATTCTGTGGCTACCTTGTGGCTACCTTGTGGCTACTCTGTGGCTATTCTGTGGCTACCCTGTGGCTACTCTGTTTGGCGGCCAGAACTAAACTGCTGGCGACATCATCCGACCGCTTCGTGCACTGACGGGAAAGAGAACTAGTGCGAAGAATCTTCCAGTCGTTGGGACTTTCAATGAGAAGAGAGAATAGGCAAATACAAAATTTAATAAACTTAGTTTCGTACTCAAGTAATTAAATTACCTATTAACGTACATTCTAAGATTTAAAAAAATGTATCAGGATTTGAAAGCATATCTCTGGTGTTAGAACGTATCCTGTAATGAAGTCCTTACCAGCAGAGCTTTCAGTCAAGGCCCGCGAGGATTCCCGTTGCCTTCCCGAGAGGGATAGTGGATGACTGTGGTTGCACGCGTGTTCACATGAGAGACGACACGAGATAGTGGGGCCTGATCTCCACGGCCCGCCAGGCTTAACGTTCCCACCAACAGCATCACGTGTCCTCGCTCCACGACTCTCCACCTCTCTGACTTTGCTGACCGAGATCTGATGATGAAAATTTCTTCAACCACCAAAACTGAAACCAGCTTACCTCGTGCAGCGTGCAGCGCCTCGAAGACACTCATTTGTCGATTGATCGTACTATCGATCTTTGATGTTAAAAAAAAAAGACTGCATCAAGATGTAAACTGTTTACTCTATGTGGCGAAATGACTTTTTTCCAAGTGTTAAATAACTATTTTTTAAATATTTTTTTCGATGTAATCAATTCCGAACAAAACGAGTAGTCGCAAGAACATGAGCTGTTCACTCCGTTGTGGTAGTTAGTAAATAAATAGTCATTCCGTTGTTAAAACTGCAATAACGTTAGCTTCGGTTCTGCGAATAATGAAATTTTCAGTCGCGAACACAGAAAGTTGTTACAATTATTTTAAAATGCGAATTAACAGCTCCACTATGCATACATCATTTGATTGTTATGAGATTTGGTTGTCTGTGGCATAGTGTTTTTTTTGTTGTTGATATAACAGTTTTTCTTTTATCCAATCTGTGATGAGTCGCAAAGTTAATTACTGGAAGGCATAGTGTGAATTAGACTGGTTTCCGCAAATAGGGCATCTAAAAATATACAAAATGTTTTGTTAGAAGGCTATGGACCTTTGGAAACATACTGTAGAAGCCATCGAAAGACAAGAGAGGTCGAAAAATCATTTCGATTCACGTCTTTTATATCGACAGTGGCGGTTACGTGAAGAGCAAGAGTTCGTGTGCTCACGAGACTCTAACACTTCCAACCTACGATTTAGCATTTCGTAGCCACACAGAAAAGCGACCACGACCAAGGGGAATTTTTTTGACTATTGTTGCATTATTTGCCAAATACGATCCTGTTTTACAAGAAATGTTAAATAAACGAAAGAAACAGAGAAAATACATAAATTAAAAAATACAAAATGAGCTCAATTGTTGTTCTGGTTCAAAAAGTGTGAAACGTGTTTGTATAACGATTCAAGATATTTCGAAAATAGATCTGGTTACTGCCTGATAGAGAAAAATGAAAATGGTACTCTGAAGGCGCTTGCTTGTTCATTAGAGTCATTTTTAGGTTTTCATGAAGTAAAGGATCAAATTGCCTTAGCAATGTCCAACCAGATTATAAAATCACATCACAGGAATAGTCCTCTTTATAAGTGTCGTGGACAAAGATATGACGGTGCTAACAACATGAAAGGCACTAATGGTGGAGTTCAACACTTATGAAAGATGTCTATATCTACAGCAACTTTATTAAATGTTAAATCTTAATCTTTATGAATTGTGATTGCGGAAGCTAGTTGTAATGGATTTTTTTTCTTGTACAAGTGATATTCCGTATTTTACAAAATTTAATTCTCGATAGAATCGGAACACACAACCACTATTTTCATAAGTTGAATGAAAATAATTTTCATAAAATAATTGTTTAAAAAACATAAAAACCGCCTTCAAAAATGGGCACCAAAAATTTTAAAATAACTTTATACCTTGCTTAGAAGAAAGTAAATCTAAATGGACAATATTTTACATTACTGTTATTGAAATTTTACATTAATTAGTTATTTTTGGAGTCGGTGCCAGCTGTCAGATCACGCAAATTGAATTACTGAACTTTACTTGGTGTTCACGGTGAACCGAGAGTACGAACAAAAATTCCAAATATTTTACAGCATGTCGTGAGGAAGATACTCATAGTTTTATTGCGGGAGACAGCTTAGGGAAACAAATTAACGGTATGTTATCTGTGGCTCAGCCTCGTTGGTCATCCAGGCATATCTCTGGCGCTATAGTGTAAGTTGGTAGGCTGTATCATGCAGTAAACATTTTATAGTATAATATCGGTGTATCATCTATATGTTTCAGTTTTGTTGAAAAATGTTTCTAGAATTAATTGTAGGTAAATAGTAACATGATTTTGTATGTATTATTGTTATGTATTATTGTTTTTATCTTTTTGTTTTTCTGGTTTTGGCTGGCACCGACTCCAAAAATAACTAATTAATGTAAACATTTCAATAACAGTAATGTAAAATATTGTCCATTTAGATTTACTTTCTTCTAAGCAAGGTATAAAGTTATTTTAAAATTTTTGGTGCCCATTTTTGAAGGCGGTTTTTATGTTTTTTAAACAATTATTTTATTTTTAAATTTTCAGTGGTATTATTGTTAATTTGTATTTAAATATGCCGCAGACGTTCTCATTTTGTGAACTTCCTGGTAGCTCAGTGGTTAAAGCGAATGCTTTCCAAAAAAAATCTATCTTTATATACCCTAACAACTTTTAGAATGGGGTGAATTGGATGCTGTGTTAAGTAATGTCAGTTTACATTTTGGTCCAGGCTGTGTTTCGATCTAATCATAACATCTATTAAAGCTGCTGCTTGATAATCGAAACATGTAACATCTGGACATTAATATATACCACATACACAAATCTGTCTCTGGAATATATCTGTTCGTTCCGGCATCACACAGAAAATATAGATATTTGATTGGTTTTCATAACGTAAAAGCTCGCTGTCCAAGTTTAAATCTGAAGTACATGTTGAGACATTAGGACACATACAATTTATAAATATTCTGCAATGACTCAAAAATAGCTTAATTGATTTTGACGGTACTTAAAATTGTGGATTTTGTAAAGAACATTGGAAATTATAAACGATGGGGGTAAAGGAGAAGAGGGATTGGGCTATTGTATACCAAATGTGGACTGTCTTTTCTGATTGATTTAAAGTATACGTTTGTAAATTTCTATTGATATCATATAAAATTTTTAGGTCTGTATAAAAAAATAATTAAGCCGTGTGGAGTAGTTTGTTTTTTGTTAAGGTAGTGTGGACAGCATTTTTCTCGTTGTTTTAAAGTATACATGTGCAAAGTTCCATCGAAACCAGATAAAAACTGTAGCTTTGTGTAAAGAACATTTACAAAAATTAAATGGAGTAAGGGAGTGAGCGGTTGGGTTTTGTAAACAGAATGTTTCTCTTTGTGCTTAAGTATACATTTGCGGTGTTCCATCGAAATCTGATTAAAACGGTAGATATCTATAAAGAACATTGGACATTAGGAGGGGTTGGGGTAGAGGGGAAGAGAGGTTGGACTTCTGCAACCTAATTTAAACACAATTGTTATGTATTTTTTAAAGTATACGTGTGCAAATTTTCTTCAGAATCAGATAGAAACTGTGCTTTGTGTAGATTAAAGGGGTGGAAAGGGGAAGAGAGCTTTGGCTTCTGTAAACCAAATGCAGACAGTATTTTTCTGTTTGTTTTGAAGTATACATATGCATACTTCCTTCAAAATCAGATAGAAACGGTAGCTTTATATAATTAATTAAAGGGGTAGAAAGGGGAATAGGGTTTGTGTTTTTGTCAAAGTAATGTGAGTAGTATGTTTCTTTTTCTATTTGCTTTAAAGTATACACATGCGAAGTTCTACCGAAATCGGATTAAAATGTTGATTTGTACAAACATTAAGGGATGTAAAAGGGGAGCTAGGGTAGTTTTTTTTATTTTTTGGTCAGAAATCTTCTCCATAAAAAAATACATGTATGTGCCAACTTTCATAAAGATCGGTCAAATGGTGTCAACTGTAGCTTTTCAAAAAGAAAATTGACAAAAGTCAAGGGGCGGAAATGGGGAAAGGGGTTCAGTTTTTGCAAACCAAAAACTGACATTATTTTTCTCTTTGTTTTACAGTTAAATTTTGCTAAGTTCTATCTAAACTGGATAAAAACAGTGGGTTTGTATAAAAATTAAACGGTTTAATGGGGAGTGGGGGTGGTTCTTTTTATTTTTTGGTCCGAAACCTTCCTCGTGAAAAAATACATATAAGCGCCAACTTTCATGGTAATAGGTCAAATGGTGGCGACTGTAGCTTTTTATATTAAAAAAAAAATTACAAAAATTAAGGGGTTGGTAGGAGGGAGAGGGGTAGAGCTTTGGCAGACCAAATGTTGACAAGATTTTTCTGTTTGTTTGAAAGTATACATTGGCAAAGTTCAATCAAAATCAGATATGAAATATAGGTTTCTATAAAATGAAGGGGTGTAAAGGGGGAGATGGGGTGGTTTTGTTTATATTTAGGTCAGAAACCTTCTTCATGAAATATTGCATGTATATGACAACTTAATGGAGATCAGTTAAATGATGTCGACTATAGTTTTGTATAAAGAACATTGGCAAAAATTAAGGGGTGGATAGGATGAGAGGGGTTCAGTTTTTTCAAACCAAATGTTGACAACATTTTTCTCTTTATTTTTGCCTATACATGTCCAAAGTTCCATTGAAATCGGATAAAAAATGTGGGTTTGTATAAAAATTAAGGGGTGTAAAGGGAGATAAGGGTGTTTTTTATATTTTTTTGGGTCAGAAACCTTTTACATGAAAAATTAGATGTATATGCCAACTTTAATGGAGATCAGTTAAATGGTGTCGATTTTAGCTTTGTACAAAGAACATTGGCAAAAATTAAGGGGTGGATAGGGGGAGAGTGGTTCGGTTTTTTCAAACCAAAAGTTGACAGTATTTTTCTGTTTATTTTTGCCTATACATGTCCAAAGTTCCATTGGAATCGGATAAAAAATGTGGGTTTGTATAAAAATGAAAGGGTGTAAAGGGAGATAAGGGTGTTTTTTTTATTTTTTTTTGGGTCAGAAACCTTTTCCATGAAAAATTATATGTATATGCCAACTTCAATGGACATCAGTTAAATGGTGTCGACGTTAGCTTTGTACAAAGAACATAGGCAAAAATTAAGGGGTGAATAGGGGGAGTGGGGTTCGGTTTTTTCAAACCAAAAGTTGATAATATTTTTCTGTTTATTTTTTAATATACATGTCCAAATTTCCATCAAAATCGGATAAAAAGTGTGGGTTTGTATAAAAGTTAAGGGGTGTAAAGGGGTAGAAGGGGTGGTTTCTCAATGAAATTCATATGGGACCACTTTGGAGGTATACTGTATTCACTATAAAAATTTCATTTAAATCGGTTCAAAATTGGCGAAGATATCGCTGAACATACATCAAAAAAAAAAAAAAAAATTCAGACGAATTGAGAACCTCCTCCTTTTTTGAAGTCGGTTAAAAACGAATTATTATCACTCATGGTACTACATATATATGCTAATAAAAATAATAAAAATTATTACAATTTTTTGCAATGAATTATTTGGGTGAGCTAATGTATGTTCAATTTCACGACTAGACGTACAGTAGTTTTTTCAAAACGTTTACCACAAAAATCTAAAAATTGTCGGCTAGTGTCGCTCGCCCTCATGAGATCAGTGAAGGATTCTGACTTTCAAAGTTTGTGACACATACGTCCAGATAGGAAAAATCTTAATGGGACATAATTGATGAATGATATTATATCGGTTTTCCAGCACAGGAATAGTAATAAAAGAACGAAAATTTCAGCATTGTACGCGCTTTCATTAAGTATGAATTAATTGTGGCAAATATTTCTTTGTTTTTACGGTCAGAAAAGGAATGTTTGAATTAATATTTAAGGTAATTATGTACAATCTGTATTTATTTTCATAGCAACATTTTCGTACCTTACTTCCATCTTAAAGGAAAACTCGATTGTTCAAAAGAATTAATTTTTCTTTCTCAAAAAATCTTTATTTACTTAAAGCGATGCAACCTGACGGTGAAATTATTGTTAGCTGTTTTAAACCTTTTAACTGAAGGATTACGTATGTTCAAGATTTCATCACACCACTTACAAAAAGTTAACTTCAATTCTGTTCAGAAATTTGCTAAAGTTTTCACTTACTTTCACCTTCAAAAATGTGTACACTAGATACGGAACGTGTAACCGTATTATAATGCATATTTACTGTTACTTAAATGGAATTCCCTTCCAAATGATCTATACGATTTCTTGTAGGGAAAATACAGATACCGTACAGTCAACTAAACTAACTGTGGACGCCTATTATTTTTCTGTTTTCAGTAGACAAAATAAATTTTAGCTTTAAAGTTTCTGGATGGCGACTGCTTGAAGTGTGGTTAGGACAGCAAATACACATGTACTTTGCTGCTCCTACAGTACAAATATTTTTCGTCAATTTCTCAAAAAGTTATGATCAGCAGTGGCAGATTAAGATGGAAGCCACTGTGCTTGCATTACAAAAAGTCAGTAGACTTGTCTCAAAACTGAATTGTTACCAATATGTTGCACGCATATAACACAGAAACTGCTCCTGTTAAAAGAAAATCGCCAAATAAAAATAATCAGCTGTTGTCACTTACCTCTATCCGAATCGTTTCGTAAAACTCGAATATCTTGATCACAAAAATCCACTACATCAAAAAGCTATGACACACAATTCTATAGCAATAACACAGAATAACGCCCCTACTTTCACAATCAAGCACGCAGTTGACTGAATGTGGCTGATGTAGAAATTCTTAAAATTGTTGGACTCCAGCAATGACTGGGGGCAAGTAACGGGAAGAAATTCGACCAAGGCCCTTCTGAAGGAAGCATCCCGGTATTTTCCTGAAATGATTTGGCGAAACCATGGAAAACCAAAAACATGATGCCCGAACGGGGATACCAATCCGCGTCTTCCAGAATGCGAAGCCAGAGCGTTAACCGACTATGAACTTGTGGGGAGAGGGGAACAATACAGAATATTACGGAATATTTTTATGAAGATATGGTGATGAATACAGCTTTCGTTAAGTCGCTTCACCCATTGAAACTGGTCGATAACAGAGGCTCGGTGATCTTGGAGATGTAGCCATTTTCTTTGAAATGCAGACAGTGTTGTTGAAGCGGATTCCAGGTGTTTCCATTGCATAGTAAAATCTCCCGTCCTATTAAACATTTTATGGTTCTTGTGTTTGGCTTCATTGACCTGCATACATTTTTGGTTTGTTTCAGTTACGTAGAAACAGTTCTCAAAATCTCCATGTAGAGTGTGCTTTAATTTTGATTGTTATTAAGCTTTGTATAGTTTATCATTAAAATTATTCGGTTATTTAAATAACCGATTAAGGGAGGTAGTCGGATTTCTTTGTATAATTTGAAAATCGCCGCATCTACATTTACATAAGACATTTTTTTTTTGGCAAAGTTATTTTCGATTAAAGTTTGAAGCGTACCGATTAGGTGTACCTTTCCTTTTATTCTTTAAGTTTGATTAAACTTTACATAGTCAGTAAAATAAAATATAGTTATTTAAATAACTGATTAAGGAAAGTAGTGGAATTTTTTTGTATAATTACAAAACCGATGCATTACATTTATACAAGTCACAGATTTATTTACAAAGAACATTCAACAACCATAGATAATCTTTAATACAAAAAATAAATTAGTATTTAACTTTCTTGAGAAGGATATCCATTATAAAATGTTCTTGTTGAGCACGTAATTTTTTTTTTCAAATGTTTCTATTATTTACATCATTTGTGTATTTCCCAAAGCAAAAATAAAAATAAAATAAAAAAAAATAAAAAAAAAATAAAAATAAAAAAAATAATTTAAAAAAATGTAGAGACTTTGTTTGAAAACAAATTTGAAATGCTACAAAATAAAATAGGAATAACAAAAATACAAACAGAAAAAAAAATTCGTGGCTGGTGTGATCCAACTGAGGACCCTCCGCTCATCACGCACGGCTAAACCGACGTCATTAGCAAGTTGTCCTCCGTCATTCAGTCACAACTGCTTCAGGGCGAGAAACCACAGGTGACGTACTATTTACCAGACTTGTTCGTTCTACGATAGTGATTTCCAAACCGAAGACCTCTCCTTGCCAGCATGCACGAATAAAAATAATTATATTTATTTATTTTTTAAATTTTATTTATTTATTTATTTTTATTCTTTTTTGCAAAAATAATGATCGATGGCACATCTAGAATTGACTTTGAATTAGCATGTTCAATGTCACGTATTTAGGTGCGGCAGTTTTTTCGAAAAGTGTACCACTAGGTGTGCACAATCCGTCGCCTAGTTTTTTTTATTATATATATATATATCAATCTCCCTTACCCCTTAGGTTAAGGGATTCTTGTTAGAAGTACTTGCCGTCTTGACATTGCCTTCTTTTATTTGCTGTTTCCGTGTAAGTGCTTGTTTTACTTTTATATTTTTCATTTCTGTTGAGCCTTTTATTTTTTTCATTTTTTTTTTCTAGTGTAAGGGTTCGATTCGTTCGCCCTAATTAGTTCAATGTTATTTTTCAACACTTTCATCGGTCCTCTAACTATGACCACGTAACTTTAATAATATTTTATATGAAGTTGTTTCTGTTATTTTAGGCGAATGGTTGTTAGTGTATTTGTAGGTGCTCGTTTTTCAAAAAGGGGATACATTTTGAGTATGGATGATCATATACACCCATTTTATTAGCGCTGACTCTACTGAACAAGTGTTCTTCGCTTCTTCAGAGCCTCGTAAACTCTTCCTCCTTGCTACTGAGCTGCAACATCTTGGAGTCAGCCAAACGCCTTTTGGCTTAATGGTATTCCCCACCTCCCCCGCAATAGCCATTCATGCAGGTAAGCCTTCTTATGTGATCAGTCTGTGTACTGATATACTTCCATATGATTTTTTGCCTAACCAAGTGTAAGATGCCACAAGACATACACAACACGCACTTTAACACCCATGCCCGAGAGTCCCGGTAACGCTGAAGCCTCGCATTTGGAAGGACACGGGTTCAACTCTTCGTCCATCCATCCGGATTTCGATTTTGCACGTTAATCGCTGGAATGGCTCTGTCGAGTGGGCATCGCTGAATTCCTTCCCGGCCCATCCTTCCAGACTTTTTTCCCCACTAATGATTTGGATGTCGACCAGCCCTAAGGAAAAAATAACACCGAACAGGCGACTCTCCACTCTGGTCCCTTCGCTGCAGTGGTCGGCATGTGAATAAGATGAATCCAACAAGGGAAAGGTCTAAAACAAACCACAGAGATGTTATAATTTTTATTTGAGAAATTTCTTATAATGAATTTGTGGTGGCAAGTTCCTTTGTTGTAATCCATATTGATATGGGCAAGATTTTTTTGAAATAAATTATTTTTTTCTTCTGACTTTACGACCCATCGTGGTCATTAGAGGCAGGGGTAAGCAAAGGGAGCAAGTGGGCTATGGCCTTTTGAAGGAACCATCCCAGCATTCGCCTGGAGTGATTTGGTG
This sequence comes from Vandiemenella viatica, assembly GCA_031002005.1. Taxonomy (NCBI): domain Eukaryota; kingdom Metazoa; phylum Arthropoda; class Insecta; order Orthoptera; family Morabidae; genus Vandiemenella; species Vandiemenella viatica. Next base: position 11,608,989 of record CM061918.1, read on the forward strand.
AATCCATCGAAACCCAAATCTGGATGGTTGGTCGGGGATTCGAACCCACATCCTCCCGAAAGCCTGGTCAGAGTTTTAATACTCACATCACGTCTCCTTCATTTCAACACCAATGTGACTTGAATCTTGAGAGAAATGGAAAGTAGGATCTGGAAAGAATTTCTGCCACGGATTTTTGAAGGGACTTTTGCGTAGTTAAACTGGAGAGAATCAAGGAAACCATGGAAAACTGAAATTGGATGTCCGACCTGGTTTAAACAGAGCCGTCCCGAATGCCACGCAAGCTCGCAAGAAGTAATGCTTGAAGCGAAAATTTAAAGAATTGTCAGTGCTTCAAGTAAAATGTTCCGGAGTAATATCCCCTCGTTCGGATCTCCGGGAGGGTAATACATTGAAGCGTGGGAATTGGGTACAGAGAATGAGGATAGGAACATGGAATGTTAGAACTCTCCTGCAAGCTGGAAAATTAGAGAGTTTGAAACAGGAGATGAAGATAAATAAGTTTGACATTTTAGGAGTATGTGAAGTTAGATGGGTGGGAATGGAGAATTCGAAAGCGGAGGGTATCACTGTTATTATTCAGGAGAGGAGAGCAGTGGGAATTTAGCAGTAGTCATTGTAATCAGGAAAGCTATGAAGAGTAAAGTAATGAAAGCGGAATGTATAAATGGTAGAATTATGGATATGAGACTAAAAGGAGAAAAGAAAGATGTAGTTTAGATTCAAGTGTACATGCCGACAAGCCAGCACTCGGATGAGGAAATGGAGGAATGTTATAATGTGCTGGAGGAAATTATAGATAAGGAAAAGAGAAAGTCTTGTTTTATGATGATGGGGGACTGGAATGCAGTGGTTGGAGTGGGAAAGGATGAGGGAACAATCGGCAAGTAGGGACTTGGGATGCGAAATGAGTGAGGAGAGAGGCTGGTAAGCTTCTGTAAGGAAAATGAATTGGTAGTGGGAAACACTATTTTTGAAAACCACAAAAGAAGAATGTATACTTGGACCTCTCCCTTTGAGGGAAAGAGGTATTAGATTGACTATATACTAATCCAGAACAGGTATAAGAATTGGTTAAAAATGCAAAAACTTACCCAGGAGCTGATGTTAATTCTGATCATAATCTTGTTCTAGCAGAAATAGAAATGAGACTAAAAAGAATTAAGAAAGGGAAGATAATCAAAAGGTTCAATACTGATGCTCTTAAAGAGGAAGGACAAGGTAGAGAAATAGAAAAAAATCTTTATAAATGAATGGGATAGAGGAAATATAAATGAGAGTGTGGATGAAAAATGGGTAAGGATGAAGGAGAGTCTTAAAATGACTGCTGCAGAAGTAATAGGATTTAAGGAAAGCAATAGAATAAAGAAAGAATGATTGACTGGAGCAATGCTACAGAAGATGAAAGAGAGAAGGAAGTGGAAAAACATAGGCGCTGAGGAGGGGAGAAGGAAATACAGAAAATTAAATAACGAATTGAAAAGAGAAGTGGAGAAAACAAGAGAGAACTGGATGAGAAGTAAGTGTGAACAGATAGAGCAATTAGAAGGAGAGGGAAAATTTGACTTGATGTACAAAGAAGCCGTACAGATATGCCTTCAAGGAAACAGAAGAACAGCGGGGCTGGGAGTGGAAAACAAGGATGGAACGTTAGGCAGAGAGGCTCATGAAAAACAGCAAAGATGGAAAAAATATGTGGAAGTATTGTATGATCTGCAACACCGACCGAAGGATTTGGTATTAGAAGAAGAAGAGAAAGTCAGCAAGGAGGAGAGGGGAAGCCATACCCTGGAGGGGGAGGTGGAGAAGGCTTTGGCGGAGATGAAGAACAAGAAAGCCTGTGGGATCGATGAGTTACCTGTAGGAATTCTGAAAAGTTTGAAAGATTAGGGAAAAAGAGAAATACTATATTTGTGCAATGAGATATATGAAAGAGGAGAATGGCCAAAAGACTTTTTAACAACAGTGTTGATACCAATTGAAAAGAAAAAGAATGCAGTAAAATGTGAAGAGTCCAAAATCATTAGTCTCTTATGCCACGCTGCTAAGATATTATTAAGAGTGCTAAATAGACGAATATCTAGCAAACTGTCCATGTCAATTGCTGACGAACAGTTTGGATTTCAAAAAGGAAGAATTGCAAGAGACGCTATTGGTTTGCTGAGAACAATAGGAGAAAGATACATTGAAAGGGAAAGAGATTGTTACATGGTTTTCATAGACTTGGAAAAGGCTTTTGACAGAATACAATGGGTGAAGTTAATGACGATTCTAAAAAATAAAGGTATTGATTGGAAGGAATGAAGGCTAATAAGTAAATTATACATCGAGCAAGGAGTGAGAGGGAGAGTGGGGAATGATCTTACAGAAGAGGGAAAGATTGGAAGAGGTGTAAGACAGGGATGTTGTTTGTCACCCATATTATTTAACATATATTTGGAGGAAATTATGAAAACAAGTAAAGAGGTAAATGAGATGTGTGCATGGGTGGATGTAGGATTAGCTGTATAAGGTTTGCTGATGACATGGTTTTGCTGGCAGAAATTGTCAAGATACTCAGAAGAATGTTAGAGACTTTAGACAAAGGGTGTGAGGAATTCGGGATGAGAATCAATAGGACCAAAACTAAATGTATGATGGTGGGAAAGAGTAGGAAAGAAATGATGATAACGCTGCATGGAGAAATAATTAAACAAGTGGAGTCCTTTAAATATCTCGGGAGTATTGTGACTGGTGATATGAGCTGCAAGAAGGAGGTAAAAACTAGAATAGCAGTGGCAAAGGAAGCTTTCAGTAGAAAGAAAAATTTACTATGGGGAAGGCTGGACAAAACCTTGAGGAAAAAATTAGCTAAATGTTTTGTATGGAGCGTAGGAATGTATGGAGCAGAAACATGGACGCTACGCAAAGAAGATCTAAGGAAGTTGGAAGCTTTTGAAATGTGGGTATGGAGGAGGATGGAGAAAATAAGTTGGGAGGACAAAGTAAGGAATGAGGAAGTGCTGAAACGAATAGGAGAGATAAGGTCCTCATAAAAACAATAAGAAACAGAAAAAAGAACTGGATTGGGCATGTGCTGAGGAACGAATGTTTGCTTAAGACTGCTCTGGAGGGGACTGTAAACAGAGAGAAGAGAAGAGGTCGGCGAAGGATGAAAATGATGGATGATATAATGATTAACGGGAGATATATAGAGACTAAGAGAATGGCGGAACACAGGGAGGCGTGGAGAACTGTCAATGTGCGTGGACCTGCTGTATAGCAGAGAACCCTTGATGATTGATGATGTCAGAAACAAAGGGAGGTTTCCCGCTCCCATTTTTTCAGCTTTAAAATATGGAACCGCTAATTCACATGGCAGACGGATTTACTGTGGTTTATTAATATTATTACTACTAAAACTGTTGCTACTGCGATCAAGTTAATTTTACCTTATCTTATGGTGAAAACATAATTAAGGTGTTATTATTCCTAACCACTGAAGCATCTACAAATAGTTAAATTATTTTTCATGACTTTTGTAAATGCACTTTCTACTTAGTCTTAAGTCGTACTTTCTATGTATAACGCTGCAGCGCTAGGAAGTGTGACTAAATTCACCCAGAATCTCTTAGGACCTTATTACACCAGGCCGCCTGGCTGCGCAACCAGTCGCGCCACTGGCGACTATGTTGACAGGATACTGGTGGCGCAGCCAGCCAGCCACTCGCACGGCCGAGCAGTCTGCTGCTCCTCGCATTGTGCGCGAACTGTGTAGTTCAGTATGTCCAGAGAACTACAGAATGTCACTGTGTAAATGAGTGGAACTGAAAGTGTAGAGAAGACAAAAGGGTAAAGCAAGAAGCATTTCTCATTTTCGTATCTTTCCCGGTAATATCAACCCTTATTAACGAAAAGAATTCAAAGAAGGACGATTTAGACAATCTTAACTAGTTAAAAAACTTCGTTGTCGTCTGAATACAGTTCATCTAAAAGAGTATAGATTCTCTTAGCGATAGAACATGATGTACATGCATCTTTCTCTCCCTTCGCCTTCTCTTTGTAACCCCTCCTTTATGAACCGGTACTACTATAGCTCTTTTCCAATCCTCTGGTAAGCATCAAGACTCCAAACTCATTTTAAATAAAATTTCAAGGTAAGGTATAAAATCGTATCCCCCAATGTTTAATAATCTGTAGTAATATTATCTACACTAGTTCCTTTAAGATTTTTTTTACGCTTTTCGATTGAAGATTTATGAATAGTATTCCACAATGTTGAGGATTTGGGGTGTCCTTCCCTACATAAAGTGAAGCTGAGTAGAACGTACTGTATTGATCACATGCTTTCCGATGATATGTCTGCTTTGTAAAATGTAATTTTAATTGCCCAATGGTGGGAAGAAAAAATAAAAAATTGATACATATATATATTGTTTATCAATTCCTTCTACACAGTAATTCACATTAGACTTAACATCATCAATTAACAACAAATGTTTATATGCCATAATTTCTAATTTCGCCTGTTCATAATTCAGCGTAGAATTGGGGTTGTACGACACTTAGTTCACAAAAACATTACCGATATGCACATCTATTAGTGTTTGTGTAGGAGCACGTGAAGAGTCAACGTGTTAACAAGCTCGACGTAACACTTCATAGCCTGACGAGTCCACGACTTCTTGCTGTTGATGGTGTCGGTCACTGCAGGCTGAGCATCGGTCAGGTTCCTCCTGGCAGATTCACCGAGAAACACACCACTGCCAGCAACAGAGTTACTGAAGACCCGAATTCTTTTCGTTCCGGCCACCGTTCGAGAACTGACGTTGTGAAAGACTCGTTGCCATGTTCACTACTAAAGAACCCAGTAACTGTACCAATCTCACGAACCAGTACTTCCCATTCTTCACGTGTAAGCGTAATTTTACTGTGCCCAACTTCTTCAAGCACAACTACTGGTTCAAACTCCAGTTCGGATGGTGACCCCACATTGAGCCGCTTGGTATCGCGGGCATTCAATTTGTACGACGATGAAAAGAGTAGTGCATTGTAATAGCAGCAACTGAGCTTCATATGTGTGTGGACTGCTATGACGTTCCGGCCTCGCAGCAACTTCGTTACAGTAAAAAGTGCTATGGAAAATTTTCAAATTCTCGGCAAGTTCTGAGGTCTGGAAACTACGTCATGGGAATTGCTTACACTGTTTATTCACAATATACCTAGGAGTCCGAGAATTACGTCATTGAAATTTCAAGTCTTGATGGCTCGGGAGATCCGGGAATTACGTCGTGAAAATTTCTTGCACTCTTCATTGACAACAACCTGGGCGTTCAGGAATTACGTCGTGGAAATTTCCCGTTCTTGGAAGCTCCGGAGATCCCGGAATTAGGTCATGGAAATTTGTTGTAAGCACTTGGCTAATTCCATCTGATATACGTGGAGGTCCGGGATGGCCTTAGAATTACGTTACGCCATAGAAAATTCCTGTACTATTTACACCCGGTGGTTCAAGTGTTTGTGACGTCATCATAGGTAGCCGAAATGGCTATTTTTTACACACGAATTTGTGACAACACGGGAATTTCCAATCAAGTTATGTATGTGGCTCTGATGACGTCATTATAGGTAGCCGAATCGGCTGTTTTCCAGGATACATGGTGATGACGTCATATGGTAAAAATTCGGGATCAGTAAGGGTCTTTAGTTGCGTTTAGTCTGTCCACTACTCAAAGGTACCCTCTAAAAACCTGGCATTTTCACGATAGTGTTCTTGGTTGAATTAGCCATAGGGCTTCTAGCAAAATAATAACAACAATAATAATTGGGTGACATGATACTCATATATTGTCTCCCGTGATACACCGACCAATGTTCCCACAAGACCAACATGGAAACTGCCACCAGTGGCCCCTAGCGGTCTCCAGTGGAACTATGACCGCGGTAATAACTGGGGCATAAACTAGAGTCGAACTGCTGCCGTGTCTGTTGGCAGAAAGGCTGGGGTAAAGTTATCGTGACTCCTAACTGGCTGATAAAACTGGAGCAGAACTCGTTCTCTATGACCTTGGTATCAACCTCAATGAAAATTTTACCTAAAATTAAAACAGTTGATTGTTAGAATTGTGATAGATCAAGAGTCACATCAAACTCGCCACTTTAACGAGAGGGCATCGTGAGGGAATACTCTGTCGATAGAGAGAGAATATTTCACTGAAGAATGTTTTGGCGCATTTTTGAAGCTGCGCTATAGAGAGCTACTCGTGATGGAATCCATGATTCCAAAAGAAGCACAAAATGAAGGAAGAATTCACCTCGAAATATGAAGGTAGACTTTTCAGTCTGCGCTGTCCACAGTCATACTTGGAAGATTTTGTACCACTGAAATCAAATAATATAAAGTTCGTGAAAAATAATGTAATCAGTTATCTTGCAATCATTTTTGTTGTCAAGTGCGATCGATACATTGATTAAACGCCACAAAAAGAAAAAGAAAATACGGTCCTGACACAACAGTCCCCTGTATCTATTGAATGTAGGTAAGTTGAGGTGAGGTCAGTTCGTCCTCAGGAGGGCTGGGCTTGCTTCGGAACCGTCGCCTGGTCGTTATAGCCCTCTATGAGCGTCTCTATGATCAGCTTGATGGTCGTCTTGTAGAGGTTGTCCACATTGTCTGTGTAGCGGTCGCCAAGTGTCGTACGGACAGCCTCCAGGAAGGGCTTCTCGATTTTCTGCAACAGCAAAATCACATACGCCCCGTGCCAGTATAACACGTTGATAGGTATCTCGGGTTTCTTACAAATGATGAAATAATTAGTCCAAGATACACTTTCAAATTTAAATTTGTTTATTTCTAGAACACATCCGACACCAAAGATACTGGTTGCACATGTAAACAAAAACTCCAGCGATTATACTCAACACTGCTTTCAAAGAACGTACTGCTTTACACTCTCACAGTACTGAACTGCTCACAGCTAATATAAAAATCTATGCCGACCGCTTATATAAGTTCCATAGAAAGTTCCAGAATATTACAAAGGCTTCCGACAGATGTTTATCGGACTCTAACAATACTTAAACAATTAAAAACATTAAAAACAATCAAAATCAATTACAATCATTACGAAATGCAAGAAATGAAAATTAACGATATTTACATCCAAAATTATCCTCATAAAACAGTTTAAACTGTCGCAAATTGTTCTCTAACCATTGTAACTCACCTCAATACTAGGAATTACACACATTCAATCAATTTCTCTTGCATAATACTGTCCTCAAATAAATTAAATAGTATTTACATAATTTCTTTTCCAGCAGTTAAATCAAATGCTAGTAACCTGGCGCTAGTTTAATTTATTGGTCTCCAGCGCCACTGCGCTATATTATTATATCGTCTCAATGTAAAAACGTCACGTTTTCATGCAGTAACTGCCTTATTAAAGAAATTTACACTAAACAAATCATAAAAATATGCTGTAACTACTCGAAGTACGAAGGATATGAAAAAAAATATTGTTTATACCTCGTTCATTTTTATGCAATAATGAAATATTCAAATATATAAACATAAATTTCATTAATCATTAAGATGGAAAAACTTAAGCCGATCGGATAAAACTTACTTACATTATTTAAACTTACATTTACAAATTTCTCAACACACAACACTGGACTGAACGAGTTGGTAGAAACCGGACCACCAAGTTTTTCGAGAAAATTGTACATAAACTCTCGTCGGGAAGTAACTTCGAGCCAAATAATTAGGATGTCACCGAACATCGGGACTAGTAAACTCAACAGCCCAATGTTACGTAAGTGTCTCTGCTCTGAGCGCGGTGCAAATCACACCGGCCAAACGCTGGGATTGCAAGTCCTAGCTAAGGCCGGATGACGTCATGCTCTGCTAGTCGTAAAGTACATTATTTGTGTTTTAAAAATGGGATCGCCACATGCATAGTTTATACGATACCATAGTAATTGGTAGGTACGCCTAGATGGTAGTATTCATAACACTCCAAGAACAACGTGAAGTGGCAAGAAGTTCAACTTTAAAGAGTCAGTTACAACATAAAAGCACGGATTTCGATGAATGTATCAAATGGACATGCCCTTAAATCATCCGCGTTAGGTGATGAAAATGATTTGAGGATGGTTTGTTACTAACGGAGAGTAATTTTCTTTTCTCACTTCTGCAAACAGAGTACACTAATCACAAGTAATAAATGGGGCTGAGAGTTGGTTAAAAGAAGAAGTACTAGTCAATGAGGTTTTTCCCGACGGTTACAGAGTGTGTTGGAGAGACAGAGGAGCGGTTGGTGAAGGAGTTTTCTTACTGGTTTGCAAAAACTACTACAGATCCCCGTTGTTAATAGATCATAACCATGAGTTACTTTGGGTAGATTTCTGGTGTAATAAAAAAGGAAAGACCTTCGTGATGGCTGCCTATCGCAGTGGAAGAACGACTGACAATCATGAGGCTCTTGGGAAGAAATTAAAATCATACTCAGATTTCACAGGTGAGAATCATATGGTCATTATTTGTGGGATTTAAATTTAGCGGGTGTAAACTTGGCATGAAATAAGATTAATAACACAAGGGAACAGAGATTAGCAAATACATTAATAAGGGAAAAGGATTTACGCAAGTCGTAGAGTAGCACATTAGGAGACATATTCCTAATAAAGCCGGATGATAACCTTGTGAGGTGTCAAGTAATCGAAGGAATAAGTGATCATGAAGCAGTTCTGATGGATATTAGAGGATTCAGTGAATCAGAAGCCAAAATAGAAGGGGGAAATAGGTACTATTATAAAAAGGCACACATTCTGACCTTGAAGAGATATTTCAGGGAAAATATCAGCAGATGGAAGGATATCACAAGTACAGTAGACTCAAGGTGAGAAGAGTTCATGGAAATAATCAGAAAGGGGAAAGAAATATTTATTCCAAAACATGAAATAAAGAGAAATACGGAACCTATGTACTACCGTATACCATAATAGTGAGGTGTGGAAGTTAAAGAGGTTGGTAAGAAGAGAACATAACAGAATTAAGAGACAGAACGGTAGTAGGGAATATTTGAAACAACTAAACAAGGAACTGATAAAAGCAAAAAAGGTGGCTAAAGATGGATTTATGAAGAGTATTGTTAGTGCAGGAGAACCATTGATTGATGCATTTAGAAATTTTCATGGCTATGTTAGAAAACTGAGAGGAAGGGAGGGTGTTGAGATGCTAATAGATAAGGATGGAGAAGAAGTTACTGAGGATTTGGAAAAGGCAGATATTTTAAGTAACTGGTTTAGTGAGAGCATTAGGGACAATGAATTAGAAACGGGGAGGGGGTCTAATTCGGAGAACGAGCTTAACAACACAATTAGGAATGAAAAGACCAAAAAAATTGAAATTAATCCTGTGGGTATCATGAAGGAATTAAAAAAGCTGAAAAAAAAACATAAGGGGCTGGTGTAGATAATATTACTAGCGATATCTTAAAGACAGCAGGGTGTGACATTGTACCTTATCTTTACATTGAGTCTGGATACTTGCTGCTTACCAGAAGACCAGAAAAGTGTGATAGCAGTGCCGGTACATAAAGGAGTGGTGGAAAATAGAGTCGAAAATTACAGGCGGATCAGTTTGACAACAGTGGTGGGTAATTTAATGTAGAGAATGATGCTCAACCACCTCAGAAATATATGCGAGGAATGTAAGTTGTTTTCAAGTCGGTAAAATGGCTTTAGACAAAGATATTAATGCGAATTACAGTTAGTAACATAAATGCAAGGCCCACATTGATAATGTTGCACTAGATCTTTCAAAGGTCTTTGATAGAGTGAGCCATAAAATGGTGGCAGGTAAGGTAAAAACTACTGGAGTGGATTAGATAGTGATTTGTTGTGTAGATGAAGTTTTAAAAGACTCTCGCTGTACTCACCCAGAAGAGGTCCCTTGTCAGCCATAAGTCGATGCCTCTGACCCGCCTTGTTGCAGTACATGGCTACCGTTGTACAGGACACAGACTCTCGCTGCACTCACCCAGAAGAGGTCCCTTGTCAGCCATAAGTCGATGCCTCTGACCCGCCTTGTTGCAGTACATGGCTACCGTTGTACAGGACACAGACTCTCGCTGCACTCACCCAGAAGAGGTCCCTTGTCAGCCATAAGTCGATGCCTCTGACCCGCCTTGTTGCAGTACATGGCTACCGTTGTACAGGACACAGACTCTCGCTGTACTCACCCAGAAGAGGTCCCTTGTCAGCCATAAGTCGATGCCTCTGACCCGCCTTGTTGCAGTACATGGCTACCGTTGTACAGGACACAGACTCTCGCTGCACTCACCCAGAAGAGGTCCCTTGTCAGCCATAAGTCGATGCCTCTGACCCGCCTTGTTGCAGTACATGGCTACCGTTGTACAGGACACAGACTCTCGCTGCACTCACCCAGAAGAGGTCCCTTGTCAGCCATAAGTCGATGCCTCTGACCCGCCTTGTTGCAGTACATGGCTACCGTTGTACAGGACACAGACTCTCGCTGTACTCACCCAGAAGAGGTCCCTTGTCAACCATAAGTCGATGCCTCTGACCCGCCTTGTTGCAGTACATGGCTACCGTTGTACAGGACACAGACTCTCGCTGTACTCACCCAGAAGAGGTCCCTTGTCAACCATAAGTCGATCCCTCTGACCCGCCTTGTTGCAGTACATGGCTACCGTTGTACAGGACACAGACTCTCGCTGCACTCACCCAGAAGAGGTCCCTTGTCAGCCATAAATCGATGCCTCTGACCCGCCTTGTTGCAGTACATGGCTACCGTTGTACAGGACACAGACTCTCGCTGTACTCACCCAGAAGAGGTCCCTTGTCAACCATAAGTCGATCCCTCTGACCCGCCTTGTTGCAGTACATGGCTACCGTTGTACAGGACACAGACTCTCGCTGCACTCACCCAGAAGAGGTCCCTTGTCAGCCATAAGTCGATGCCTCTGACCCGCCTTGTTGCAGTACATGGCTACCGTTGTACAGGACACAGACTCTCGCTGTACTCACCCAGAAGAGGTCCCTTGTCAACCATAAGTCGATGCCTCTGACCCGCCTTGTTGCAGTACATGGCTACCGTTGTACAGGACACAGACTCTCGCTGCACTCACCCAGAAGAGGTCCCTTGTCAGCCATAAGTCGATGCCTCTGACCCGCCTTGTTGCAGTACATGGCTACCGTTGTACAGGACACAGACTCTCGCTGTACTCACCCAGAAGAGGTCCCTTGTCAACCATAAGTCGATGCCTCTGACCCGCCTTGTTGCAGTACATGGCTACCGTTGTACAGGACACACACTGTCGCTGTACTCACCCAGAAGAGGTCCGGGTGGAAGCCCGGCACGCGGCGGTGCGAGGCGCCGACCTGCGCGACGAAGGTGAAGAAGGCGTTGGGGTCGTCGAGCGCGCGGATGGACTCGTCCAGCGACCCCATCACTGTGGCCGCGTGCTCCGCGAGCTCCATCGACTCGGCCTGCTCGTCGCGCGTCTTGAGCGTGCGGAACCGCGAGAACAGCTCCAACAGCTCCGCGTGCTCCTCGAACAGTCTGCAACGTGGAACAGACCATCTGCAGTGCTGAGAGTTTGTTTACTAATGGAGTGGAAATGTTGAAATTGTCAGATTCGACAAACTTGAAGAACCTTAGCGCTCTTGAATAAAATGTTCTCTGGTGACTAGCTTAGTTAGTCCACCGATGAAACACCAAAACATACGGACCTCTATCTCAACGCCCACCGCCACCACCACCCGGCCCAATGCAGATCAGTACTGGAAACCTTGGTGCACAGGGCGCGAGCTCTATGCGATAACGATAGTCTGCAGGCGGAAATGTGTCGTTTACGGGAAACTTTGGGAAGAACGGTTACAACTAGACGTTCGCCGACCCCGTCAGCGTAGGGGTAGCGTGCTTGCTTCGCGTTTCAGGGGTCTCCGGTTCGAGTCCGGCCTCGGGCATGGGTGGTTTTAATTAAGTGTTGTGTTTGTCTTGTGTAGTCTATACCAGGAAGAATCTATAATACATTTAGTGATACATTACATGCCTGCAAACTACAAAATTACTTAGTGCTGGCTGTAATGGCCTCGTAGCCAAATGCCATTTAAAAACAAAAAAAAACTAGACGTTCATAAACTTTGTTTGCAGACGAGCAGTAAGGAGGAAAATACGGTAGCAGGAAGACCCGAGCCGCTTCGCCTTCCTTCCTTATATGGGAACGACTACTGCTAGACCCTGGCAGAATTGAACTCAGCAACCCATATGACGTGCTGATCCAGAAAAAACCAGAGCAGCATCAACATCAACATCAACAGCAGCAGCAGCAGCAGCAAACACAGCCACAGCAGCGACAACAACAGCAGCCGCAGCAGCAAAATCAGCAGCCGCAGCATCAAACACAGTCACAGCAGCAGCAACAACAACAACCGCAGCAGCAACATCAGCAGCCGCAACAGCAACTGCAGCAACAACAACAGCAGGAATCCACTAACAGACAAACACACTTAAGATCGCAGCTTCCACCTACAAGGAGCTGTATCAGCTGGGCAAAGGAGTACTACAGGAACACCCTTTCCAAGCAAAGACAGCTGGTTGGGACAAGGTCAAGCTTACCTTCAACTCCACGTCTGACTACTTGGATGTCACCACTGCACCAAAATGGAAAGGAATCCCTTATTACACCTTTCCTTCTGTTGCAGAAAAATTGCTGAAAGCAGTAATACGTGGGAAGTCATCAAACATGCCTTCCTCTGATATCAAGGAGGAACTGGAAGAACTTAGCCTAGACATCCGTTAGGTCAGTCAGCTCAAGAGGCCTGGGAGCTCCGACCCCATGCCACTATTCCTGGTGGTTCTGCCAGACAGGCCCCAGAATAAAGGGATATTTTGAATGGACAACTTATTGTCCCTACGAATCTCTGTCGAGAAACTGAGAGCATCAAACGGCCCTGTGCAGTGCTATAACTGCCAATCTCTAGGGCACGTTGCTAAACACTGCAACATGCCACCAAAAAGTGTTAAATATGCTGGCGCACACTTTTCCAACGACTGTACCCTCAAAAAAGGAGAGGGCAGTCCTATGTGTGCCAACTGTAACGGCCAGCATGTGGCCAGCTACAAAGGATGCGATGATTATAAGCGCGCCCGAGTCCGCCAACGAGACGCTGCTGCAGAACAGGCCGCTGCAGCACAGAAGAAACGTGTAGAAAAGAAGCAGCAGGACACCGGCAAAACCCAGCGGCACGCCGAAGAACCTACTGCCAACCAAACCATGCTTCCGCCCAAACCAAACCGCCACAGGGCAATAAGCCCACCCAACTCAAGCGCCCAGAGGCTCCAAAGCGTCAGCTTCAAGGGACTAAGGCCCAAGGCCCTAGCAAGAAGAAGAACACCAACGCAAATTAGTCAAGCAAGACAGTCTCCTACGTGGAAGTAACTACTGGTCAATCCCAGACCTCAAGAGAACCAAATCAGTCATGGGAAGACTCTTCAGGTCCAACCACACAGCCAGTACATTGTCCTCACCTACCAAGTCAACATCCCGCGCAGAACAATGGTATAAGAGGAATCGAACGTCTACTGGACATAGTAGGAACTATTCTCACAATATTGATGACCTTGATTTCCAAGTTCGACCAACTCGCAGTGGACATCAAATCCGCTGTATTGACGGCCGTAGAGCCGAACCCTCACAGAACCCTCAACCCAACTATGGATAGAGTCCACATAGAAGGACTAACTCTCTGTGTATGGAATGCGGATGGTATATTTCAACAACTAGGTGAGTTTAGGCAGTTCTTGCGGTATGAGAACATCGACATCTGTTTAGTAGCCGAAACTCTCCTCAAACCTGGCCTCAGGGCGAATGTAGCCAACTATCAATGTTTCCGCTGGGACAGACCAACCGCGGTAGGCAGAGTGGCTATTTATGTCAAAAGAGGGATACCGCACCATGCAATCCACACCCCTCCTCTGCAGCTACTAGAGACTACTGCAATCGAAACAGCAACCACTAAAGGGCCCGTAACCATAATAGCGGCATACAGACCTCCGAGAAGAACACCTTTTGAAGATGACTTCCTGCAACTACTCAACCTGAGGGGAACACTTCTGATTTGAGGGGATCTTAACGCAAAGCATGCTTCGTGGAATTCGCGCATCACCAATGCGGCTTGCAACCAATTATACCGGCTGTGCATTATACACAACTTGCAGACCTGGGGGCCGGATGAACTACCCACCACCCGTGGAGCGGAAATCGTGCTGACGTGCTGGATATAGCAATAACTCGAGGTATTACCGGAATCGTAGCTGCACGAACGATGAATTACCTTTCATCTGGCCACTCAACAGTCTTAATAGACATAGATATAGGCTCGTGGACACCAGCCACACCTAATCATCCAAACTACAATAGAACAAATTGGGAGCGGTTCCGTGAAGTGGTCACCGAATGTC
>CM061918.1:11624461-11720445 GCA_031002005.1 Vandiemenella viatica
ACAGAAGCTGTTGAAATCAGAACGACTGTTTGTTTAGTTAAGAGAGACACTGATTACCACGGCAGTGCGGCCTGGGACCCTGCGATCAGCTAACGAGCGGAAGAGTGGATGGCGTCATCGCGCTGTGTTGGCTCTTTTCTTCCAACGTTTCTGCCGCGGCGTGTAGACAAACAGTTATTCAGTGACATCTATGTTTCCAGATGAGGGCTGAGATACACGTCTTCGAAACGTCCCACATGAGTGACCTTTTTAAGCTGCTGGAAGCCAGAGAAGGGTTTATTTATATTAATTGTTAATTTGAAATGTGATTATGATTCGATATTACAAATAAATGACTGAATGCCGTTTGTTTCATTCACAAAGCATTTAAAAAGTTATTTTTTTTTCTTTTAAAAGACAGAAAATAGAAACACAATAATAACATTATTTCGCTGTTAATTAAAGTGAACTGTGCTGCTGTTTTCAAGACCATGAAAATCGTTTCAGAGCGCCACTGGTCAAAAGCTATGACTCTAGAGAAACTGGCGGCCACAGCAGTGATGACGTCTCGGTGTGGCTTTACGCCTCGTCGACGTCGAGGTCATTAGAGGCGGGATAGGACTGGGGAGAAGGAACTGGAAGGAATTCGGCAATGGTCTTTGAAGGAAGCATCCCGGCATTTGCCGGGAGTGATCTGGGGAAACCATGTAAAACCCAAATCTGGATGCCAGGACGGGGATTCGAACCGAATGCGAGGCCAGAGCGCTAACCACTCACCCACCACGCTCGGTGTTAGTTGGTCGTCGTCGATGTTTTAAACGCTGCACAGTGGGACACTGTTCGAATCTGCACGCCCGAGTGGTGACAGGAGCGTTCCACCTCGACTGCTGGGTGCCACGGCATGCAGACGCACATTGGTCATTCAGTGGCAGACAGCGCCAGTGCAAATGTTTGCTACACAGGAGTTTAGTTCGTTCTGTTACTGAACAATGACCTTATATTGTTTGCTGTACGATGATACATCATGTGTCTAGTATGTATGATACTGCTCTCCAGTGCACTGGATATGTGAACACATCCTATAGACAACACCGAGCTCTGCGTTGTAAACATCACCTGTTATATACTGTCGTCTCAAACGTTGGCGGAATTAACGTAATTTTCATGGTTTTCACCAGTGTTGAAGAATTTACCTAACTTCTGAGGTTTTAACAATTTTTCTGATTTTTAGCAATTGTAAGCATTTTTTACTAAATTATAGACCTTTGACTTCTAGAGCTAAGTAGGTGGATATGTAGTGCAGTTTGTTTCCTGTGTGTGAGGTTGGCGTCTGAATGTCTATATGTCTGTAGATGTCTGTGTGTATTTGCCGTATCTAGGTTTGACGTGAGTGTTATTTTCAGCATACTTTACTAGGTATTAGACCTCGGGTCGAGTTGAATATTAAGAGCGAGTGGTTTCTTTTTCGTATAGCTGCGGTTTGAACAATACAGACACTTTTCCGTGTCTGGAACTAGAAGTTTCTCAGCCCAGTATTGAGTTATGCCAAATACTTCTTTCGGGTGAGTCCACAGTTGGTCAGGATGCAGTTGGAATGACATTTCGGTGAGAGTAGTAGGTATTCGATGGTCCGCAGTCTGTACCATCTTCTTTTATAAAACCCCACCTTGATCCAATAGTTTTAACCAGGGCCACGACTGACCTAATACAGTTCAGTGCTTTTCATACCTCCCAACTTAATGATGAGGAAATGAGCATCTCAGTTGTACGTTCGTAGTCTGGTGGTGGATAATCCAGCGTAGTATTAGCAAACATTCTTCGTGATCTGAGCCAGTTATGATTTTTGAT
Source organism: Vandiemenella viatica (assembly GCA_031002005.1). Classification (NCBI taxonomy): domain Eukaryota; kingdom Metazoa; phylum Arthropoda; class Insecta; order Orthoptera; family Morabidae; genus Vandiemenella; species Vandiemenella viatica. Next base: position 11,626,289 of record CM061918.1, read on the forward strand.
GAGTGAAAGAGAAATCAAACCAAAGTAACTTTATCACCATCACAGTTACGCAGAACCAACTATGTACTTGATTTCGTCACATGCTGCTACTGAAGTACGAGTATGTCAGTCCATTGTTCACTCAGCGAAGGTCGCTACTAAGTGTGTTGTGTATATTATTAGTGCATGATTTAAGGCCTGGGTGTGCGCCAATGAGATTCCGAGTGGTTGTCTGTGTGCATCTCTGTGTGTATGACGAGAGTCTGTGTGGTGTGTGGAGCCTGTTTTGTTTGTCTGCGTGGTGATAATAGGGTGGATACTAGTTGATATGTCCTAGTGCAATGATATAAATCAGTTTTGAAGTATACTGGTGGATTTCCGTGTTTGTATATTGTATTGTGTTGTTCCTAGGACTTTTCTCTATATTTGAATGTTGGCTGGTCTGTGCATGTGAGTAAGTGCCTACTTGTGTGATGTCTGAGTGAGTGATATGTGAGTGTGTGTGGCTGCGTGTGTGTTAATCTCTGTGATCTGTTGTCCGTTGTGTGTTACGTATTTTAAGGTGTGTGTAAGTGAAGTGGTGTGTATTTGTGTGTGTTGTTGGATGGTGGTGCGTGTGTGTATGTGTGATAGAGTCTGTGAGTTGGGAGGGTAACGGATACTCAGAGAGCATAAAAGCATTATGCCCATGCAGAGTTCTTAACTTTTAAGAAAAAATATCAGTGAATTGAGATTTTTTAAAAAAGCGTGTTTTGCGTGTATTTCCGTCGTTTATCTGAGGTGACTTGATATCATACAGCGTAATAACCTATGCGAACGCGAAGAGGAGAATACTATTTCGTGTTTACATTTATACGCGGTTCTCATGGGACAAAACATTTATTGAAATACCTCATAAACTCCGATATTCCAATCGTTTTAACCAAAAGATTAATTGAGTTTGATTAAAAAAGTCATTTCAGTTTATTATCCAAAGGATCGATTCTTATTCAGGAAGGATGTCGTCCCAGGGTTGTTTTGAAGACGGTTGTGGACCCGCCCTCTGCTAAGCTTAGGTTGGAATACCTGCTAGCGAGTAACAACCAGTCCCATTGCAACTCCGTGGTGGTTGATTCTTTTATGCACAATTTAAACTTTTCTTCCTATCCCACATGCAATCTTTCATACTATAGCTCTTTCTTATCTGGAACTTGTGGATAATTTTCTTCATTTGCTGATAAAATTGATAAATAAATAAATACTGCCAAAGCAATTGAATCTTTGTTCATTTATTTACTTTCTGAGCGCGTTTCGCTTCATCAATGTAGCATATTTAGCAGTTTCTCTTGGAAAATTTCACTGTGTGTCTGTTTCACATAGCAACTTTAACAGACGCGAATTCGTCCCGCTGTATTACAAATTAGTTAGTACGTCTTATGATTTGTCCTAAGCGATAGATCCCTGTCGACTACGCAACTATCATGATAAACTTCACACTCCACGCTTTAGGTCAACACAAGTTCAATAATTTTTTATTTCGGAAAGAAGAAAATTTTTTTTACATATATTTCCTCGTCTTATCCTTTTACGGCAGTTTATACTTTTATTTTTTATGTTATTTACTTTGCAATGCAGGTAAGGCACCTCAAACAATTTTTCGTACGTCGCTGGCGAAACTGATTCTTATCACTGAGCACGGATCCATCTCCGGCAAAAGAAAACCACGGAGATTAAGAATCGAGAACAGATAAGGAATACCTGTGGAGAATTGTCTCGTTGAAATTGTAAAATGCATCATATCTGGTGCAAATTTCTTGCAGATGTTCTGGCTAATCTCAGAGTCATATTCTTCAAACTGAAATAACTGAGAAGTTTACTTTAGAGGTGGGCAAAGTGACTCACTAAAAAGAGCGGCGCTCATTTGATCACTCTATGAAAAGAACTAGTTCTTTTCAACGGTTCACTAGTTCACTAGCTCAGTTTAAACAAAAAGAGCAGTTATATCCATTTTGAGTGTAGTATCTGTTCGTTTTATTTACATTTCTTAGATTAATCTCACATCGGTTATTTTCATTTATTTCTGTATTTATTCTGAAACATTTTTGTTTCTTAAATACTACCGGATTAGTTTCATGCAGAAAAAGCCATTTCAAAGTGTCAATGAAATATTGTTCGAATTGCTGTGAATATTTGAGAGATAGTTTGAGCATAGTTAGTTTTACATCAATTTATTTACAAATACAAAGTACAATCAATGTTAAAGAATTTTTTGCTTTAAATGAAATGAAGGTTACTGTTCAAAAGTAAAATTTTACTTATTTTGCCATTCAGCAGCCTACATCTTTTTCTGCGCAAATTTGTCCAGCTTTTGAAAACAATCTTTCAGAAGCCACGCTTGTAGTCGGATTACACAAAGTAGAAAAAGAAGCGGAGCGGGACGTCAGATTCGAAAGAACTAGCTCCCCAGTGGCACTGCTCCGCGCTGTGCTGAGCGCTGGAATCGGAGAACGTCGCGAACGAACTAGCTCTTCTCGAGCTTTGGAATTTCTTATTTTTTTCAGAGCGGAGTGGATAAACAATGAACGGCGTGGAACAGAGAACAAACATGGGTCGGGCGACGGTGTCGCGAAAACTGCGGCCAGTCAAATTTGCGGCCAGTGAAATCTGCGGCCAGAATTCTCAACAATGCTGTAGCGGCATGTTTATTATAGAATAGGATCAAACTGGTTGTATTGTTAAAAGCCGCCCCCCCGGCGCTCTGAACGGATTGCTGCGTTTGTAGCCAATGTTTTTAAACAGCAGGTTGTCAGTACAGATGTTTTATAGTTTATAACTGTTATTAAAATACAAGTTTTATTCTTGTTTAAAAGAGGTAGAAATGAATTGTAATAACGAGGCAGATACTTACAGAATCGTAGTAGATTTCATGCAAAATCTCCCTTTGCCTCAGAGCCTCACATTACTAGTGCAGGAGGCCTCGCATTCGGGAGGACGGTGGTTCGAATCCCTGTCCGGGCATCCAGATTTGGGTTTTCCATGGTTTCCCAAATCACTGCAGGCAAATTCCGGGATGCTTCCTCCAAAAGGCCATGGCCGAATTCCTGCCCATTCCTTCCCGCCCCCCACCCCCAATCCTTTCCCGTTTCTAAAGACATCGCTGTTAGAAAGACGTTAAGCAGATAAGAAACTAGTGTAGGAAAAAATATTCTACCATCAGCAGTTGTGGGTTAACGTCATCCACATCAAATTTTCCCACAGACGACACGATAATGGAGTGACAGCGCTCCATTTGGACGGATGGAGCGATCGTGTATCGCCGCCTCTAGACGACCTCGGCCTCTCCGATCTAGTTAGTACCGCACTGGATTTTCCGAACAGTGTTGCAGATCAGCAAAAAATTCAGCTTTCAGTAACGAGTGCGTAAAAAGTCTAAGTCTAAGAAACCTGTGAAACATTTGCGTGTCTATTAAAAAAAAATAGAAATTAACTTGGCTGTTTCGGGCGTGTAATGTAAAATGATTTGTTCACGTAATAACTTCCACGATTTAGTGAGACCAGGTCGGGTCGTCTAAAGGGGCGTTTAGAGTGATTAGGACGGCGCGGCATGACACAAAGAGAAGAGGTATTGGCCGCAGATTTCGCAGATTTTAGGTTGGCCGCAAATTTCACTGGTCGCAGTTTTCACATATCCCGGGCGACAGTGGCAAAGCCGAAACTGACTTATTGTTGGCGCACACTCGATTGAAGTCGATTTCAATGGAGACCGACACACCACCGTCCTTACGGCCTCCAACAAGAACTACCGATCGCTTTTAGTGAGCGACTGCTCACTCGCTCTTTCAAAAGAACTGTTCTAAAGACCTGGTTCACCCGCGAACGACCCACATACCGTGCTTCTGACAACAGGAGTGATTTCGGTGTGTCTTCATTTTCTGCACCACTTACTAAGAACTTCCTTACGTTCTTTGCACAGGCTACCTAATTCGCAGCAATGTGACCTACCCTGGGAGCTGGGTCGTACTATCAGTTGAATTACTAGATAAAACACATTATCGACGACAGAAACATTCAGCGGTCAACATACTATCGCACACTTCACGCAACCAGTATTCAAATAAAACTTCATAAATTTCTTTCTTTCATAGCCAACTGCCAATTTTCTTCATCACACGAAATTATTTTTACTTTTTAATTGGTCTTACTCATCCCAACAACACGCCATTCACATAGAGTGATTTTGGTGTCATTCACTGCAAACATTTAACTTACCAGAACTGTGGATGATTCGTATTGTTCTTTCCCAGAATTTCGTCTGAGCAATAAATACAAGCGGCTGCATATAACTGTGGATCACTTTAGCCCTCCTCTTCTCAATATATCAGAAAATTTTAAATCATCTGCACTCGTTCTCTGTGAGTACATCTTTTTAACCACATTTCTTCACTTATTTTACACGCAGGTACATTGTTTATAAATTTACAACATCGTCAGAACACTTGATTACTTTTGGAATCATCATAATATCTTGACTCTCCATGTTGTTCAATCTGCCATTTTTAATTGTTTCCCACCACTTGCAATTGCCTTGTTTCACCCTGAAAATGGCATTGGCGTTGTACATAACATTTTTCCCACCAGATTTTCTCTTGCTTTCACTACTGAAGTGTCGGTAACAAGGGCGTATCCAGGATCAGAACTAGAGGGAGGGCAGGATTTGAACTGGGGGGGGGGGGAACTCATTTTGGTTTCGAGAAAATGGGGTGGGGAACTGAAACATTACATTACAAAATCAAACTCAAACCTATTCAGGAAACTATTTTTATTCATTGATTAATATAGTAACCCAACTACTTAATCTAAGGACCTACTATGTAGTTAATTAAGATCGTAAGTCAGTTAGTTTTTTATGTAAACATTAACTGTCTCGGATTTTCAATTTCAATAATTTTGTTTGTCAATATCTCATGGTGTTCTTTCACGAAATTTCGATGCACACTCGTCAGACATAATCCTGTCAATCTTTCTCTCCCAAAGTGCTCCTGAACTAGTTCTTCACTCGTCGAAGCGTACTGAAGGCAACTTAATTTTTCTTCTAGGGGGGGGGGGCAGCAGCCCCCCTCTGCCCCTCGCTGGATACGCCCATGGTCGGTTACTAATTTCATGAACATATACAGTATTCAAAATGAGTTCGGCGCACGGAATCTGGTACGCAATTGGGTTCCGTTCTTAAAGAAACTTCCTGTCGGGTGGGCAAAATGTAAGCGATTCCTGTTGTAACAAGTGGCTCCAGTTGTTATTCTGATCCAGGATGGATTTCAATCAGACCACAACTTCCGGTAATATTGCCGCTAAGAAATCAAAGCTTCAATCACACACGCATTGGCAGTGTCATTGTATCTTAAGTTAGTTTCATCATCTATTGGGAAATAAACTTGACCCTCAATGGCTTGTTGACAGTTTCCCTGCTGTTTTTTCGAATTTTTAATTTGCAGTGAGCACCCAGTAAGGGCGCGGCAAGTGTGGAACTGACGCCTGTCGGCGGAACGTTTCGTTATAGTGGAAGAATATCCATGCAACAGACGGCGTTCACTTTTTTCATTTTTTTATTTTCTCCCTTTCGGTACTGGTTTTGCCGCATAGGACATTGATTTCAGGAGAGAAGTTTACTCAAGAGAAATAGGATCTGCACCTAGTTTGGTTTTTTTTTTATTTTTATTTTCGCAATATTGTCATTGTCATAACACTACAATATAAGGCTTCTTGTCTGGCGGTTACCTTTATACCTATCCCACTCTGTTAAAACAATATGTTATTATATAAACTAGCTGCCCCGACAGATTTCTTTCTGTCAAATGTTATTGTCCTATCGTAGTCCAATAGAAAAAATAAATAGAACGTATTACAGAGTGATCACTTTATTTATTGATTTAATGTCTCAATAATTAACAACGATTACTTACAAAAATATGTTTTCTATTTCGTACACTGCATGACGTTAGTAATAATGTGATGATATTTTTATTGTAATGCTTTGTGGTACACGATATTTTTTGTTTGGTTACCTGGCGCGTAAACAAATAAAACTGACGGTTTTCCAACGCGGGAGCAGGCAACATACAACTGTCCATGAGAGAAGCATGGGTTTTCAAGATTAACGCCGCAAACACTCAACGACTCACCCTGGGACTTATTTATGGTCATAGCGAAAGCAAGCAGCATTGGAAATTGTAGTCGTTTAAATTCAAATGGTACGTCAGTTGGTCATTGGGATGCGAGGTTTCAACACATCTTCTCCCTCATATTTTCCCCTTGGAATGGTTGCTTCGATCACATTGTTCAGTAATTTTTTCACTGCTAGCCGTTTGCCATTAAAAAGACGCAGTTGGTTGATATTTCGCAATATTATGACCACCGATCCTACTTTTAATTGAAGATTATGAGGCAGCAATCCTCGCAAATCCAGAGAGTGCAAAAATTCTGGTGGATAGTTGACGACATCATCTTGGTTAGTTGCACAATCAACTGATTTGTATGTTCTTAATTCACCGGCAATTTCATTTACATCCGTGTTTTTGTCTCTATAATATAGCTCGTTCGTTCGACCAAAAAATTGACAGGAAATGTAATGCAGCCAGTCAAAACGTCTACAGAGATTTTGTCATTACCAATGCCAATGAATTGTTTTAAAAACATTTCTTCAGATCGATCATTTTGTAATTTCAAAGATAATCATAAAGCGCCTTTGTTTTGTTATGATTGACTGGCAGTAATATTATTTTCGTTGATGGCACGCAAACCCTTTTTTTCCTTCGAACTTTATTTTGGGCAGGCATAGACTAATATCCATCCATACAGTCTAATCAACTTAAAGGCATACCAGAGATAATCCTAATGTGCCTGTGTTTTGTTTTGATTGACTGGTTTGTATGGAAAAAGAAAAGTATTGAATTTTAATATTTTCCTCGCAATTTTTACATTTTTTCTCTCCATAAAAACCTTCATTGTGAATTAACAATAATATGAAAAAAATTAGCCGAATTGGTCGAGCCGTTCTCGACTTTTGCGCATAGCAACACATTTTTTGATTCATTTTTGTTTATATAGATTTTAAAAGTAAGAAAGTATTTTTACTTGCAGCCAATTCAATCATCGTGAATTCTACCTGAACATAATTTAAAACGAATGGAACCCATCACCACAAGGCTTACCAGAACATTGCATTCTTAAAATAAAAGGATAAGTGTGGATCGATCGTCAGACGATAATGCATATCGCTTCTCAACTGAAATACCAGTAATCGATTTTGCTTTTTAGGTATTCTTAGTATTGCTTCCTTCTAAACTGATGCATTCTATTTTCATAGTCGAAACTTTCGTGGTAGGCGGCATGGGTCTACATATAAACACACTGAACAAATAAACACACAATTCGTTTTCGAGAGAAGCGAAAATTTAAAAGCATCCAAGAAAATGCCACGCAGAGAGGAAATAATGATAACACGTACGTCAGTGATATTATTTTTGCTGATCACACGCAGACATACATTAATATCCATGGAGCCTATGAAGTCATGCCAAAGATAATCCTAACGCGCCTTTGTTTTGTTTTGGTTGACGGAAAAGAAAAGTGTGGTTTTTACTATTTTCCTTCTAATTTTTACGTTTTATCTCTCCATAAGAACCTTCCCGGTGCCGTAACGAAAATATAAAAAAAAGAATTAGCGGAATTGGTCCAGGCGTTGTTGAGTTATGCGCTTACCAACACATTTTGCGATTCATTTTTATATTATAGATTATACTATTCCCTATTTTAATTCGATAGGAAATCATATTACAACGTGGGTCATAACATACTGCAATAGATATTACTACGACATTGCATTAACAGCACTAATGAGGTGCGTTTCCCGTAACTCGTAGCCCCACAGCCGAATGCTATCCCACTCCTTGCCTCCCCTCACTACCCAAAATCCTCTCGCCGCTCTAGCGACCTCGACGTCACGAGTCGCGTGTAGTGTGTAGCAGGGTTAGCAGAGGTCACCGGCCTGGCCTCGGGCAAGGGTGGGTTTAGTCAAATGTGTTGCCTGTTACGGTGAATAAAAATACTTTAGAAATAATTCACATTTAGTCGCTACTAAAGGTAAAACATATGTTAAACAAACAAAAAAACTAACTGGGAAAATAGTGTTGATACTCCTTATAATCTTCTCTGGACAAATAAATTTCACTTAATAGAAAGTTTTCTCGTTTGTAGACACAGGTACGTATGACTGTCACTTCAGGTACTGCTGTCTCACCTTAGAGTTGTTGCTATTTGGTATTACAGGCTTTGCTCTAACTAAAGATCTTGCCAAGAAATCGACTTGAATCGAGACCCGTGCCTCAGGTGGACTAAGCCGAGCCGTCGCTCCCTGTGCCTGACCTGGCTCCCTCTGTGCTTGCAGGACCCGCCCGTACCACCCGAGGGGACTTCAGACGCTGACGACGACGACAAAGCCATCTACGTGTGAGCTCAGCGACGTACGAGTGGGAGTCCATCCAGTGTAAAATTTACTTTCTTATCTGGTGTAACTCAACTTCCAGAAACGAGTGTCCACAAATACATGTACACCTACGTATGTGTATATATATATATATATTTGTTTAGCATAGAGAGTGGCAATCACAGTGAGTTAGGGATTTAGCAATGGTTGCGCTGAATAGTTAGCGACTAAAATCAGCACATTGGTTGCTGGAAACTGTAATTGTCTCTGTAGAAACGTTATTGAAATAGTGTCAAGAGCCGCGTTGCCACCGTCATATCGCTGTGCCTGGTGTAATCTCGAAGGAGTGCAGCAGAGGGCAGAGAAAAACAGCCTTAACATCAAGTTGCTACGGGATGTTACATTCCCAAGTTAGTAGAATAATAAAATTAAAAATAAATGGGAAAAGATAAATAAAAATCTTTAAATAAATTTTGTATACATTAAAAAGTTTTCACAATTGCAGTGAAAATTATATCCAAAATATCCTCCACTTCTGTTTTATACTTCAATTTTGAATTAGCATTTCGCTAATTTGTATCGACACAATACTTAAAAAGTTTTTACAGAATCGGATTTATAAATGGTTTTCTGTCGTCTGCTTTAAAGGGCAGAAACGTAAAAGTGAAAATGGTTGAACATAATGATATAGTGAATTTAAAGACTAGCTTCTAGAATTTCTCAACAATTTTTTTTTTTTTTTTGGACTGACTATAAGGTGAAAAATATTGAAATACAAAGCTTCTGAAAACGCTTCCCATTTGATGATAGTTTATCTTGGCGGAGTGTCATTCTTTTCGTGGTGTATCAACAAACTGTAGTTCTGAGGGACGCCACCAGAGCGGCGTGCGAGTCGACACCTGGACCTATACTGCGCTGCGACAATCAAGGCGGGGGATTGTATCCAGACACTCTATTATTTAAGAAGGAATTTTCCGAAAATATGAATTAGTCTCGCAATGTACGATGAAAGAACTATCAGAAGGGCTTAATATTTGTGTATCTAGAAGCAGTAAGACACCTCTGTGGCAAATAAGTGCAGTTAAGGTTGTAGAAAGAGATGCTGGAAAAATGGAAATTATGAGCAGATCAGTACTTAAAAGTTGGAGGGCGGGGTGACATTGCTCAGTCGGAGCTGAAATTGAATTAAGTTGAAAAATTGTTTTTGCGCGCATGCACGAAGTTAAGGAAGGACTGTTTGAATAATTGGTGAAAAGTAATTAAATTTATGCTACTAATTTTGTTCGTCCTTATCTAAAAGACGAGAAAAATGCTATGTATGAATAGTACGAGAACTTGTTTTGTGTCGTCCTTGTCGGAAGACGTGCTTCACCTGGGTACTCTGGCGTGCTGGAGACGCCTCACTCAGCCAGCGGCCAATCAGACGCCCGCACCCTTTCAGCACAATATTAAGGCTCGTATCCACTTGAGCACACTCAGGTGAATGAGCCGCTCATTCATTTGAGCGCGCTCGTTCGATCGTGCTCAAGGAAAAAGAAATTTTGGTCGAACGAGCCTGGTTTCAGTGCTCAGAAAACGCTCGGCTATTGACGTGTCGTCACGCGTAGCTGCGGCCTTTATTATTATCCATACGATGTCAAAACAGAGAAGAAAATTACCAAGTCGATGGATTAGAGAAAGTCATCGTCTGCGAAGAAATTATCTTAATAATTTAATTCGCGAATTGACTTTAGAAAAAGACAATGAGATATTTCAGTACTTTACGAGATCGATTTCGAACATTTGCTTTCATTAGTTGGACCTCATATTAAAATGCACGCCTACGCGTGAGGCGATCCCACCAGAAGATAAAATTTATAACTTTATTTTGCTAGCCTCAGGAAGTCCCTACACAAGCCTGCAGTATATGTTCAAAGTATATAAACAAAGCATCATCTGTTTAGTACGGGAAGTCTGTGATGGCAATATTGAGTCACTCCAAAATTAAATGAAGGCTGGTACCTATTTTTAATTTGTGTTTACAAATATAGATTTAAAGGTTATTTTTATGTTTTTTTTTAAAATTATGGCATTGATTTCAAGTTTTTAATAATAATTCGTAAAAGAATTATATTGCCTGGCACAAAATCAATATCATTTTAGGCATTTAGGATCTGAATTTCGTAACACCAAATTCAATCAATCCGTTCAGCTGTGAGAAATACTATTAAAATAGACTTACCACTTCCCGTTATAGAAGTTCTCTTCTGTTTTGATCGTTCTCGCCTGAATGACCCTAGCAGGATTGTTATTTTTTTCTTTACATCATCAGTACTAAAGTTTAATGTCTCGCTGATTTCACGCCATGCACCTTATTTTTTAGTTCGATTATAATACTGGAGCTATCCCATAACACCCTCTTTGATTCATACGCATCAATTAAGAGTTAAGCAAGTTTAATTGTCCCACGTGCTCGCGCTCATTGTAGAAACCGCCAAATACCGTCCACACTGAGCGCCGAACAAACACTGGCTCGCCTTTGAGCATTCCAAAATACCGACAACCGATCGGCTCGCCCCGAGTGCGCTCGCTGTCGTTCGTTGCGAGCGTGCTCAGGCCTCCACACTTGAGCCGCTCGCTTCACTGAGCGGCTCATTCGCCTGAGCGTGCTCAAGTGGATACGAGGCCTTATTTGTAAATAGTGTGATTTGTGTTGTAAAAAACAGTTGTCATACAGAAACAAGACTGTCCGTGTTTATGGGATAGTGCATCAAAAGATGATTCAGACCGTAATTTAAAAATTAAATTAAAAATTAAAAGATGAAATGACGAAATGACGAAAAATGAAAAAAAAATTAGATCAGTGTAAATTTATAGACTTTTATTTACTTAAACACACTTGTCTTGCCATGGTAATGGGTTTTCAGTTACAAAATATTCTGCTAGTTGTTTGCCGTTCTTCCTCTCAGATCCCAATCTGTAGCAGGTTCAAAGCCCGTCACCGTCAAAGTATCTTCGTAAGAAATTAGGTACGAAATTGTGCAAAACGTAACATGTATGTACAATATTTTTTGCTAAATCTATTTGTTCATTCAATGGCCTGTGAAATATCCTCCACTTGTTGGATAATATACCAAATTTGCATTCCATGTAACGGCGTGCTCTTGTTAATCGGTAATTGAATATTTGTTTCTCGTAACTGAGATTATGTCCTCCATACGGTCTCATGGAGTTTTCATGTTAACCAAAAACATCATCTTCTACCATCATGTATGAATATTGTCGCCATTTTCTATCAGTGGTTTGGCCTCAGGAATATTTAGAGATTTGAGGCCCTGCAATGGACTAAAACGTAGAGTCTCCAAATTTTGTACTGCCATCAAATATAACAAATGTGTCTGATGAATCCATTATTTTAGAAACATCTGATTATTAAACATTACCTACTTACATGTGTCATGTTATATTATAAATCTGCTTACCTTAATGTCAGAAATAGTTTTTTTTTCTGGAGTTATGGATTTTCTTGATCTTGTTTAGTAAAATCATTTCTACACAAGCTCAATAACTCATCAAAAGATGCTACTGACATTCTCATGTAGTTTAAAAATTTTGTAGGATATTTTCTTGCAACTGTATGTATATTGCAGTAAACTCCACTTTGACTTCGATCTGATACAAATATATGTTTCTTCTTTTTAATCTTTCTGCGACGTACATAATAAACAAGAGCGACCTCTTCCACAACCATTCCTGAAGACTCAAATGATTGACTGGCTAGAAACTCGACATTCGTGGCTTGGCTACTCTGTGGCGACCCTGAGGCTACCCTATGCCTACCCTGCGGCTACCCTGTGGCTACCCTGTGGCTACTCTGTGGCTACTCTGTGGCTACCCTGTAAATACCCTGTGGCTACCTCTGTGGTTACCCTGTGGCTACCCTGTGGTTACCCTGTGGTTACACTGTGGCTACCCTTTGGCTACCCTGTGGTTACCCTGTGGCTACCCTGTGGCTACTCTGTGGTTACGCTGTGGCTACTCTGTGGCTACCCTGTGGCTACTCTGTGGCTACCCTGTGGCTACCCTTTTGCTACCCTGTGGTTACCCTGTGGCTACTCTGTGGTTACGCTGTGGCTACTCTGTGGCTACCCTTTTGCTACCCTGTGGTTACCCTGTGGCTACCCTGTGGCTACCCTGTGGCTGCCCTGTGACTACCCTGTGGCTACTCTGTGGCTACTCTGTGGCTACCCTGTGGCTACCCTTTGGCTACTCTGTGGTTACCCTGTGGCTACCCTGTGGCTACCCTGTGGCTACCCTGTGGTTACCCTGTGACTACTATGTGGCTACCCTGTGTATACTCTGTGGCTATTCTGTGGCTACTCAGTGGCTACTCTGTGGCTATTCTGTGGCTACCCTGTGGCTACCCTGTGACTACTCTGTGGCTACCCTGTGTATACTCTGTGGCTATTCTGTGACTACCCTGTGGCTACTCTGTTTGGCGGCCAGAACTAAACTGCTGGCGACATCATCCGACCGCTTCGTGCACTGACGGGAGAGAGAACTAGTGCGAAGATTCTTCCAGTCGTTGGGACTTTCAGTGAGAAGAGAGAGGAGGCAAATACAAAATTTAATAAACTTAGTTTCGTACTCAAGTAATTAAATTACCTATTAACGTACATTCTAAGAAAAAAAATGTATCAGGGTTTGAAAGCATATCTCTGGTGTTAGAACGTATCCGGTAATGAAGTCCTTACCAGCAGAGCTTTCAGTCAAGGACGAAAAGTTTCATCTGTGGCTCTAGTAATAGTGACACCCGGGAGAGTACAATTAAAGCTTTGGATTCCTTTAAATCCTCTATCCGGATGCGCACTCTAATGTATTTAAAATACATGTAAAGACGTTTAACTTTTTCAGGAATTGCAGAACCACTTACGAGCTGTCTCTTCTGATTGCTGTCTTCGATCTGTCTGGTTAAAGCAGTTTTTGGGTTTTGAATTGCTGTGTTACGAACATGTTTTGCTGACAATAAGGTTCTGCTCCTACGAACACCACACCTTGCGCACGAGGATTCCCGTTGCCTTCCCGAGAGGGCTAGTGGATGACTGTGGTTGCACGCGTGTTCACATGAGAGACGACACGAGGTAGCGGGGCCTGTCCTCGCTCCACGACTCTCCACCTCTCTGACTTTGCTGACCGAGATCTGATGATGAAAATTTCTTCCGCCACCAAAACTGAAACCAGCTTACCTCGTGCAGCGTGCAGCGCCTCGAAGACACTCATTTGTCGATTGATCGTACTATCGATCTTTGATGTTAAAAGAAAAGACTGCATCAAGATGTAAACTGTTTACTCTATGTGGCGAAATGACTTTTTCCCAAGTGTTAAATAACTATTTTTTATAAATGAATGTAATCTTTCTCGGCGTTGTTTATTTATAAACGTTTCTCGGGAAACAAACCGAGTGATGTTTTTTTTTTCGATGTAATCAATTCCGTACAAAACGAGTAGTCGCAAGAACATGAGCTGTTCACTCCGTTGTGGTAGTTAATAAATAAATAGTCATTCCGTTGTTAAAACTGCAATAACGTTAGCTTCGGTTCTGCGAATAATGAAATTTTCAGTCGCGAACACAGAAAGTTGTTACAATTATTTTAAAATGCGAATTAACTGCTCCACTATGCATACATCATTTGATTGTTATGGGATTTGGTTGTCTGTGACATAGTGGTTTTTTTGTTGTTGATATAACAGTTTTTCTTTTATCCAATCTGTGATGGGTCGCAAAGTTAATTACTGGAAGTGTGAATTAGACTGGTTATTCGCAAATAGGGCATCTAAAAATATACAAAATGTTTTGTTAGAAGGCTATGACGATTGAAACATACTGTAGAAGCCATCGAAAGACAAGAGAGGTCGAAAAATCATTTCGATTCACGTCTTTTATATCGACAGTGGCGGTTACGTGAAGAGCAAGAGTTCGTGTGGTCACTAGACTCTAACACTTCAAACCTACGATTTAGCATTTCGTAGCCACACAGAAAAGCGACCACGACCAAGGGGAATGTTTTTGACTATTGTTGCATTATTTGCCAAATACGATCCTGTTTTACAAGAAATGTTAAATAAACGAAAGAAACAGACAAAATACATAAATTAAAAAATACAAAATGAGCTCAATTGCTGTTCTGGTTCAAAAAGTGTGAAACGTGTTTATATAACGATTCAAGATATTTCGAAAATAGATCAATTGGGTGAAATTTACCGTTACTGCCTGATCGAGAAAAATGAAAATGGTACTCTGAAGGCGCTTGCTTGTTCATTAGAGTCATTTTTAGGTTTTCATGAAGTTAAGGATCAAATTGCCTTAGCAATGTCCAACCAGATTATAAAATCACATCACAGGAATATTTCTCTTTATAAGTGCCGTGGACAAAGATATGACGGTGCTAACAACATGAAAGGCACTAATGGTGGAGTTCAACACTTATGAAAGATGTCTATATCTACAGCAACTTTATTAAATGTTAAATCTTAAGCTTTATGAATTGTGATTGCGGAAGCTAGTTGTAATGGATTTTTTTTCTTGTACAAGTGATATTCCGTATTTTACAAAATTTAATTCTCCATAGAATCGGAACACACAACCACTATTTTCATAAGTTGAATGAAAATAATTTTCAAAACGAATTATTATCACTCATGGTACTACATATATATGCTAATAAAAATAATAAAAATTATTACAATTTTTTGCAATGAATTATTTGGGTGAGCTAATTTATGTTCAATTTCACGACTAGACGTACACTAGTTTTTTCGAAACGTTTACCACAAAAATCTAAAAATTGTCGGCTAGTGTCGCTCGCCCTAATGAGATCAGTGAAGGATTCTGACTTACAAAGTTTGTGACATATACGCCCAGATCGGAAAAATCTTAATGGGACATAATTAATGAATGATATTATGTCGGTTTTCCAGCATAGGAATAGTAATAAAAGAACGAAAATTTCAGCATTGTACGCGCTTTCATTAAGTATGAATTAATTGTGGCAAATATTTCTTTGTTTTTACGGTAAGAAAAGGAATGTTTGAATTAATATTTAAGGTAATTATGTACAATCTGTATTTATTTTCATAGCAACATTTTCGTACCTTACTTCCATCTTAAAGGAAAACTCGATTGTTCAAAAGAATTAATTTTTCTTTCTCAAAAAATCTTTATTTACTTAAAGCGATGCAACCTGACGGTGAAATTATTGATAGCTGTTTTAAACCTTTTAACTGAAGGATTACGTATGTTCAAGATTTCATCACACCACTTACAAAAAGTTAACTTCAATTCTGTTCAGAAATTTGCTAAAGTTTTCACTTACTTTCACCTTCATAAATGTGTACACTAGATACGGAACGTGTAACCGTATTATAATGCATATTAAATTTTACTGTTACTTAAATGGAATTCCCTTCCAAATGATCTATACGATTTCTTGTAGGGAAAATACAGATACCGTACAGTCAACTAAACTAACTGTGGACGCCTATTATTTTTCTGTTTTCAGTAGACAAAATAAATTTTAGCTTTAAAGTTTCTGGATGGCGACTGTTTGAAGTGTGGTTAGGACGGCAAATATACATGTACCTTGCTGCTCCTACAGTACAAATATTTTTCGTCAATTTATCAAAAAGTTATGATCAGCAGTGGCAGATAAAGATGGAAGCCACTGTACTTGCATTACAGAAAGTCAGTAGAGTTGTCTCAAAACTGAATAGTTACCAATATGTTGCACGCATATAACACAGAAACTGCTCCTGTCAAAAGAAAATCGCCAATTAAAAATAATCAGCTGTTGTCACTTACCTCTATCCGAATCGTTTCGTAAAACTCGAATATCTTGATCACAAAAATCCACTACATCAGAAAGCTATGACACACAATTCTATAGCAATAACACAGAATAACGCCTCTACTTTCACAATGAAGCACGCAGTTGACTGAATGTGGCTGATGTAGAAATTTTTTAAAATTGTTGGACTCCAGCAATGACTGGGGGCAAGTAACGGGAAGGAATTCGACCAAGGCCCTTCTGAAGGAAGCATCCCGGTATTTTCCTGAAGTGATTTGGGGAAACCATGGAAAACCCAAATCATGATGCCCGAACGGGGATACGAATCCGCGTCTTCCAGAATGCGAAGCCAGAGCGTTAACCGACTATGAACTTGTGGGGAGAGGGGAACAATACAGAAAATTACGGAATATTTTTATGAAGAAATGGTGATGAATACAGCTTTCGTTAAGTCGCTTCACCCATTGAAACTGGCCGATATCAGATGCTCGGTGATCTTGGAGATGTAGCCATTTTCTTTGAAATGCAGACAGTGTTGTTGAAGCGGATTCCAGGTGTTTCCATTGCATAGTAAAATCTCCCGTCCTATTAAACATTTTATGGTTCTTGTGTTTGGCTTCATTAAACTACTGACCTGCATACATGTTTGGTTTGTTTCAGTTACGTAGAAACAGTTCTCGAAATCTCCATGTAGAGTGTGCTTTAATTTTGATTGTTATTAAGCTTTGTATAGTTTATCATTAAAATTATTCGGTTATTTAAATAACCGATCAAGGGAGGTAGTCGGATTTCTTTGTATAATTTGAAAATCGCCGCATCTACATTTACATAAGACATTTTTTTTTTTTTTGGGCAAAGTTATTTTCGATTAAAGTTTGAAGCGTACCGATTAGGTGTACCTTTCCTTTTATTCTTTAAGTTTGATTAAACTTTACATAGTCAGTAAAATAAAATATAGTTATTTAAATAACTGATTAAGGGAAGGAGTGGAATTTTTTGTATAGTTACAAAACCGAAGCATTACATTTATACATGTCGCAGATTTATTTACAAAGAACATTCAACAACCATAGATAATCTGTAATACAAAAAAATAAATTAGTATTTAACTTTCTTGAGAAGGATATCCATTATAAAATGTTCTTGTTGAGCACGTAATTTTTTTTTTCAAATGTTTCTATTATTTACATCATTTGTGTATTTCCCAAAGCAAAAATAAAAACAAAAAACAAAAAAAATGTGGAGACTTGGTTTGAAAACAAATTTGAAATGCTACAAAATAAAATAGCAATAACAAAAATACAAACACAAAAAAAAATCGTTGCTGGTGGGATCCAACTGAGGACCCTCCGCTCATCAACGCACCACCTCAATACGCACGGCTAAACCGACGTCATTAGCAAGTTGTCCTCCGTAGCGGTATAAGTCATTCAGTCACAACTGCTTCAGGGCGAGAAACCACAGGTGACGTACTATTTACCAGACTTGTTCGTTCTACGATAGCGATTTCCAAACCGAAGACCTCTCCTTGCCAGCATGCACGAATAAAAATAATTATATTTATTTATTTTTTAAATTTATTTATTAATTTTTGAAAAAATAATGATCGAATGCACATCTAGAATTGACTTTGAATTAGCATGTTCAATGTCACGTATTTAGGTGCGGCAGTTTTTTCGAAAAGTGTACCACTAGGTGTGCACAATCCGTCGCCTAGTTTTTTTTATTATATTTATATATATCAATCTCCCTTAGCCATTAGGTTAAGGGATTCTTGTTAGAAGTACTTGCCGTCTTGGCATTGCCTTCTTTTATTTGCTGTTTCCGTGTAAGTGCTTGTTTTACTTTTATGTTTTTCATTTCTGTTGAGCCTTTTATTTATTTTCTTCTATTGTAAGGGTTCGGTTCGTTCGCCCTAATTAGTTCAATGTTATTTTTCAACACTTTCATCGGTCCTCTAACTATGACCACGTAACTTTAATAATATTTTATATGAAGTTGTTTCTGTTATTTTAGGCGAATGGTTGTTAGTGTATTTGTAGTGCTCGTTTTTCAAAAAGGGACACATTTCGAGTATGGATGATCATATACACCCATTTTACTAGCGCTGACTCTACTGAACAAGTGTTCTTCGCTTCTTCGGAGCCTCGTAAAATCTTCCTCCTTGCTACTTAGCTGCAACATCTTGGAGTCAGCCAAACACCTTTTGGTTTAATTGTATTCCCCACCTCCCCCGCAATAGCCATTCATGCAGGTAAGCCTTCTTATGTGATCAGTCTGTGTACTGATATACTTCCATATGTTTTTTTTGCCTAACCAAGTGTAAGATGCCACAAGACATACACAACACGCACTTTAACACCCATGCCCGAGAGTCCCGGTAACGCTCAAGCCACGCATTTGGAAGGACACGGGTTCAACTCTTCGTCCATCCATCCGGATTCCGATTTTGCACGTTAATCGCTGGAATGGCTCTGTCGAGTGGTCATCACTGAATTCCTTCCCGGCCCATCCTCCCAGACTTTTTTCCCCACTAATGATTTGGATGTCGACCAGCCCTAAGGAAAAAATAACACCGAACAGGCGACTCTCCACATGTGGAACTAGCACTCTGGTCCCTTCGCTGCAGTGGTCGGCAGTTGGTTAAGATGAATCCAACAAGGGAAAGGTCTAAAACAAACCACAGAGATGTTATAATTTTTATTTGAAAAATTTCTTATAATGAAATTGTGGTGGCAAGTGCCTTTGTTGTAATCCATATTGATATGGGCAAGATTTTTTTGAAACAAATTATTTTTTTTCTTCTGGTCATCGTGGTCATTAGAGGCAGGGGTAAGCAATGGGAGGAATTGGGCTATGGCTTTTTGAAGGAACCATCCCAGCATACGCCTGATTTGGTGAATCCATCGAAACCCAAATCTGGATGGTCGTTTGGGGATTCGAACCCACATCCTCCCGAAAGCCTGGTCAGAGTGTTACTACTCACACCACGTTCAGTTTTTTTCCTACATCTCCTTCATTTCAACGCCAATGTGACTTGAATCTTGAGAGAAATGGAAAGTAGGATCTGGAAAGAATTTCTGCCACGGCTTTTTGAAGGGACTTTTGCGTAGTTAAACTGGAGTGAATCAAGGAAACCATGGAAAACTGAAATTGGATGTCCGACCTGGTTTAAACAGCGCCATCGCGAATGCCACGCAAGCTCGCAAGAAGTAATGCTTGAAGCACAACTTTAAAGAATTGTCAGTGCTTCAAGTAAAATGTTTCGGAGTAATATCCCTTCGTTCGGATCTCCGGGAGGGGAATACATTGAAGCGGGGAAATGGGGTACAGAGAAGGGAGAGAATGAGGATAGGAACATGGAATGTTAGAACTCTCCTGCAAGCGGGAAAATTAGAGAATTTGAAACAGGAGATGAAGATAAATAAGTTTAACATTTTAGGAGTATGTGAAGTTAGATGGGGTGGGAATGGAGAATTCGAAAGCGGATAGTATCACTATTATTATTCAGGAGAGGAGAGGAGTAGGAGTAGCCATTGTAATCAGGAATGCTATGAAGAATAAAGTAATGAAAGTGGAATGTATAAATGGTAGATTTATGTATATGAGACTAAACGGAGAAACGAAAGATGTAGTCTTGAGTCAAGTGTACATGCCGACAAGCCAGCACTCAGATGATGAAGTGGAGGGATGTTATAATGTGCTGGAGGAAATTATAGACAAGGAAAAGAGAATTTCTTGTTTTATGTTGATGGGGGACTGGAATGCAGTGGTTGGAGAGGTAACGGATGAGGGGATAATTGGCAAGTAGGGACTTGGGATGCGAAATGAGCGAGGAGAAAGGCTGGTAAACTTGTGTAAGGAAAATGAATTAGTAGTGGGAAACACTATTTTTGAAAACCACAAAAGAAGAATGTATACTTGGACCTCTCCCTTTGAGGGAAAGAGGTATTAGATTGACTATATACTAATCCAGAACAGGTATAAGAATTGATTAAAAAATGCAAAAACTTACCCAGGAGCTGATGTTAATTCTGATCATAATCTTGTTGTAGCAGAAATAGAAATGAGACTAAAAAGAATTAAGAAAGGGAAGATAATAAAAAGGTTCAATACTAATGCTCTTAAAGAGGAAGGACAAGGTAGAGAAATAGAAAAAATCTTTATAAATGAATGGGATAGAGGAAATATAAATGAGAGTGTGGATGAAAAATGGGTAAGGATGAAGGAGAGTCTTAAAATGGCTGCTGCAGAAGTAATAGGATTTAAGGAAAGCAATAGAATAAAGAAAGAATGAGTGACTGGAGCAATGCTACAGAAGATGAAAGAGAGAAGGAAGTGGAAAAACACAGGCACTGACAAGGGGAGAAGGAAATACAGAAAATTAAATAATTAATTTGAAAAGAGAAGTGGAGAAAGCAAGAGAGAACTGGATGAGAAGTAAGTGCAAAAAGATAGAGCAATTAGAAGGAGAGGGAAAATTTGACTTGATGTACAAAGAAGCCGTACAGATATGCTTTCAAGGAAAAAGAAGAACAGCGGGGCTGGGAGTGGAAAACAAGGATGGAATGTTAGCCAGAGAGGTTCATGAAAAACAGCAAAGATGGAAAGAATATGTAGAAGAATTGTATGATCTGCAACACCGACCGAAGGATTTGGTATTAGAAGAAGAAGAGAAAGTCAGCAAGGAGGAGAGGGGAAGCCATATCCTGGAGGGGGAGGTGGAGAAGGCTTTGGCGGAGATGAAGAACAAGAAAGCTTGAGGGATTGATGAGTTACCTATAGAAATTCTGAAAAGTTTGAAAGATCAGGGAAAAAGAGAAATACTATATTTGTGCAATGAGATATATGAAAGAGGAGAATGGCCAAAAGAATTTTTAACAACAGTGTTGATACCAATTGAAAAGAAAAAGAATGCAGTAAAATGTGAAGAGTCCAAAACCATTAGTCTCTTATGCCACGCTGCTAAGAGTGCTAAATAGACGAATATCTAGCAAACTGTCCATGTCAATTGCTGAAGAACAGTTTGGATTTTAAAAAGGAAGAATTGCAAGAGACGCTATTGGTTTGCTGAAAACAATAGGAGAAAGATACATTGAAAGGGAAAGAGATTGTTACATGGTTTTCATAGACCTGGAAAAAGTTTTTGACAGAGTACAATGGGTGAAGTTAATGACGATTCTAAAAAATAAAGGTATTGATTGGAAGGAAAGAAGGCTAATAAGTAAATTATACATCGAGCAAGGAGTGAGAGTGAGAGTGGGGAATGATCTTACAGAAGAGGGAAAGATTGGAAGAGGCGTAAGACAGGGTTGTTGTTTGTCACCCATATTATTTAACATATATTTGGAGGAAATTATGAAAACAAGTAAAGAGATAAATGAGATGTGTGCATGGGTGGACGTAGGATTACCTGCATAAGGTTTGCTGATGACATGGTTTTGCTGGCAGAAAGTGTCAAGATACTCAGAAGAACGTTAGAGACTTTAGACAAAGGGTGTGAGAAATTCGGGATGAGAATCAATAGGACCAAAACTAAATGTATGATGGTGGGAAAGAGTAGGAAAGAAATGATGATAACGCTGCATGGAGAAATAATTGAACAAGTGGAGTCCTTTAAATATCTCGGGAGTATTGTGAGTGGTGATATGAGCTGCAAGAAGGAGGTAAAAACTAGAATAGCAATGGCAAAGGAAGCTTTCAATAGAAAGAAAAATTTACTATGGGGAAGGCTGGACAAAACCTTGAGGAAAAAATTAGCTTAATGTTTTGTATGTAGCGTAGGAATGTATGGAGCAGAAACATGGACGCTACGCAAAGAAGATCTAAGGAAGTTGGAAGCTTTTGAAATGTGGGTATGAAGGAGGATGGAGAAAATAAGTTGGAAGGAAAAAGTAAGGAGGAGGAAGTGCTGGAATGAATAGGAGAGAACCAGTCACTCACAAAAACAATAAGAAACAGAAAAAAGAACTGGATTGGGCATGTGCTGAGGAACGAATGTTTGCTTAAGACTGCTCTGGAGGGGACTGTAAACGGAGAGAAGAGAAGAGGTCGGCGAAGGATGAAAATGATTGACGGTATAATGATAAACGGGAGAAACATAGAAACTAAGAGAATGGTGGAACACAGGGAGGCGTGGAGGGCTGTCACTGTGCGTGGACCTGCTGAATAGCAGAGAACACTTGATGATTGATGATGTCAGAAACAAAGGGAGGTTTCCCGCTTCCATTTTTTCAGCTTTAAAATAGGGAACCGCTAATTCACATGGCAGACGGATTTACTGTGGTTTATTAACATTATTACTACTAAAACTGTTGCTACTGCGATCAAGTTAATTTTACCTTATCTTATGGTGAAAACATAATTAAGGTGTTATTATTCCTAACCAGTGAAGCATCTACAAATAGTTAAATTATTTTTCATGACTTTTGTAAATGCACTTTCTACTTAGTCTTAAGTCGTACTTTCTATGTATAACGCTGCAGCGCTAGGAAGTGTGACTAAATTCACCCAGAATCTCTTAGGACCTTATTACACCAGGCCGCCTGGCTGCGCAACCAGTCGCGCCACTGGCGACTATGTTGACAGGATACTGGTGGCGCAGCCAGCCAGCCACTCGCACAGCCGAGCAGTCTGCTGCTCCTCGCATTGTGCGCGAACTGTGTAGTTCAGTATGTCCAGAGAACTACAGAATGTCACTGTGTAAATGAGTGGAACTGAAAGTGTAGAGAAGACAAAAGGGTAAAGCAAGAAGCATTTCTCATTTTCGTATCTCTCCCGGTAATATCAACCCTTATTAACGAAAAGAATTCAAAGAAGGACGATTTAGACAATCTTAAGTAGCTAAAAAACTTCGTTGTCGTCTGAATACAGTTCATCTACAAGAGTATAGATTCTCTAAGCGATAGAACATGATGTACATGCATCTTTCTCTCCCTTCGCCTTCTCTTTTTCATTTTAATTTTTTTAAAATTATTTATTAATTTCATTGCGATGGAGCAAACACTCCGGTGGCAATTTTTCAAATCATCTAATTACCCGTTTATATATATATATATTATAGTTGTAATGTTAATTTCGTTCCCCATTTACTTTTGAGAGTTGCAAATTCTAAACTCCTTAATCGTTGTTAGTAAATTATTCATCACTACACTTGGTAATTTGTTCCAGTCGCTGACACCCTTACCAACAAAGGAAAATTTTCCCTTATGCATGAAATCGAGCGCCAGCTTGTGTTCATGGTAGCATTTCCCCTTCCATGCACTATTCATAATTCTTTAAAAAATATCCCTCCAAGCCCCATCACCAACATATGCCCTGCACATTTTCAGCATTCTCTTTAACCTCCTCCTTTCCTCCAATGAGTCCCAATCCAGCTCCTATATCATATTAATTACTGACTGGGTCCTGTGATAATTTCCACAAACAAATCTAGCTGTCGATTTTTTCACACCTTCTAACTCCTGTATTTGATAGCCAAACCACCATATTCAACCACTGATCTGACCAAAGTTTTGTAACCCAACTTCCTAACTTCTCTGTTACATCCTCTCATCACCCACTCCAGTAAATGAAGGATTTTGTAACCTTTTTCTACCACCTGCCCGAATTTTCTCTGCCCAATTGAGTTTTTTTTTTTATATATATATAAAATGTTATGTCAAGATATTTACACTTCAAGCTTTCAACAAGTAATTCTGACCCCCCCCCCCCCTATAATCATAATTAACCTTTAGTTTTTTATCTGTGTACCTTATAAGCTGACTCTTCTTGGTATTTATCTTCATTCCATGCTGACCTACCCATTTAGATATCCTATCTAGGTCACCTTGAAGTTATTCAGTCTTCACCTGCTTTGATACTATTGTATACCATTATATCATCTGCAAAATACCAAGATTCTGACCGTAACCCATCAACACAATCATTCATTAGGATAATGAACAGCAACGGTCCCAATACACTTTCACTTCTTTTGATAATGTATTTCCTACTCTAACACTTTGCTTTCTGGCTTTTAAGAATTCCTCTACCCAGCAAGTAACTGTTTCATACAATCCAATAGATTTGAGTTTATTTTAAACCATTTTATGGCTCACTCTATCAAATGCCTTAAAAAGATATAGTGCCACGCTGTAAACTTGACCTTCCTTGTCGAATTCATCTGAAATAACTTGCATATAGCCCACTATCTGAGATTCACATGAATATCCTTGCCTAAAGCCATGTTGTCGATATGAAAACCAGTTTCTTTCTTCACAGACATTTCTGCTACAGTTGAATATCAATCTCTCCATCATTTTCCCTATCACTGATGTCAAACTAATTGGCCAGGAATTTTCGACCCTATTTGTAACCCCTCCTTTATGAACCGGTACTACTATAGCTCCTTTCCAATCCTCTGGTAAGCAGCAAGACTCCAAACTCATTTTAAATAAAATTTCAAGGTAAGGTACAAAATTGTATCCCCCAATGTTTAATAATCTGTAGTAATATTATCTACACTAGTCCCTTTAAGATTTTTTTACGGTTTTTGATTGAAGATTGATGAATAGTATTCCACAATATTGAGGATTTGGGGTGTCCTTCCCTACATAAAGTGAAGCTGAGTAGAACGTACTGTATTGATCACATGCTTTCCGATGATATGTCTGCTTTATAAAATGTAATTTTAATTGCCCAATGGTGGGAAGAAAAATATAAAAAATTGATACATATATATTGTTTATCAATTCCTTCTACACAGTAATTCACATTAGACTTAACATCATCAAATAACAACAAATGTTTATATGCCATAATATCTAATTTCGCCTGTTCATAATTCAGCGTAGAACTGGGGTTGTACGACACTTATTTCACAAAAACATTACCAATATGCACATCTATTAGTGTTTGTGTAGGATCACGTGAAGAGTTAACGTGTTAACAAGCTCGACGTAACACTTCATAACCTGACGACTCCACGACTTCTTGCTGTTGATGGGGTCGGTCACTGCAGGCTGAGCATCGGTCAGGTTCCTCCTGGCAGATTCACCGAGAAACACACCACTGAGAGCAACAGAGTTACTGAAAACCCGAATTCTTTTCGCTCCGGACACCGTTCGAGAACTGACGTTGTGAAAGACTCGTTGCCATGTTCACTACTAAAGAACCCAGTAACTGTACCAATCTCACGAACCAGTACTTCCCATTCTTCACGTGTAAGCGTAATTTTACTGTAACCAACTTCTTCAAGCACAACTGCTGGTTCAAAGTCCAGTTTGGATGGCGACCACACATTGAGCCGCTTGGTATTCAATTTGTACGACGATGAAAAGAGTAGTGCCATTGTAATAGCAGCTCCGTATGTGTGAGGACTGCTATGACGTTCCGGCCTCGCAGCAACTTCGTTACAGTAAAAAGTGCTATGGAAAATTTTCAAATTCTCGGCAAGTTCTGAGGTCTGGAAACTACGTCATGGAAGTTGCTTACACTGTTTATTCAGAATATACCTAGGAGTCCGGGAGTCTTGATGGCTCGGGAGATCCGGGAATTACGTCGTGAAAATTTCTTACACTCTTCATTGACAACAACCTGGGCGTTCAGGAATTACGTCGTGGAAATTTCAAGTTCTTGGAAGCTCCGGAGATCCCGGAATTAGGTCATGGAAATTTGATTTAAGCACTTGGCTAGTTCCATCTGATATACGTGGAGGTCCGGGTTGGCCTTAGAATTACGTTACGCCATAGAAACATCCTGTACTATTTACACCCGGGGGTTCAAGTGTTTGTGACGTCATCATAGGTAGCCGAAATGGCTATTTTTCACACACGAATTTGTGACATCATGGGAATTTCCAATCAAGTTATGTATGTGGCTCCTGATGACGTCATTATAGGTAATCGAATCGGCTTTTTTCCCCGGATACATGGTGATGACGTCAGACGGTAAAAATTAGGGATCAGTAAGGGTCTTTAGTTGCGTTTAGCCTGTCCACTACTCAAAGGTACCCTCTAAAAACCTGGCATTTTCACGATAGTGTTCTTGGTTGAATTAGCCATAGGGCTTCTAGCAAAATAATAACAACAATAATAATTGGGTGACATGATACTCATATATTGTCTCCCGTGATACACCGACCAATGTTCCCCCTAGAACAATATGGAAACTGCCACCAGCGGCCCCTAGTGGTCTCCAGTGGAACTATGACCGCGGTAATAACTGGGCATAAACTAGACACGAACTGCTGTCGTGTCTGTTGGCAGAAAGGCTGGGGTAACTGGCTGATAAAACTGGAGCAGAACTCGTTCTCTATGCCATTGGTATCAACCTCAATGAAAATTTTACCTAAAATTAAAACAGCTGATTGTTAGAATTGTGATAGATCAAGAGAGGGCATCGTGAGGGAAGACTCTGTCGATAGAGAGAGAATATTTCACTGAAGAATGTTTTGGCGCATTTTTGAAGCTGCGCTATAGAGAGCTACTCGTGATGGAATCCATGATTCCAAAAGAAGCACAAAATGAAGGAAGAATTCACCTCGAAATATGAACTTAGACTTTTCAGTCTGCGCTGTCATACTTGAAAGATTTTGTACCACTGAAATCAAATAATATAAAGTTCGTGAAATATAATGTAATCAGTTCTCTTACAATCATTTTTGTTGTCAAGTGCGATCGATACATTGATTAAACGCCACAAAAAGAAGAAAAAAAATACGGTCCTGACACAACAGTCCCCTGTATCTATTGAATGAAGGTAAGTTGAGGTGAGGTCAGTTCGTCCTCAGGAGGGCTGGGCCTGCTTCGGAACCGTCGCCTGGTCGTTGTAGCCCTCTATCAGCGTCTCTATGATCAGCTTGATGGTCGTCTTGTAGAGGTTGTCCACATTGTCTGTGTAGCGGTCGCCAAGTGTCGTACGGACAGCCTCCAGGAAGGGCTTCTCGATTTTCTGCAACAGCAAAATCACATACGTCCCGTGCCAGTATAACACGTTGATAGGTATCTCGGGTTTTTACAATGATGAAATAATTAGTCCAAGATACACTTTCAGATTTAACTTTGTTTATTTCTAGAACACATCAGACACCAAAGATACTGGTTGCAAATGTAAACAAAAACTCTAGCGATTATACTCAATACTGCTTTCAAAGAACGTACTGCTTTACACTCTCACAGTACTGAACTGCTCACAGTTAACATAAAAATCTTTGCCGACCGCTTATACAAGTTCCATAGAAAGTTCCAGAATGTTACAAAGGCTTCCGACAGATGTTTCTCGAACTCTAACAATACTTAAACAATTAAAAACATTAAAAACAATCAAAATCAATTACAATCATTACGAAATGCAAGAAATGAAAATTAACGATATTTACATTCAAAATTATCCTCATAAAACAGTTTAAACTGTCGCAAATTGTTCTCTAAACATCGTAACTCACCGCAATACTAGGAATTACACACATTCAATCAATTTTTCTTACATAATACTGTCCTCAAATATATTAAATAGTATTTACATAATTTCTTTTCCAGCAGTTAAATCAAATGCTAGTAACCTGGCGCTAGTTCAATTTATTGGTCTCCAGCGCCACTCCGCTATGTAATTATAGCGTCTCAATGTAAAAACGTCGCGTTTTCATGCAGTAACTGCCTTCTTAAAGAAATTTATTCTAAACAAATCATAAAAATATACTAGAACTACTCGAAGTACGAAGGATATTAACAAACATATTGTTTATACCTCGTTCACTTTTATGTAATAATGAAATATTTAAATATAAATTTCATGAATCATTAAGATGGGAAAACTTAAGCCAATCTGATAAAACTTAGTTACATTATTTAAACTTACATTTACAAATTTCTCAACATACAACACTGGACTGAACGATTTGGTAGAAACCGGACCACCAAGTTTTTCGAGAAAATTGTACATAAACTCATTTCGGGCTAATAATTAGGATGTCACCGAACATCGGGACTAGTAAACTCAACAGCCCAATGTTACGTAAGTGTCTCTGCTCTGAGAGCGGTGCAAAACACACCGTCGAAACGCTGGGACTGTGAGGCCGGATGACGTCATGCTGTGCTAGTACATTATTTGTTTTTTAAAAAGGAGATCGCCGCATGCATAGTTTATATGATACCATAGTAATTGGTAGGTACGCCTAGATGGTAGTATTCATAACACTCCAAGAAAAGGTAAAGTGGCAAGAAGTTCAACTTTAAAGAGTCAGTTACAACATAAAAGCACGGATTTCAAGGAATGTATCAAATGGACATGCCCTTAAATCATCCGCGTTAGGTGATGAAAATGATTTGAGGATGGTTTGTTACTAACGGAGAGTAATTTTCTTTTCTCACTTCTGCAAACAGAGTTACACTAATCACAAGTAACAAATGGGGCTGAGTTGGTTAAAAGAAGAAGTACTAGTCAATGAGGTTTATCCCGACGGTTACAGAGTGTGTTGGAGAGACAGAGGAGCGGTTGGTGGAGGAGTTTTCTTACTGGTTTGCAAAAACTACTACAGATCCCCGGTGTTCATAGATCATAACCATGAGTTACTTTGGGTAGATTTCTGGTGTAATAAAAAAGGAAAGACCATCGTGTTGGCTGCCTATCGCAGTGGAAGAATGACTGAAAATCATGAGGCTCTTGGGTAGAAATTAAATCATTCTCAGATTATTTGTGGGATTTAAATTTAGCGGGTGTAAACTTGGCAGGAAATAAGATTAATAACACAAGGGAACAGAGATTAGCAAATACATTAATAAGGGAAAAGGATTTACGCAAGTCGTAGAGCAGCACATTAGGAGACATATTCCTAATAAAGCCGGATGATAACCTTGTGAGGTGTCAAGTAATCGAAGGAATAAGTGATCATGAACCGGTTCTGATGGATATTAGAGGATTCAGTGAATCAGAAGCCAAAATAGAAGGGGGAAATAGGTACTATTATAAAAAGGCACACATTCTGACCTTGAAGAGATATTTCAGGGAAAATATCAGCAGATGGAAGGATATCACAAGTACAATAGAGTCAAGGTGAGAAGAGTTAATGGAAATGATCAGAAAGGGGAAAGAAATATTTATTCCAAAACATGAAATAAAGAGAAATACGGAACCTATATACTACCGTATACCAAAATAGTGAGGTGTGGAAGTTAAAGAGGTTCGTATGAAGAGAACATAACAGAATTAAGAGACAGAACGGTAGTAGGGAATATTTGAAACAACTAAACAAGGAACTGATAAAAGCAAAAAAGGTGGCTAAAGATGGATTTATGAAGAGTATTGTCAGTGCAGGAGGACGATTGATTGATCCATTTAGAAATTTTCATGGCTATGTTAGAAAACTGAGAGGAAGGGAGGGTGTTGAGATCAAGGGTGGATCCAGACTTTGGGTCGGGGGGGGGGTCACATAGTCGAGGTCTAACTAGGACATGCTTCAAAATTATAATAGTACCTATATATAAATAAAAGATAAATCAATTTAATTGCAATATGTCAAAATAATTTTAATCAAATAACAAAATTAATTATTCTCTTCTGAACTCTCGCGAATCTTGTTATGACTTCCTCCACTTGAACGAGTATGGTTTTGTGAACGTGCAGAAGTGCCGGTCCAGTAAGGTGGTCTTCTGCCAGTGATGCTCGCAGTCAAGTTTTGAGCCTCCTGAGAGCAGAAAAAGATCTCTCTGCCAATGGGACACTATCTGGTAGTGTGGCAAGATTACACAAATATGTGTTTACGATGGGATAAATTTTAGCATGAAATTTTTATTTTAGATTGGAAATCGACTTGTGGAATGTTCTGATTCCGTTGCCATTTTACTATCCACAGCCAATATTCGCTTATAATGACTAATAATGCAGTGTCGTCTATTACCCGCTTATAATCGAATGCGAGTTGCTTAATTGTTTCAACGTCTTCATTAGTATAGGTATAATTGACTTACGGTACAAAAACGAATAGTTGAAATAAAGTACTTCAGGAGACAAATGGTCTTGTGGATCATTTATTATAGAATCTAGAAGTATGATGTATACAGCCCTACCGAAATACTCTTCAACTGATTGAACAGGTAGGTTATTGGCTCTATGCATTTATATCGGCACTGTTCTGGGGCATTAAATTTCCATCGCAAATTTCTCGGCAAATTCTTTTGACTCTTCAAAACATTTGTTCCATTTTTTTTTATCTCAGAACACTCATTGTATCATTTATTGCGTCAGTAGAACTTTTTTTAAGACAATTGAATTCGTCTTCAATACTCTGCTTAAGGATATAGTTGTACAAGTACCTGAAAAATAAAATAAGGTATATTTCTAACTAACTGAGTAATTAATAAAATCTATGTATACTATTATAAATCAGTGAGAAATCTGCGTGTGCCTAATGTTTTGAAATGGTATCGCGCAAAAAATTCTTCAGCAATTAAGATGGTACTTTCAAATATTAAGATCTTATGTTCCAGATTAAAATCTGCGAATACAGCTTGCGACTTTTATGTACAGAGGAACGGAGAATGAAATTATAACTATTTCTAGAAGGAGAAATAAGCGCGCAGATCACTCTGTATTCCATATGAGCATTCAATAAACACTGACAAAAGATCACACAACGATCATGCTTAGATTCTGTTTTATTTTTTCACTTCGATTATTTAGTTCTCAGTTTTGTACACTAAAATAATACGTGAATCAAACGTGGTAAAAATCTTAAACGTAATAAGAATCTTGAAATGAATAGTTAATTTGGGAAAAGTCATTATTAATTCGCATTTTACCTGCACTAAAAACCTTCAACTTCCTAGCCAGTACTGTCACATTTACTCATTGCTTTTCAGAGATCAGAGCAAGAACATTATTGCATATTCAATCATACTATTCGTTTAAAAGCGTGAAAATTAATGCAACTGATAAACTAATAGCTCCGGAGTAGGAAATTTTGCTCTTACGGCAAAAAGTAAAACGGTGATTACACGTCAGCTAGATACGAAGCCCGACAGAAAGGAAGGTTTGAATACAGTGACCAGGGAATTTATTTTTCGCAGTTGCAGTCGCAGTTGTTATTAAGTAACGTTCATAACCTTGATTTTGTAATGTACATTTTAGATTGTAGTTTAAATCGTCATAAAGTTAGAATTACTTACGAACTATTTGACGAAAGCAATAAGGAACCACTGAAATTAAAAAAAATCAACTAGGAATCCTAAAATCTTATGCTACATCGCGCGAATTACAGAACTAAATCCATCGTTCCTTATACATTAACAAAACGTGGCAGCAGTCATTCTGTCCAGGCTACATTTCAAAGTAACCACAACCTCCAGTAATACTGCCGTTCGAAAATCAAAGATGCTTAATTTAATTTAATTTTGATTGCAATGGAGTGCACGCTCTGGTAGCAATTTCCCTATGCACCCTTCTTAGTCTTTTCATGCACCCACCTACATTTGCCCTCTCCAATTTCAACTTTAAATTCTTTCTAACTTTTTTGGTTAATTATTCATTATTTCTCTTGGTAACTTATTCCAATCCCTGACACCCTTACCTAAAAACAGAATCTTCCTACACCTTTGTGCCTGAAATCGAGTGTCAGCTTGTAGTCATGGTTATCTTTTCGCATACATGCATTACTTTTAATTCTTATGCCAATATCTTTCAATGCCTCATCACCAGTATACGCCTTGTAGACTCCTATGACCCTCTTCACCCTCCTCCTTGTCTTGCAATGAATCCCATTCCAGCTCTTTTATCATATCTGTTACTGACTGCATTCTGCAATAATTTCCAGAAACAAATCTAGCAGCCCTTTTTTGCACCCTCTCCAACTCCTGTAATTTGATACTCAAAATGTGGGTCCCATACTACACTACCATATTCAAGCAATGGTCTGACCAAAGTTTTGTAACCCACTTCCTTTACTTCTCTCGTACATCCCCTCATCACTCTTACCGACAAGTGCAGAATTTTGAAACCTTTTCCTACTGCCTGTCCAATGTGTCCTGCCCAGTTAAGCTTGTTATCAAATGTAATACTAAGATATTTACATTTCAAGTCTTTAACAAGCAATTCTTTCCCCACCTTATAATCATAATCAACCTTTAGTTTTTTATCTGTGTTTCTAATAAGCTATATCTTCATTGCATTTATCTTCATCTCATGTTTACCAACCCAACTAGGTATCCTGTCCAGATCACCCTGCAAGCTGTTACGCAGTCCTCTTCCGTTTTTATCCTTTTATATAGCACTAGCCCGTACCCGCGACTTCGTACGCGTGGATTAAGAATTTTTTGGCCATAATTAAATATAGAAAGTTGCTAACGAAGGATTGGTCCCAAACAATATCGAATAGGAATAATATGACAGGAAAGCTATCACTATATCATTGTACCGTCGAAGCCTGTCTCTTGAAGAGAATCAATTTCCAACATATTTCTGTCACCATTAGATAAGGTCTCAAAGTTTCGTGACTACAACTGTTAATCATACTGGAAAAAATATCCTGTGCCCTTCATACAGATTTCCTTATAAAATTCCATCACAACGATATAGCCATTTAGTCGTCAAAACGTAACAAAAAGACAGAGACTTACTTCCGTATTTATAATAATATTACTGTGGTTCACACTCACACACTGACTGCGAACAACACCTGAGGGATCATTATAACGTAGAAAAATGTACACCTACAACATTGCAAGACTACCTACGATTTGCCTCGCATTGCACCCCTAACTTTCTAATATCTACAGTTTAACATTCAATCCGAATAACCTACTGCCCAGGCCTGACTCTTATGATGAAAAACCATTTTTTTTAGCCTCCACGGAGATTTGAACCGGAGACCACGACGTTTCTAAGCAAGCGCTTTAACCACTAAGCTGCCAGTCCACAATACGGAAACTCCGTACGGAGAGGACCATATTTAACGTGTCTGTCTATCGCCGTATTTCGAAGTTATGAGACAAAATGTGTTATTTATACAAATAATTTTTCTACAAAATGTAGACAGTATTTTTCTCCTTGTTACAAAGGATAAGTGCGCAAAGTTTCATCGAGATCGGATGAAAACTGTGGATTTGTATGAAGAATAAACAAGCTAACAAACAAACATACATACATTCATCTTTATATATAAAGATTATGTCATCCGCAGAAAATACAAATTCTGTAGTAAGCCAACACAATTATTCATCAGAATAATGAGTAGCAATGGTTCCAATACATTACCTTGTGGCACTTTCATTTTTACTTCCACTTCTTTTGATGCTGCATTTTCTACCTTTTAAAAGTTCTTCTACCCACCATACACTTTCTCATCCATTCCAATAGTTTTTACCTTATTTACTATCATTTTGAAGCTCACTCTGTCTAAAGCCTTTGAAAGATCTTGTGCTACACTGTCAATTTGGCCTCCCTTGTCCATTTCATCCGAAATATCTTGCATATATACCACCAACCAAGTTTCGCATGAATAATCTTGCCTAAAGGGTACTTGAAAACCACTTACACTCCTCACATATATGTCTCCATTAATTTACCTACCACTGATCTCAAACTGATTGACCTATAATTTTCGACTCTATTACTTACTCCTCCTTTATGTATCGGCGCTACTATCATACTTTTGCAGTCCTCTGGTATGCATAAAGGATCCAGACTCAATTTAAATATTTCTAGATAAGGTACAATGCCACATCTGGCTATCTTTAAGATATCTGTTGTAATATTATCTACACCAGCCCCTTAAAAAATTTTCGCTGGTGAGTTAGCAACACACCATTTTTACCAAGAAAATCATCGAAAAGCTATTAATGGTTCTTTTATTAATCGTTTTAGAGGAGTTTTTGACTGTGTGGCAACTCAAGGGCGATACTGTAAATAAAATATGATATTTTCTGTAAAGGTCTTGGTCTTTATGCGATAAAACAAGCCAGTGAAACTTGTCAATGTGTGACTTCTAATATATATATATATATCTACAGTGTGAGAAAATATAAATTTGAGAAGGCAACGAATGTTTGTCGATCAATATAGCTCTTGTTGAAACGTCTAGGTATTTTCTTACAAACCATCCAATTTCTGAGGAAAATTTCGATTGAGAAAACAAACTTTTTATCTGATTGGAACTGGAAGTCGACGTACACGAAATCGGCAAGCATAGAACAGCTTCAGCAGGAGTAATATTTTCTTCTTCATCTAAGGTTAAGGTAGTTGTTGAAGCATCGGCAGCACACATATTATGATATGCATTAGTGCTCAGTGTAGGTAAATGTTTTGGGTGTTTATCAATCCCAAACCTAGGTTTCTTCATAAAAGAATGAATCTATCTTTCTAAATAAACCACTACATGCTTTACGTTTCGACACACCAGCACAATCACATTTTTCGATGCATCCTGTAGTAACTAAAATGACAATATTTATGTAAATA
Source organism: Vandiemenella viatica (assembly GCA_031002005.1). NCBI lineage: Eukaryota > Metazoa > Arthropoda > Insecta > Orthoptera > Morabidae > Vandiemenella > Vandiemenella viatica. The sequence continues at coordinate 11,660,981 of CM061918.1, forward strand.
CATCAAACGGTTTAGTGGCGAGAAGCGCTCGGAGCTACGCGGCTGTGACGTCACCGAACATCGGACGCGCAGCCGCGAACGAATAGTACGACGCGCTGCGCGACGCGGCAAAATCAAAAGTTGCAATTGCGTGCACAATATTCAGTTCACAATGACCGATCGGATACAACATAAAATTATAAACAGCATACAGGCGCATTGTGAATGTCGTGTATGTTTTTGTGAGATCTGGCAATCTATTATTCAAAGTAATCTTATTTAATTAAAATCAGTGAGATTAAAAATATTATCAGAGGCCGAGCCCAGGGGGGGTCATGACCCCCATGACCCCCCCCCCCCTTGGATCCGCCAATGGTTGAGATGCTAATAGATAAGGATGGAGAAGAAGTTACTGAGGATTTGGAAAAGGCAGATATTTTAAGTAACTGGTTTAGTGAGAGCATTAGGGACAATGAATCAGAAACGGGGGGAGGGGGTCTAATTCGCAGAACGAGCTTAACAACACAATTAGGAATGAAAAGACCAAAAAAAATTGAAATTAATCCTGAGGGTATCATGAAGGAATTAAAAAAGCTGAAAAAACATAAGGGGCTGGTGTAGATAATACTACTAGCGATATCTTAAAGACAGCAGGGTGTGACATTGTACCTTATCTTTACATTGAGTCTGGATACTTGCTGCTTACCAGAAGACCAGAAAAGTGTGATAGCAGTGCCGGTACATAAAGGAGGGGTGGGAAATAGAGTCGAAAATTACAGGCGGATCAGTTTGACAACAGTGGTAGGTAATTTAATGTAGAGAATGATGCTCAACCACCTCAGAAATATATGTGAGGAACGTAAGTTGTTTTCAAGTTGGTAAAATGGCTTTAGACAAAGATATTCATGCGAATTACAGTTAGTAACATAAATGCAAGATATTTCGGATGAAATGGTCTAAGGAGGCCCACATTGATAATGTTGCACTAGATCTTTCAAAGGTCTTTGATAGAGTGAGCCATAAAATGGTGCCAGGTAAGGTAAAAAACTATTCTACATCTACATATATACTCTGCAATTCACAAAATTGTGGGTGGCAGAGGGTGCTCAGCACCAAAGCTAATCTCTTTGTTGTGCATTCCAATCCCTAATGGTACGAGGGAAAAAAGAATTCGTATAAGAATCATTGCGGCACCTTATTTCTCTAATCTTATCTATCCTGTCATTCCGGCTCAAATAAGTTGGTGGACGAAGTATTTCACTACACTCGTGAGTGAAAGTGGGAGTACGCATGTTTACCAATAAGTTTAAACGAATCGTGCGTCGTCGTCTGTCTAACAGAGACTCCCAGCCTAGTCTACTAATCAGTTCTGTGACGCTTTCATAAGGACTGTAGCAAGCGGTCACGAATCGAGCGGCTCTTCTCTGTACTTTCTCTATACTTTCGATCAACCCCTTACGAAACGGATCCCAAATGGCACAACAATAGTCCAAATGAGGACGCACAAGAGATTTGTACGCTATATCCTTTGTTTGTTCATTACAATTTTTCAATATTCGAACTATGAATCGCAGCCTAGAATTAGCTCTACCTACCAACGAATTAATGTGTAAGTCCCATTTCATGTTCCTTTGTACTGTTACTCCAAAATATTTCATAGAATCGACCATATCAATAACTGAATTGTTTAACTCGTATTTCTGAACAATTGGATTCTTTTGTTAGTTATGCTCATTGTCTTGCACTTTTTACGATTTAGCGTAAGTTGCCACTCAGCGCACCATGCCAAAATAATATCCAGATCACGCTGAATTTCTAAGCAATCGGCCAAATTCGTTACTTCCCTATAAATAACCGCATCATCAGCAAACAATCTAAAAAGGCTTTTCAGTTTGTCTCCGAGATCGTTTATAAAAATTAAAAAAAAGAAGTGGTCCTATTACACTTCTTTGAGGTAACCCCGATGTAACATCTAGACTAGAAGAACTTTCTCCTTCAACGACGACATACTGCGACCGACCAGTTAGAAAATCCTTTATCCATTCGCAAAGCTGATCCGATATACCGTACGCTCGTAGCTTCGCTAAAAGGCGGTTGTGTGGCACAGAGTCAAAGGCTTTCTGAAAATCTAAAAAATGGCATCTACTTGTGAACCTGCATCAATAACTTTCATTACGTCGTGTGTAAATAGGGCCAGCTGTGTTTCGCATGATCTTTTCTTCCGAAATCCGTGTTGATTTGTTGTAAGCAAATTATTATCGTCTAGAAATTTCATAATGTTCGAGCATATAATATGCTCCATAACTCTACTACAAACAGATGTTATAGATATTGGACGATAATTTCCAGGATCACTTCGATCACCTTTCTTGAAAATCGGAGTTACTTGCGCGATTTTCCAGTCTGAAGGTACTTTTCGCTCTTCTAATGATTTACTGAATATATCAGACAGAAATGGGCCGATTTCCGCCGCATATTCTGAAAATATTCTTACTGGAATTCCGTCTGGGCCAGGTGCTTTCCCCCACTTCAGGAGCTCTAATTGCTTTATGATACCTGCAGTATCTATCCGTAATGATTCCATCACCAACTCGACACGGCGTGGGAAAATGGGAACACTATCCTTATTTTCATCAGTAAATGAATTTTGAATACAGTATTTAGTACGTTAGCTTTATCGCGGCTTTCATTAACCTCTGAACTTTCACGAATTAGTGCTGGTATATTGCTATTGGTACAATTGACTTTTCGTACATACGACCAGAATTTCTTTGGGTTTTCTGTGAGACTCTTAGAGAGAGAGTTGGAATGAAAATCGTTGAAGGCCTCACGCATTACATTCTTAATACGTCCTTTTAACTCAGCTAAGGTTTCTAAATCACTGCGACACCCCTTCCTTCTTGAGCGTGCGTGTATCTTCCTTTGTTTTTTGAGTAATCTTTTGACTTCGCATGTGTACCACGGTGGATCATCCTCCCCATTTATTATCCGCTTCGGTATATGTATATCCATACCTTCCCTGACTATTCGTATAAATCGATGCCACATCTTTTCAAACGGTGTCATTTTTTGACTTGAAGTTATGGTAATTATTCCTCAGGTAGGTTCTAAAACACTCCTTAGAGTCCTTACTGAATTTGTATACAATCCGCCGTTTCTCCTTTTTCGCTTGGTCATTAGTCTGATAGTTGCAATTACCGCTTTGTGATCGCTTATACCTGTGGTCGTTGAAATTTCGGTGAATAATTCTGGCCTATTGGTAACCAGCAGATCTAAAATATTTTCGCTACCGTTTATGACACCGCGTAGGTTCATTAACTAACTGCTCGAGATGATTATTTGAGAACAATTCGAGAATTACTTCAGAAGCTGCCTTATCCCTGCTACCTGTAATGTGAACGTAATTACGCCAGTCAATATAAGGCAGATTGAAGGCGCATCCTAGAATCATAGCATGATCCTGAAAATGGCTAGCTATACTGTTTACATTATTTCTTAACTCCTCGGCGATAGCTATGTCGGAATCAGGTGGACGGTAGAAGGCGCCTATGATGAGTTTTGACCCAGCAACTTTGAGTTTAATCCATATGATTTCACAGATCGTATCGACTTCTATTTCATTACATGGGAGAGATTTACTCACAGCTATAAATACCCCACCTCCATGAGAATGTAATCTGTCTTTACGAAAAACATTCATGCTATCTTTAAAAATTTCGGCGGAACTTATTTCCGGTTTTAGCCAACTTTCTGTACCGATAACGATATCCGCCTCTGTGCTACAAATAATGCTATCAAGTTCCGGTTGTTTGTTACAAACGTTTTCTACAGTAATTACGAGAACTTTTAACTGTCGAGATTCTTTTACGCTCCTCCTACATTCCGGTGTTACATCTGATTGGGTTGCCCGTAACTGTATTTCGTATTTCGGGTCTTCCTCCCTCAGCCTAAAAAACACCCAGTGCATTCCACACGGTCTCTGCCACACGTGTAGCCGATTCACGTGTGTAGTGCACACCTGACCTATTAAGGAGAACCCTACATGATTCGACCCTATGGCGAAGATCGAGGAATCTGCAGGCAATATCATCACAGAAACGTCGTAGTCTCTGGTTCAGCCCCTCAATACGGCTCTGAACCAGAGGTCCACAATCAACTCTGTCTACAATGCTACAGATGGTTAGCTCTGCCGATATCTTGCGGCCACTGGCCACAGAGTTCACCCTTTCAGCCAGCCGCCGGAAGGAAGAGAGGATAACCTCCGACCCAAGGCGACAAGCATCATTGGTGCCGACATGAGCCACTATCTGTAGTTGGCTACACCCCGTCCCTTCTATGGCATCCGGGATGGCCTGTTCCACATCTCGGATCAGGCCACCCGGAATACACACTGAATGGACATTGGATTTCTTCCCCGAGGAATCCGCCATTTCCCTAAGGGGCTCTAATAACCGCCTAACATTAGAGCTCCCAACTACCAAAATCCCCTTCTGTGATTGCTCAGACCTGGCGGGCTGGGGGGCCGTCAACTCGCAGGATGACAATTGTGGGACTGTGTTAGCCTCCGACAATACATCATACCGGTTGGACAGTAGAACAAGTTCAGCGTCTTGGCCTTTAAGCCTGCTCGACTGCCCCCGTGTGCGACTTCTAAGTCTAGAGGCCATACGCCAGTCACCAACAGGCGACCGAGGCACAGCCTCCAACTATTCAGCCTCGGTTGCAGGTACGACGGTCGATATGGGAAAATCTGTTATAGGCATTGCTACATCAGTTTCCCCAATATTATATCTGCTGCAACCTTTAACGGCAGCTTCCAGCTGTGTAACTTTCGCTAACACAGCTGCAAGCTGTGCGCGGAGATCAGCCACCTCAGCTCGCGTCTGCACACAGCAATCACAGTCCCTAGCCATTCTGCTTTTGAAAAAGATTAGCAAATCGAAATAACCTGTACTTTGTACAAAATATAAACACTCAGAGATTGCAATAACTAAATCGACACACCACTAAAGATCAAATATAAAACAAAAATACGCTACTGTCCTCAACGACTGCGTAAGTCTGACTAACCTCTACTTTCCACAAAATTAAACACTCACAGATTACACTAACTAAATCTACACACCACTAAAGTTCAAATACAAAACGAAAATACGCTACTGTCCTCACCGAATGCTAAACACTGTTTACAAAATGTAAACACTCAGAGATTACACTAATCAAATCTCCCACACCACTACAGACAAAATATAACAACAAAATAAGCTACTTCACTAGGCGACTGGTCAAACGCTACTAACTAGTACTGTCTACAAAATGTAAACACTCAGAGATTACACTAATCAAATCCCCACACCATTACATATAAAATATAACAACAAAATAAGCTACTTCACTCGGTGACTGTTCAAACGCTACTAACTAGTACTGTCTACAGAATATAAACACTCAGAGATTACACTAATCAAATCCCCACACCAGTACAGATAAAAAGTAACAACAAAATAAGCTACTTCACTCGGCGACTGTTCAAACGCTACTAACTAGTACTGTCTACAGAATTTAAACACTCAGAGATTACATTAATCAAATCCCCACACCACTACAGATAAAATATAACAACAAAATAAGCTACTTCACTCGGCGACTGTTCAAACGCTACTAACTAGTACTGTCTACAGAATGTAAACACTCAGAGATTACGATTGATTACTATTGATTACTATTGGAGTGGATTAGATAGTGATTTGTTGTGTAGATGAAGTTTTAAAAGACTCTCGCTGTACTCACCCAGAAGAGGTCCCTTGTCACCCATAAGTCGATGGCTCGGACCCACCTTGTTGCAGTACTTGGCTGCCGTTGTGCAGGACACAGACTCTCGCTGTACTCACCCATAAGAGGTCCCTTGTCACCCATAAGTCGATGCCTCTGACCCGCCTTGTTGCAGTACTTGGCTACCGTTGAACAAGACACAGACTCTCGCTGTACTCACCCAGAAGAGGTCCGGGTGGAAGCCCGGCACGCGGCGGTGCGAGGCGCCGACCTGCGCGACGAAGGTGAAGAAGGCGTCGGGGTCGTCGAGCGCGCGGATGGACTCGTCCAGCGACCCCATCACGGTGGCCGCGTGCTCCGCGAGCTCCATCGACTCGGCCTGCTCGTCGCGCGTCTTGAGCGTGCGGAACCGCGAGAACAGCTCCAGCAGCTCCGCGTGCTCCTCGAACAGTCTGCAACGTGGAACAGACCATCTGCAGTGCTGACAGTTTGTTTACTAATGGAGTGGAAATGTTGAAATTGTCAGATTCGACAAACTTGAATAACCTTAGCGCTCTTGAATAAAACGTTCTCGGGTGACTAGCTAATTTAGTCCACCGATCAAACACCAAATCATACGGACCTCTATCTCAACTCGCGCCGCCACCACCACCCGGCCCAATGCAGATCAGTACTGGAAACCTTGGTGCACAGGGCGCGAGCTCTATGCGATAACGATAGTCTGCAGGCGGAAATGAGTCGTTTACGGGAAACTTAGACGTTCGCCGACCCCGGTAGCGTAGGGGTAGCGTGCTCGCTTCACGTTGCAGGGGTCGCCGGTTCGAGTCCGGCCTCGGGCATGGGTGGTTTTAATTAAGTGTTGTGTTTGTCTTGTGTAGTCTATACCAGGAAGAATCTATAATACATTGAGTGATACATTACATGCCTGCAAACTACAAAATTACTTAGTGCTGGCTATATGGCCTCGTAGCCAAATGCCATTAAAAAAAAACAAAAAAAACAAAAAACAAAAACCTAGACGTTCATAAACTTTGTTTGCAGACTAGCAGGAAGGAGGAAAATACGGCAGCAGGAAGACCCGAGCCGCTTCACCTTCCTTCCTTATGTGGGAACGACTACTGCTAAGATTGGCAAAATTTTACGTAAATGTGGTATTAAAACCATTTTCCGACCACCGGCCAAAATTAAGAATATACTGCGGTCCCCCAAGGACAATATAGCCTTACGAACGCCTGGCGTATATCGCATTCCTTGCACACGTGACATGGCTTTAATTTCAAGGACTCGAGAATTCTCGCGCCTACGAGAGGTTATTGGGATAGTATTTTCTCTGAAGCCATCGAAATCCATATCTCGGATGACATTGTTAACAGCGATACTGGGTTTTCAGTTAAGTAAGGCCTGGAGCCCAGCAATCCCGAAAATGAGGCGGCAGCAGGACTTCTGGACAGCATGCACCTCTCTTGCGTGCCTGCAATCAACGGTGCCTGCCAGCAGCTAATGGCTCCCCCAGCGCACTCGGTCTTGCCGGCGGCAGCTGCGGCTATGTTGGCGACCCGGCTTACGGACATGGTATCTGCTATGTCCTTACGGCGGCCGAACGTCACACGGCGGTCCACAGGAGACGGTCACGAGTAACCCGAAACAAGTCCAAGGAGCAGGCCGAACGTAATCCAAGAGACGCGCACTGGCAGAGTCCAAAGAGAGTCCCGAAACGTAGCCGAGACCAGCACTGTCAAGGGTCCGAGAGTCGATTCACAGAGTCCGAGAGAGAATACCGAAACGTAGCCGAGACGAGCACTGTCAAGAGTCCGAGAGGCGATTCACAGAGTCCGAGAGAGAATACCGAAACGTAGCCGAGACGAGCACTGTCAAGAGTCCGAGAGGCGATTCACAGAGTCCGAGAGAGAATACCGAAACGTAACCGAGACGAGCACTGTCAAGAGTCCGACAGGCGATTCACAGAGTCCGATAGAGAATAACGAAACGTAGCCGAGACGAGCACTGTCAAGAGACCGAGAGGCCATTCACAGATTCCGAGAGAGAATACCGAAACGTAGCCGAGACGAGCACTGTCAAGAGTCCGAGAGGCGATTCACAGAGTCCGAGAGAGAATACCGAAACGTAGCCGAGACGAGCACTGTCAAGAGTCCGAGAGGCGATTCACAGAGTCCGAGAGAGAATACCGAAACGTAGCCGAGACGAGCACTGTCAAGAGTCCGAGAGGCGATTCACAGAGTCCAAGAGAGAATACCGAAACGTAGCCGAGACGAGCCCTGTCAAGAGTCCGAGAGGCGATTCACAGAGTCCGAGAGAGAATACCGAAACGTAGCCGAGACGAGCACTGTCAAGAGTCCGAGAGGCGATTCACAGAGTCCAGGAGAGAATACCGAAACGTAGCCGAGACGAGCACTGTCAAGAGTCCGAGAGGCGATTCACAGAGTCCGAGAGAGAATACCGAAACGTAGCCGAGACGAGCACTGTCAAGAGTCCGAGAGGAGATTCACAGAGTCCTGAGAGAATACCGAACGTAGCCGAGACGAGCACTGTCAAGAGTCCGAGAGGCGATTCACAGAGTCCGAGAGAGAATACCGAAACGTAGCTGAGACGAGCACTGTCAAGAGTCCGAGAAGCGATTCACAGAGTCCGAGAGAGAATACCGAAACGTAGCCGAGACGAGCACTGTCAAGAGTCCGAGAGGCGATTCACAAAGTCCAAGAGAGAATACCGAAACGTAGCCGAGACGAGCACTGTCAAGAGTCCGAGAGGCGATTCACAGAGTCCGAGAGAGAATACCGAAACGTAGCCGAGACGACCACTGTCAAGAGTCCGAGAGGCGATTCACAGAGTCCAAGAGAGAATACCGAAACGTAGCCGAGACGAGCACTGTCAAGAGTCCGCGAGGCGATTCACAGAGTCCAAGAGAGAATACCGAAACGTAGCCGAGACGAGCACTGTCAAGAGTCCGAGAGGCGATTCACAGAGTCCGAGAGAGAATACCGAAACGTAGCCGAGACGAGCACTGTCAAGAGTCCGAGAGGCGATTCACAGAGTCCGAGAGAGAATACCGAAACGTAGCCGAGACGAGCACTGTCAAGAGTCCGAGAGGAGATTCACAGAGTCCAAGAGAGAATACCGAAACGTAGCCGAGACGAGCACTGTCAAGAGTCCGAGAGGCGATTCACAGAGTCGGAGAGAGAATACCGAAACGTAGCCGAGACGAGCACTGTCAAGAGTCCGAGAGGCGATTCACAGAGTCCGAGAGAGAATACCAAAACGTAGCCGAGACGAGCACTGTCAAGAGTCCGAGAGGCGATTCACAGAGTCCGAGAGAGAATACCGAAACGTAGCCGAGACGAGCACTGTCAAGAGTCCGAGAGGCGATTCACAGAGTCCGAGAGAGAATACCGAAACGTAGCCGAGACGAGCACTGTCAAGAGTCCGAGAGGCGATTCACAGTAGGACGGAGACACGACCCAAGCGCAGTGAACACCGAACTGTCGAGTGGTAGTAGTAGTAGTAGTAGTAGTCAGAGCATTTTCTGCTTGTACTTTTATCAAGCAGTTGTTGTAGAGGTTGTTTTCTATCGACATTTCCTCCTATTTGTTAGTGTATTGTGTCTTTGCTTGAGGTTTGCCTTTATGTTTGCTCCTTATTTATTTTATGTTGCTTCTAGGATAGCTAAGGGCATTTGTGTTTGTCATAAGATTTATTATATTTACCAAGACTAGCGTTGAGGGGATTTGCTGACTTCGCTGCTGTTCTGTAGAACTTTTCGGTGATGTTCTTTATTCTTTCAGCGAGTAGTGGGATGCCTGCAGCTGCGTGCAGGTCTGCTGTAGGGAACAGGGTTTGTATATGGAGAGCCCTCCGTAATGCCCTGTTTTGCATAGTTTGCAGTCTGGCAAGGGAGGTTTTGGAGGCACACCCCCACACCGGGCACGCATACTCAATAACTGGTCTAACCAGACTGCAGAAGATGTTTACGCCAACGTTGGGAGCGAACAGGGTATAATTGCTGGAGAGGAGCAGCTACTTGACATCGGAGATCTTCGATTTGCCGAGACCATGTGAGTCGCTTGTCCAACGTCACCCCTAGATATTTTACCGTGGGTGACCATTCAATTTCTTCCCCATTTAGTTTGAGTGTTGGTGTAGGATCTCATCGAGGAGGGCGTTTCCCCGTGCGCCTCGTCAACATGATTGCTTGGGTTTTTGATGCATTTAATGTAATTCTCCATCTTCTCGCCCATGATAGGGTTTGCTGGAGAACTTCCTGAAGCCTGCGAATTGCGGCTGCTTTAGACCTGTGGGCGATGAAGAAGGCAGTATCATCTGCATAAAGTACTGTTCGTACTGATGCTGGTGCTAGAATATCTGCTGTGTATAAATTGTACAGCACTGGTCCCAGCACAGAACCTTGCGGGACTCCTGCATTTATGGGTCGTCGAGTTGAGAGGGCATCTCCCACTTTCACCCGGAAGGTCCTTCGGCATAGGTAGCTGAGCAGCAGTTTGACGAGCGATCCAGGGATTCCTTGTTGGTAAAGTTTATAGAGTAGTCCTTTATGCCAGACGGCATCGAACGCTCTCGCAACGTCTAGCAAGACGAGTGTGCAGTATGCACGATAGTTGAAGGCTGTAGTTGCTCTCTCAACAATCCGCATGATTTGCTGGGTCATCGAATGCCCTTTTTGGAATCCAAATTGAAATTCTGGTATTAGACCTTCTTCCTGAATATGCTGATTTATTATTTTCAGTAAGAGTCTTTCGAAGACTTTACTTAGCGTCGGCAGAAGGCTTATTGGACGGTAGTTCTGCGGGAAACTGCAGTCTTTGTAACTCGCCATGTGTTGTTCTCCACAGTTTCCGCATTTTGGAGGACCTTCACCTTTTCTGAGAAGGCAGTCGTTTGATAAGTGCGCTCCTGCGCACTTAACGCAGATTGGCGGCATGTTGCAATGTCTTGCCACGTGTCCCAGGGCTTGACAGTTGAAACACTGTATTGGTCCATTTGATGATCGTAGTTTCTCCACGGCTATGCGCAGAGACATGAAGAACTCGAGCGAGAATATTTTTCTATTTTGAGGTCTGTCCGGCGCGGCATAAGCTCAGATCTTCCTGGTCTCTTGAGTCTTGTAACTGTTCGTATATCAAAGCCAGTATCTTCCAGCTCCTCCTTGATGTCCACTGTCCGCATGTTAGCTGGAAGTCCTCGTAATACTATTTTGAGTAGCTTTTCTGCTACAGAGGGAAAAGTGTAATATGGGACACTTCCCCTCTGTAGCGCAGCTGTTACTGCCAGGTAATCTTCCGTGGAGAGGAAGGTCAGCTTAACCTTGTCTCCTCCGGCCGATTTTGCTTGGAATGGTTTCCCTTGAAGAACTGTTTGTAGGTATTCGGATATTGCACCACAATTGGTGGAAGCTGCTGCTGCTGCCTTTGCTGTTGATGTACTGTTTGATGCTGTTGCTGTTGTCGGTGCTGCTGCTGCTGCTGCTGTTGTTGTTGTTGCTGCTGCTACTGCTGCTACTCCTGTTGTTGTTGCTACTGCTCCTGTTGATTCCGTTGTAGTTGCTGTTGATGCTGTTGTGGTTGCTGTTGATATTGCTGCTGCGATTGATGTTGTTGCTGGGCAGCATATTCACCATTTAGTATTTCGTACAGATTGCTGGTCTCCACCCTGGCTGTGCCCAGTGATGGTGAGAGTTTACAGGTTCGACTAGCTAGGACGAATCAGTCTCTGTCTGGCTGTGTTCCTCTGTTCTTGGTTGACGATGTTCTCTTCTTTGGGGCAGTTTGTGCTTCAAGGCTGGGGGGTCCCGACGCCTTCTTCTTTGTGGCTTTATTGTTATTGCTGGTTGTCGATAGTTGGGAAACCAGGACGCTGATTTTTGCGTTGGCTCCTCTTGCTTCGTTTTTCGGCTGTTTAGGCTTCCCTGCGAGTAGCGGTGACGTACTTCTCTTAGTAGCCCGGTTGTCTGATGGTCCTTGGGTAGCCTGGGTCAACGATAGCTGAGCATGAATATTTCCAACAGTGTCCATGTTCTGGTCCGTGGAAGTTAGCGGAGTCGTCAACTGCAGTGGCTGTGGTTTTCCAATTGTATCCATAGCGTGATCCATTTCTGTTCAGCAAGTCCGTGATTTCGGCCGGTAAATCCGACAACGCGAATGCGTTGGGGCCGCCCGACGCGGAACCACGGTGGATGTTTTCCTGCTTGGAGTCCGGTGTACGTTGCCTGGTCGTCAATACAGCCGCTGCTGTTGCCGGCAAAGCCGAGTGCTCGGGGGCACTCGACCCGCCTGGCGCGACAGTGCGGCGAGCACTTTCCTCATCGCACATCTGAACGTTGCTGATGCCAACTCGGAACTCGCTGTGCGCCACTGTCGAGTGGAGCTGCGCTGGCTTTATTTATATGCGGCGGGTCGCCTCCGATTGACCGCGGCGAAAACTATGACGCGGTGGCGCTGGTTGGCCCGCTGCCAGCGCCGTCTATATGTTGTCCACATCCATGCCCCCTACTGGGCATGCAGTGATGTCGGGACGGGATACCAGATCCCTTCCCCCTGAAGTGGGCGCGTACGGACGGAAGCGCCCTCAACGATGCTTGGGATGATGAGGCTGGAATGGCTGTGTATCCCGGCCGCATCGTTCTCGGTTTGCGCCGACGTACTCCATGGTTGAGGACGAGGTGACGTGGGTGCCGATGTGGTTGGTGGAGGGTTGATGGTTGTGTCCATTTCGACGTCACTCTCGGCTGGCACAAGTGGTATCGTCGTTGTGGGGAGGGTGGCTGTTGGACCTCTGCTAATGGCGCTGATGGTGGTATAATGTATTCTTCCTGACATTGTTGTGATTGTGATGGGCCTGTTGTGATGTGAGGACGCAGCTGGTTTTGATGACGGCGTTCTATTCTGTGTGGAGTTTGCACTGAGATGACACGCCGTCCGTGTGTCCCCACTACTGTTGCTGGCATCCAAGGGGCGTTTCCTCCGTTGGCGCGTGCCCAGACCGCGCTGCCTGGCGTGTAACGATGGGACGGTCTGGATCGGGGCTCCGCCGGTGATGGTGCCAGGAGGTGCAACAACGTCTTTCAGCATTTGTTGTTTGAACGTCCTTACGAGGCGTTCTGCTTCGCCATTTGAGGTGGGATGGAAAGGAGGACTGAGGACGTATTTGATGCCGTTTGCCACGCAGAATTCCTCGAATGTGGTTTCTGTAAGTTGGGGCCCGTTGTCAGAGACGAGGGTGCGTGGTAACCCTTCGATGGCCAAAGCCTGGCTTAGTGCATTTAGTATAGCTTCCGTCGTCGTGGATGCCATGCGAACCACGTACGGGTTCTTTTAATAGGCATTAATTATAAGTAGCCACATGGTTCCCAAAAATGGGCCTGCAAAGTCAAGGTGAATGCTTTCCCACGGTTGGCGGGGAGTAGGCCAGGGGGCGAAGGCTTGTGGTGGCGCTGCCTGATGTTGGGCGCAGACTGTGCAGCTGCGTACCATCTTCTCAATGTCTCGATTGATTCCTGGCCAATAAGCATGTCTTCTTGCGAGATTCTTCATACAGGACATGCCCCAATGTCCTCGATGCAGCAGCTTTAGGATTTGTAAGCGCAATTCCGCTGGGATGACCACACGATGTGTGTTGTTTTCTGCGTCCAAAAGGATGACGTCGTCTGTGACCGAGAGTCTGTGGGATATGTGGCGCCAAGTCTTCAATTTGCTGTCCATTCTGCGTGTGAGGTATGTTGGCCACCCATGGATGATATAGCACAGGCCCTGGCACAAGATTGGGTGGCGGAGGTGTTTAGGGCCGCTGTAATGGGGAACCCGTCCACTGTTTGCTTTCTCTCTGTGTTGATGCGAAAACACAGCACTTATTTTTGGTCGAATTCCGGATCGGGGCCAGTAGGCAGGCCTGATAGGGCATCGGCGTTGGAGTGTTGTGCTGTTTGCTTATATTGGATTGTGTAGTCACAAGCGCTCAGAAACATCACCCATCGTTGGAGGCGTTGGGCTGTTCGCTCAGGGAGGCTGGAGCGAGGTCCGAATATTGCCACCAACGGTTTGTGGTCCGTGATAAGGGAGAACTTGGTTCCAAATAGATATACATGAAATTTCTTGATAACGAAGACTATTACCAATGCCTATTTCTCGATCTGCGAGTAGTTGCATTGTGCTGGCGTCAATGTCTTAGAGGCATAAGCTATCGGTTGTTCGGAGCCATCTTCATTCCTGTGTGCGAGTACCGCCCCGATTCCATATGCTGAGGCGTCGTCTGTCACGACTATGGGCCGTGTAGGGGAAAACGGCGTTAGACAAGGAGCAGACCTTAGCATGTGCTTTAACCGGTCGAAGTCTCGTTGACAAGACGGTGTCCAGTTGTAGGCAACCCCCTTCTTTCTGAGCTGATTGAGGGGTTGCGAAATATGTGCCGCTTGTGGCAGAAACTTTGAGTAGTAGTTTATTTTCCCGAGGAAGGCTTGTAGTTCCGGTAGGTTCTTTAGGCGGGGTAGGGAGTCTATGGCAGCCACGTTGCGGTCTGTTGGTCTAATTCCCTCTTTGTTGAGCCAATGTCCGAGATACTCCAGTTCCTCCTGAAAAACCGACACTTCTCGAGGCGACACCGCAGCCCTGCCCCATTTAATGCTGCAAATAGAGTGCGAAGGTTTTGTAGGTGCTCCTGACCAGTGGTTCCTGTGACAATGATATCGTCCAGGTAGTTTGCGCATGCCGGGATGTGCCGCAACAGCTTTTCCAAGTATCTTTGGAATATTTCCGGCGCAGAAGCGATGCCAAATGGGAGGCGTTTGTATTTGTAGAGTCCGAACGGTTTGATGATGACGACGCTGTTATGTGATTCCTAATCTAGTGGAAGCTGCAAGTATGCATCTGCGAGGTCGATCTTCGAAAAGTATTCACCGTCCGCAAATTTAGTGAGAAGATCTTCTTGTCGTAGGATTGGATACGTCTCGACTTGAGACTGGGCGTTGATAGTAGCCTTAAAGTCTCCACATAACCGGAGGGTGCCATTGGGTTTCCGCATGATGATGACCAGTGGTGTAGCCCACGCGCTGGATTTGACAGGTTCGATTACTCCAATCTTCTGAAGCCGGTCAAGCTCCTGTTTTCCTGCTGCACGTAAGGTGACTGGAATAGGTCTGGCACGGTAAAAGCGAGGTACTGCACCTGGCCAGAGGGTGATGTGAGCCTCGAAATCTGAGGCTCACCCTAAGTCTGGCTTAAAGATGGGTGCGAACTGGGTACAGAGATCATCCAGGACCTTGAATGGGACCGAGTCCGATAAGACCTGAACTTCGGCCACGATTGAGAATCCGAATATGTTAAATGCGTCTAACCCAAAAATATTAGTAGCCTAGGACTGATCCACCACAAAAAGGTGATTGGTCTGGTGCCTTGTTTGTAGGCGCCATGATGGAGAACTGACCCCGCAGGGGAATGTCTCTATCCCCGTACGATACTAAACGCCGTGAAGGTGGAGACAACGGTGGTGAGCCTAGTCGGGCGTAGGTGGCTTAGTTTAACAGCGAGATGGTTGCCCCCGTGTCCACTTGAAATCGGACGTCCTGGTTGGCGACTCTAAGAGTTAAGAATAGCTTTTGTGTGAGCGGGTGGCCAGTATGAGCTGTGGTCTGTAGTGTATTGACCGTTTCTTGCTGCATGCGGGCTACCAGCTGGGGCGAAGTGCCCGGTTTCGGAAGACTGACCGCAAGTGCCCCTCTTTACCACAGCGTGTGCAATGTGTTCAACGGTCAGGGAAATCCGCCGGTGAGTGCGAAGTGAAGCACTGTGGACAAGACGTCAGGGGCCTCTGGATCCGTCGGCGGGGTGGGGTTCGGGATTCAGGCGTCATAGATACGTCGGAAAGCGATGGCACCCTGCTTTGCTGGCGTCTGGAGGGCGCCGTGGGTGTGCTTCATACGCGGGAGTTGCGTTGTGTCGTTTTGACCGCCGCTACTTGTGGGCGTGCCATGAGGCGCTCGTTCGCTGCCTGCACAAGTTCATGCGAGTGCGCGATGCGTAGAATGTCCTCGAGTGATGGGTTATCCAGCTTCACTGCCGCTGTGCGCACCTCTGGGTATGGAGCTAGCTGTACTACTTCGTCGCGAATCAGGGAGTCTGCATATGAGGCCTTGCATTCTGTGCTTGAGCAAGTGAAGTCGCATTTGCGGCTGAGACCTTGGAGATCCGTCACCCACGACCGGTATGATTGTCCTGGTTGTTTGTGATACTGATGAAACTCAAGGTGGGAGGCCACCACATGGTATCTTTGAGAGTAGGAACTTGTTAGAAGTGTGCACATTTTTCTAAATGTGAGAGCGACCGGATCGGATAATGGGGCCAATTTCGGCAGGAGGAAGAACGTGTCGGGTGATGTCCACGACAGAAACAGCGAGCGCTGTAAGGCATCGTCCGTAGCCTGGAACGCCGAGAAATGCTGTTTGAGATGATGCAAATATGTATCCCAGTCTTCCTTGGTGTCATTAAATGGTGGAAAAGCTGGAGGCCGGATGTGCGAATTTTCCGAGGCCTGGGCTGGTATAGCATCCTGTGCTAACAGTTTCTCGAGTATTACTTGGAGCGTTTCCTGTAGCACCGCTGTCGGCTGTTGTTGTTGCTCCAGAATGCGAGTCTCGACGTCCATGATGCCGGCTGAAATCTTTTTCCTCGTCGCCAATTGCTATGTCCTTACGGCGGCCGAACGTCACACGGCGGAAGGGCGGTCCACAGGAGACGGTCACGAGCAACCCGAAGCAAGTCCAAGGAGCAGGCCGAACGTAATCCAAGAGACGCGCACTGGCAGAGTCCAAAGAGAGTCCTGAAACGTAGCCGAGCCGAGCACTGTCAAGAGTCCGAGAGGTGATTCACAGTAAGACGGAGACACGACTGAAGCGCAGTGAACACCGAACTGTCGAGTGGAGCTGCGCTGGCTTTATTTATATGCGGCGGGTATCCTCCGATTGGCCGCGGCGGAACTATGTCTCGGTGGCACTGGTTGGCCCGCTGCCAGCACCATCTATATGTTGTCCTCATCCATACCTTCTACTGGGCATTCGGCGATGTCGGGACTGGATACCAGAGTATCGACAACAGATTTGATCAGGACGGCCCCGCAAGTTGATCCGACGACCCGGCAACCGTACTCGGACTCGATCATGGATATAACAGATAACGTGCACTCATCGGAAACGACGACTGGGCCTGCCCATGGACTAGACCCCCGCGCAACCAAGCGGTGCACCTCACCGTTATTCGGTGGAAAAGCCAAGATCTCAAGAAGTGAGCAGAGGGGAAGCTGCTCCAAAATCAGCATCCCCGTGTCGCACTTCGTCTCGGCCAAAAGGACAAGAAGGCGGGAAAGAAGAAGATCATCGGTGCCTTCAGTTTCCCGCAAACATCCACCACTCTCGAGTTTCGCGGAAAATCCATCAACAAGAACCGAAAAACAAGTTCACCTGGGGATCAACCTGACGGTGAAGGGTTCACGCAAACGCGTCGAACCAGCAGGCCTCCGCCAACTAGACCCTTGCAGAATTGAACTCAGCAACCCATATGACGTGCTGATCCAGAAAAAACCCAGGGCAGCATCAACAACAACAGCAGCAGCAGCAAACACAGCCACAGCAGCAGCAACAACAGCAGCCGCAGCAGCAACTGCAGCAGCGGCAGCGGCAACTGCAGCAACAACAACAGCAGGAATCCACTAACAGACAAACACACGCAAGATCTCAGCTTCCACCTACAGTGGCCCAATTCCCTACCACCTACATGGAGCTGTATCAGCTGGTCAAAGGAGTACTACAGGAACGCCCTTTCCAAGCAAAGGCAGCTGGGTGGGACAAGGTCAAGCTTACCTTCAACTCCACGTCTGACTACTTGCATGTCACCACTGCATCACAACGGAAAGGAATCCCTTATTACACCTTTCCTTCTGTTGCAGAAAAATTGCTGAAAGCAGTAATACGAGGGACGCCATCAAACATGCCTTCCTCTAATATCAAGGAGGAACTGGAAGAACTTAGCCTAGACTTCCGTTCGGTTAGTCAGTTCAAGAGGCCTGGGAGCTCCGACCCCATGCCACTATTCCTGGTGGTTCTGCCAGTCAGGCCATAGAATAAAAGGATATTTTTAACGGACAACTTAGTGTCCCTACGAATCTCTGTCGAGAAACTGAAAGCATCAAACGGCCCTGTGTAGTGCTACAACTGCCAATCTCTAGGGCACGTTGCTCAACACTACAACATGCCACCAAAAAGTGTGAAATATGCTGGCGCACACTTTTCCAACGACTGTATCCTCAAAAAAGGAGAGGGCAGTCCTAAGTGTGCCAACTGTAACGGCCAGCACGAGGCCAGCTACAAAGGATGCGATGGCTATAAGCGCGCCAAGCCCGCAAACAAGACGCTGCTGCAGAACAGGCTGCTGCAGCACAGAAGAAACGTAAAGAAAAGAAGCAGCAGGACACCGGCAAAACCCAGCGGCACGCCGAAGAACCTACTGCCAACCAAACCAAGCTACAACAGACCGCCCAAACGAAACCGCCAGAGGGCAATAAGCGCACCCAACTCAAGCGCCCAGAGGCTCCAACGCGTCAACTTCAAGGGAGTAAGGCCCAAGGCCCTAGCAAGAAGAAAAACACCAACGCAAATCATTCAAGCAAGACTGCCTCATACGTGGAAGTAACTACTGGTCAAGAGAACCAAACCAGTCATGGGAAGACTCTAAAGGTCCGACCACACAGCCAGTACATTGCCATCACTTACCAAGTCAACATCCCGCGCAGAACAATGGTATAGGAGGAATCTAACGTCTACTGGACATAGTAGGAACTCCTCTCACAATGTTGACGACCTTGATTTCCAAGTTCGACCAACTCGCAGTGGACATCAAATCCGCGGTATTGAGGGCCCATAGAGCCGACCCCTCACAGACCCCTCAATCCAACTATGGATAGAGTCCACATAGAAGGACTAACTCTCTGTGTATGGAATTCGGACGGCATATTTCAACAACTAGGTGAGTTTAGGCAATTCTTGCGGGATGAGAACATCGACATCTGTTTAGTAGCCGAAACTCACCTCAAACCTGGCCTCAGGGCGAATGTAGCCAACTATCAATATTACCGCTGGGACAGACCAACCGCGGGAGGCGGAGTGGCTATTTATGTCAAAAGAGAGATACCGCACCATGTAATCCACACCCCTCCTCTGCAGCTAATAGAGACCACTGTAATCGAAACAGCAACCACTACAGGGCCCGTAACCATAATAGCGGCATACAGACCTACGAGAAGAACACCTTTTGAAGATGACTTCCTGCAACTACTCAACATCAGGGGAACACTCCTGATTGGAGGGGATCTTAACGCAAAGCATGCTTCGTGGAATTCGCGCATCACCAATGCGGCTTGCAACCAATTATACCGGCTGTGCATTATACACAACTTGCAGACCTGGGGGCCGGACGAACCGACCCACCACCCGTGGAGCGGAAATCGTACTGACGTGCTGGATACAGCAATAACTCGAGGTATTAACGGAATCGTAGCTGCACGAACGATGAACTACCTTTCATCTGGCCACTCAACAGTCTAATAGACATAGATATAGGCTCGTGGACACCAGCCACACCTAATCATCCAAACTACAATAGAACAAATTGGGAGCGGTTCCGTGAAGTTGTCACCGAATGTCTCCAACATCTGCACCCTATCGACGATAGAAGAATTGAGAATGCAATAAAAAAATTCTCTACATCAATAGTCTATGTAGCAAGCTCAAATACGCCACCACCAGTAACAAGGCTGCAGTCATGACAACTCCCGCCATAACTCCTTGCACAAATCCGAAACAAGAATAGAGTGGCCAAGGAATGGCGTCTGACCAGACACCCGGACACTAGACGCCTGTTAAATCGCCTACAGCAAGAACTGAAAGCGGAACTCCAGGCACACCGCAATAGGGAATGGGAAGCACGCCTGGCCACACTCAAAGTAAGCGATGGCAACCTCTGGTCAGCGACCAGACGCTTCACTAAAAGACGCAAGCGTCTGCCCCCACTTCACAGTGAGAGGGGCTTGGTATACAGCGACGCGGATAAAGCCAACGCCCTCACTGACCATTCGAAAAACAGTTCCGGCCTGCTCATGATGATCATGAGGACGAGTCTGCCAGCATCCGGATGAGACTAGCGCCCTTCCTAGCCGCCGAAGACGACGGGTACGAGTTCGAGGAGATCTCGACGAAAGAAGTTCGTAGAACAATAGCTCGGCTCAACTCAAAGAAGGCTCCTTGGAAAGACAACCTGGGGAACAGGTTAATCTGGAACCTTCCACCATCGGTGGTTCAACAAATCACCGCACTGATTAATGCTATACTCCGCACGCAACACTACCCCAGGTGTTGGAAGGAAGCTACTGTGGTAGGCGTACCTAACCCAGCAAGGACTCACATCTTTCCACAGAATTATAGGCCAATTAGCCTACTTCCTTCTCTGAGCATGGTCTTCGAGCGGCTTCTTCTAAAACGACTAGAAGCCCATATCTCAAGGGAGAACATCATACCAGAATTTCAGTTCGGCTTTCAGAAGAAACACTCAGCCTCCCATCAAGTGCTATAAATAGTCGAACATGCTACGACTACATTCAACCGTCGAGGCTACTGCCCACTCGTTCTGTTGGACGTGGCACGAGCCTTCGATTCCATATGGCACAGCGGTCTCCTGTATAAAATGTACACACAGGGAATCCCCGGTCCGTTAGTGAAACTGACCCGGAGTTACATTACAGGCAGGTCCTTCCGAGTGAGGGTCGGAAATGACCTGTCAACTCGCCGGCCAATCTACGCAGGGGTACCACAAGGGTCGGTGCTTGGACCTGTGCTTTACAATCTCTACACCTCAGACATACCAGCACCACCAAACGTAAGAACTGCGCTGTACGCAGAGGACACTGCCTTCTACACGTCTTGCAAAAGCAAAGCTGCGGCCATACGGAGGCTGCAACAGGTACTACAAGAAACTGAGGCATGGGCCAGACGATGGCGGATCACCATTCACTCTGCCAAAACACAAGCAATCATGCTGACCAGGTGCTTGGGGAAACGGAACCGGCAGCAGGACCAAACACCTAATCTACGCCTAAACGGTGAAAACATGAAGTGGTCGAAAACTGTAGAATACCTCGGCGTCACATTGGACTCCAGACTAACTTGGAGACAACACATCGAGGATCTCAGACCGAAAGTCGCAGCCAGGATGAGGGAGTTGTACCCGGTCCTCAACAGGGACAGCTCTCTACCAGCCAGCACCGGTGTCACGATATTTTGCAACCTCATCAGGGATACGCCTCCAAGTCCGCCTTGTGTCGTCTGCAGACGCGCACATCCACGTGTGTAATCGATTCCCCACAGTCGACCTGCATGAAGCCGCAGGTGTTCCACCCCTGAAGGACAGGATTGTTCAGATAACGAAATCGTTTTATAGGGCCGCACGCACATCAACAATCCCGCTCATATCCAACCTAGGGCAGTATGACAACTCACAGGACAAATATAAAAGACCCCTCTCAATAGTGACAAGTAATTGAATAAAACACAGAGCAAAAGAAATGACATACCAAAAGTAAAGATTTCCTTCACACAAAGCCAGAGGAAATGTCTTCGACAAAACCTTCGATTTCAAACTTCTAAAAAATGAAACAAGCAGTAACTGCTCTGGTGTGTGTGTGTATGTGTGTGTCGTGTTTGATCGATGGACTAACTCGACTAGTTATCCGAGAAAGTTTTATTCGTTTTAAACGACGAGAAAACCTCAAGGCTTAGTGCTCTTTGTGGGATAAAGTAAATGGAGTGTCAGCTGGAGAAAAAATGAATTCCTTGCACAGTTTCTACGTCTCACTGAATAGGGATAAGCGTGGTCTGCATACTGAACCACGCCAGAATGAACCTCGGTTTCACTGTGAACATAAAGTGGTGCAGTTCTCACTTCAGAGGAATACTATTCTACCAGGGTCGAAAATAAAAGGAGAACTACATCCGCAAAAAGGCAGCAAAATATAACTTTATAGTTTCAAGCAGTTCCAGTTTGTGAAGAACTATTATCCACGTTGAGGAAGATGGTCGGTCATTAATGAAAATGGCTTATGTTCACCTCAAATGAGTTACTCAGTAACTATTCTCCTACTTCCAGTCTCCTTAGAGACATTAAAATGACTTCCAACCCTTCGAATCATGCGATAGCCACTTCATCTCTATATTTCCACAGCAAACTTCTTGAAGATTCTCCACTAGATTGCTTTCCACATCCGTCACATAGCAAATCTCACCACATTTTAGATGCCTTAAGTTTTCTTCGTTCTAAACAACAGAAATTTCCATCTTCTCCTCAATTAGGTGTACACTGAAGAGCCAAAGAAACTGGTATAGGCATGCGTACGCAAACACAGAGATATATGAACCCTCAGAGTACGGCGCTGCGGTCGGCAACACCTATATAAGACAACAGGCGTCTGGCGCAGGCGTTAGATCGGCTACTGCTGCTACAATGGCAGGTTATCACGATTTAAGTTAGTTTGAACTTGGTGTTATAGTCGGCGCACGAGAGTTGGGACACAGCATCTCCGAGGTAGTGATAAGGTGGGGATTTTCCAGTGCGACCATTTCACGAGTGTACAGTGAATATAGGGAATCCGGCAGAACATCAAATCTCCGATATCGCTGCGCCCGGAAAAAGATCCTGCAAGAACGGGACCAACGACGACTGAAGAGAATCGTTCAAAGTGACAGAAGTGCGGATTTCAACGCTGGGCCCTGAAGTGTTAGCGTGCGAAACATTGAACTAAACATCATCGATATGGGCTTTCGGAGCCGAAGGCCCACTCGTGTACCCTTGATGAGTGCACGACACAAAACTTTACGCCTCGCCTGGGCCCGCCAACACCGACATTGGGCTGTTGATGATTGGAAACATGTTGCCTGGTCTGACGAGTCTCGTTTCCAATTGTATCGATCGGATGGACGTGTACTGATATGGAGAGAACCTCATGAATTTATGGACCCTGCATGTCAGCAGGAGACTGTTCAAGCTGGAGGATGCTCTGTAATGGTGTGGGACGTGTGCTGTTGGAGTGACATGGGACCCCTGATACGTCTAGATACGACTCTGAAAGGTGACACGTACCTACGCATCCTGGCTGATCACCTGCATCCATTCATGTCCATTGTGCATTCCGATGGACTTGGGCAATTCCAGCAGGACAATGCGACACCTTACACGTCCTGAATTCTTACATAGTGGCTCTTCTGAGTTTAAACACGTATTTTTTTTAAACTGCTTAACGTCTCCTGACAGCGAGGTCTTTATATGCGGGAAAGGATGGTGGGCAAGGAATGTTAAGGAATTCGGCCATGGCCTTTTGAAGGAAGCGTCCCGGCATTTGCCTGGAGCGATTTGGGAAACCATGGAAAACCCAAATCTGGATGCCCGGTCGGGGATTCGAACTGCCGTCCTCCCAAATGCGAGACCAGAACGCTAATTAATAACCTCTGCTAGCCAACAAACTCGCCAGACATTAATATTATTGAGCCTTGAAACGTGCTTTCAGAAGAGATCACCACCCCTTCGTACTGTTACGGATTTATGGACAGCCCTGCGGGATGCATGGTGTCAATTCCCTCCAGCACTACTTCAGACATTAGTCGAGTCCATGCCACGTCGTGTTGCGGCACTTCCGCGTGCTCGCGGAGCCCTACACGATTTTAGGCAGGTGTACCAGTTTTTTTGGCTGTCCAATGTATATGAAGTAGGTTATATCGTTAGAACTCATCAGAAAATTGATGAATACTGAGGAGAAGTAGTATTATTTCTCATCTGTGTCACATCCTATTTAAACAGATCTTTTCATTCTCTCCACGATACTGTGGAACATACTTTCTTCACCATGAACCACGGTCGATTAGGTTCCATGGAAAACTTTTGCTTTCATGGGAGCGTCCATAAACTATGTAGTTTTATTATGGCCTCCTTTAAACCCCTTCCCCCCCCCCCCACATAGCCCAACCTGGCTTTTGCCTCTACCTCGCATCCCCCCCTCCACCTCCCACGCAGCATGTAGCTTTCTTCCCTTTTGATTCAAGAATTCTTTCTGTACTTTTTTCTCTTGTCAGACTATTGTAAATTACATAAGGAGATAATTAAATGAAGAAAATAAATATCCACAAGTTGTTGTGTGTTCTGTACCTCATTTTAACTGTGACAAATCATATGAACAAAAAGTAGCGCAGCGTGGCTTGCAAGCTAACCCCCCCCCCCTCTTCCACGACCGAACCACGTAGTTTATGGATGCTCTCAGGAAGTGGTGTGGTAGGTCAGTAAATACGAAGATCGTCTACTAACATCGAAGCTTGAGCTTTCCTTTTAAGAGGCGCTAATAGCAAGGTCAGCCCACAGAGTCTCAGCTGACATTTAAACTCTGGCATTTCCATTCCGAAGGAGGTAGCTCCGTGTTGTCGATGGAAAAGGCGCAGCAAAGTTCAGCTGCCGCTCATTTTAAAGCTTTAGATACAACACAGCTAATTTAAGTATCATCCAAAAGTGAAAGCAGCAATTATTACGAACGCGATTAAGCACTATTCCGTAACAGTCGATTTATTATGTAAACTGCGTCCATTAGCGAAAAACAATAGTTTAACCGATTCCTAAGAGTTCCGCGGCCGTTTTGTTCTTGATTAGTAGACTTTCGGGTTATGCCGCGTTGTTTATTTCATTACCTGAGCTTTCGGCCGGTATCCTACAGCCTTCGTCAGACGTACTGTTTATATTGAAATAGCAACGAGCGCCAACCATCGCAGAGTAAAAGGCCGCTGTCTCCGTTGATGTTGTTGGTATTCTTTCACACGTCGAGGCCACCACTGGTCTTCTCTCCACAGCAGACTCGTGTCTTCGAATTTTAATTCGTGCCTGGTGTTAATGCCATGGCGAACTACGGATTCGCTATAAGCGTTGGCTCGGAATATTTTTGTGTCTCCATTTCTTCGTTCACATTTTCCGAGTCACATACTGTACTCGACATCAGAAGGGCATTAAGACCAAAAAAAATCATGGAAGACGTCAACTTATCCCATGATATCAATATGCCAAGAAAATTCTCCTGTCTCCCATACATGCATGGTATCACTGAGCTGATTGGGAAATTGTTAAAGCGGGTGGAGGTGCGAATAGTATATAAGGCTAACTGCAAAACGTGGCCAGTCACTAATCAAGGTAAAAGACAGATTACACCCACACCAGCTTATGGGTGTTTACGAAATCCCCTGCAACTCTGGCAGTGTTTACATTGGCGAACACTGTGGTGGAGAGACTTGAGGAACATAGCCGCCACTAT
Source organism: Vandiemenella viatica (assembly GCA_031002005.1). NCBI lineage: Eukaryota > Metazoa > Arthropoda > Insecta > Orthoptera > Morabidae > Vandiemenella > Vandiemenella viatica. Next base: position 11,686,133 of record CM061918.1, read on the forward strand.
AAATATAACAACAACGAAAAATCCGCCGTAGTTCGCCATGCTACAGGGCGTTCGCCGGAAAACGCTACCCTCCCAGTCTGTTGCCGTCGGCAACTTGCTCGGTCAGTGGGGCCAGCAGTTCCCGCCACACGGCACCGTGAATCACCGCACTGTTTAACACCGTCGCTGCCCCAAAAGTACAGTGACGCAGTAAATGGGACCCTTACATTGTTAAGAACGGTTTCTTTGCATTGTAGCTAGTTTTTGACTTCAGTTTCTTATTAATCAGTGTTGTGAATAAACGTTTCTTTGCGGTTTGGGGCTTCATACTCTTACTAATCTGTACCGTGTTTGAGTGTGAGTAAAATTATGGTACGTTACAGTTTACAACAAAGAATATTTCTCTACGATACATATGTGAAGAAGAAGTCGTTTAAAAAGTGTCGCAGTAAATTTCGTCGCGAATTTCCTGGCGCTATACTGCCAGCTAAATCAACAATTCTGCGTCTGGTTAAAAAAGTAAGAGAAACGGGTTAATTTTTTAACAAAAAGAGACTGTCGGTCAACCGTATTCTCACATAGGAGAAAAATGACGATATCGCTTTTCGACTAGAACAGTCACCCAAAAAATCATTAAGTCAGTTAGGGCAGCGTGTGTCTCGAAATATGTTCAGAAGATGTGAAATGTGCATTACACAAGAGTGTCAACACTTCCAGCATCTTTTATAAGGTAAGCTAATGAATTACGTCACATTTAAATGCTTAGCACATACAAGTTTATGAAGCGTAATTATTATGAAATAGTCCGCGGCCGACGGACGAACAATGCCGGGAGCTGACCGCTCGCTCGCCGCGAGCAGTTTCTTCCTTGTAGCGCTAACAGTGGGTTGCGTTTCCCGGCGAACGCCCTGTATTAACACCGGGCACGAAATAAAATTTCAAGACACGAGGCTGCTGTGGAGAGAAGACCAGTGGTGGCCTCGACGTGTGAAAGAATACCAACAACATCAACGAATGCGATGCTTGGCGCTCGTTGCTATGTTAGCATAAACAGTATCTCTGACGAAGGCTGTAGGATACCAGCCGAAAGGTCAGGTTATGAAATAAACCACGAAAGTCTATTAATCATGTACAATAGTTTACTTGTTGAAATTAACCTAACTTCTTGACTTACGTACTGATACACATTACTATATTACTAATGTCTCCATAGTTGAGAATTTCAGCCTACACATGCATGCTTTACGACAGTTAACGCAAGTCTCTCTGCATACACTACTAACTTCAGTTCTCTACATACAATACGGGCTGTGGAAATTCTACGATACAATAAATCAAATCACGTATATCAGAACATTATTTTATAAATATATACAATTATTTAAGTAAAAATAAATATGATTGGTGGGGTGCGATATTGTAACAATTGACCCAACATTACGACATAATTAATGCAATGTTGTAAACATTTTTATTGGATCTAGTGTAATCTGGTTAGATTACACTAAATCCAAATAATTTTCTTGTACAAGGGTCGACATACATTATCGATTGTAACTCACTCCGCCGCTTAAATTGTCGGCCCCTCGCTTTCTCAAAATAAGATAATTCTGGGTGGTAATATTTCAATTTTACCTTCGCTACATTCGTTGAATAAAACCATTTTTCGTTCCCTTCTAGTTTCTTCCGATCGTAATTTCTTCCCCCCCCCCCCCCTCAATGCTATGTGTTCCTTTGAACTTGCCCAATCATTCCCTTCTCCTGTTCTTCACCTTTCTACTGTGTTCTCTATCTTTTTTCATTTGATCACGTAGCTTCTCATACTGTTCTTTTTTCGTCTCTCATAATTGTTAAAATCATTATTTTATTGACTTCTCTTTACCTTCATCACAATTACTGCTTCTAACATTTTCTTTGCTTCCAAACTGAGAGTGTCCTGGCAAGGCATTTAAGTAGTTATGTAAGGAACCGTCGGTTTCTTCTTCATATTAGCATAGCACAGACTGCTGGTTTTTCTTTGTTACTGGCGCCATCCACTCGCTATGCTTACGATGTATCCGCTCGGAGTTGCACTTCTTAATTTCTTGTTCTTCTTCTTAGATTGTATCATGAGAAGTTGCTTTACCATCTCCAATCGTTTTCACTTCTTCTCCTGTGTTTTAGAATATTTCTTCTTCGGGGAATATTTTGATTTCCGTTGAGCTCATTTTCTGTGATATTTCCGTTCCTTCGGTTGACATTTGTGGTTATGTTCAGTGGCGGCCCTAGGGCGGTGCGAGCGGTTTATGGAGGCGCCGAAAATGCAGCGATATATCGTGTGCGCGAAAAATGAAAAATAAACTTTACAATAACCCAACTTGCTTTTCACATTTTATTGTGACACACTGTTCATCGAGGAGAGTTTATAGGCGTAAGAGCTTCAGCTTGATGCATAGTCGTATGTCCTCATAGAATCGCGTAGCCTCGAGTTACTCGAATCAAGAAAATCACAGCTCGTCCCATAACTAGCAGTCTCCAGTGCCGCGCCTCCCGCACCTGTTTCCTACCTTCTGGGCTGTACTCTTGGAGTTCATTCGCGCACCTGTTCATGTTCATGGGGAGATATTCAACCTATTTATATATTTCTATCATATTAGACCTAAGGTGATTGCAGTTAACGTTCGTATCGTGGACATTTACCAAAAGGGGGGGGGGGGGAAGCGCTCCAATCTGACTCAAAAATAAAACAAAACCAAGGCGAAACTGTAAATGTTTGCAAAATATTTTAAATTTGAGAAGTCATCTGAATCTTCGTCACCAGAACTAGTTGAACACGCGTCGGAAGCAAACTTATTTAATAGAAGTTCTTCAAGCGAGGGTAATGATAATAAAGAGCAGCATATACCAGGACATTTAGCTATGGCTTGAACGTCAGCTGCAGTTCAAAATATTACGAAGTGCGGTATACCAGACATACCACCACCGTCGCCTTTCCAAAGCACAATTTGTGGTGATAATTTAAAAATAGTCGCTCTTTAACTCTGCAGCCAGAGATGAAATAATTATTCCAGCAACGCAAAGATCCAAAAAAAAAAATCACCGACGTCATTTTTGAAATATGCATTTTCAAACACTAATGCCAAATGAAGAAACTTATAAAAGAAGATGTCTTGTTTACTTTAAATCTGCAGATAAAGTATATTGTTCTTTCTGTTGTTTATTCAACAGAAGATCTCATCTTATTTGAACAAAGAATGAATTGATGACTGGAGCTACTTATCAGAGCGTCTCAAAACTCACGAAAATTCCTCAAATCACCAGCGCACCATGCCTGGTAGAATAGAAGCGTTGATTCAATTAAAGATCTTCAGTGTAATAGACAAGCATTTATAAACACTGATTGAAGACGAAACATCACGATGGGTTGCAATCCTGGAATGAATATATTCATTTTAAATGCAATAATTTCTTGTTTAGAGAAAGGTTTGGATTTGAAACCCTAAATACTTCTAATAATGGTAACTTCCTGGGTAAATTGCAACTGCCAGAAAAATATGACCCTGTGATCATGGAACATCCCCGCCGTATTGCTAATAAGGAGATTAATGTCTATTATTTTGGCAAACGTATTCAAAACGAAAGAAGTTCGTAATAAAAATTTGACTATGCATAAGTCATCTAAATACTTTTCCATCACACTGAATTGAACTCCTGATGTCAAACGCGTTGACAATTATCTTTAATACTTTTTTTTTTACTCTAATGAAATGAAGCCCAAGTGTGTGAGTGTTCCGTTGTTTTTACAAGCCGGATAGTGACTCTTCAGGACCTGGGAGCTAGACTCACTGGCCTGTGTATCGAGGATTATTTTCAATAGTTCTATTAATATATGAACAATTGTCGAGGCCAAAGATATGACAATGGATTCAGTATGATAGGAAGAAACAAAGATGTCCAAAGCGGAATTCTGAACCAATTTCTTCGAGCTTTTATTAATCTATGTAGCTTTGATTACTTTTTGGTAATAACAAGTGCCACCAATAGATAAGTAAAATCGGTTTCCTTGTCCAGATTTAATTTAAAAATATTTGTTTTATTCTCTCGATCATAAAAGCGATTGAAAGTGATATCCAATCACTTGGAAGAACTATCGCAAAAAAAAAAGAAAAAAATGAGAAACTTTTTTTGAGAATTGAGTTACTAACTTCTCTGCAGTTCACGACGTCCTTCTGGAAACGAATCATTTAGTTACAGCAACAGAGGCCTTGTCTCTGGCCAGATAATGGAGCAATTTGAGTTCATAGTTACAATGATGACTTGATATACTACATTGTTTCAAGTAAATATTCTAAGCAAGGCTATGTAGACTGAAAGTGGATTAATGAAACGCTTCACGATTGGTGGAAAACAGCTCGGAATTGGAGAAAGAGTACCAGGGTTATTCGTCTGCTCTGAAAACAGCTAGAGAAATTGCTTCTCAGAGTGAGGCATATACCGAAGAAAGCAGAGATTATTATTATTATTAATAATTTTTTTAAAGGTATGAGGCTGTAGATGAGATAGCAACAGATCCAGAAGAATTGTTTACAATTAACATGTTTTGGCACATGATCGATACATTTGAGAATGCATTGGACACTCAATTAACACAACTTTGCAAATTTAATGATACAGTGTAGTTCTTACACATTATGAAAACAATTCCTCAAAAGTCAAAATGGGAAAATTCTGTGCAGATTTAGACTTAAGTTTAACTGTTGGAGAAAAATGTGACATATCTGGTTGTGAATTGATTGAGGGACTTATTGTTGACTAGCTTCGAGGCCGTCAAAAATGACGGTTTGAACGCAATTTTCTGGCAGTTCATTTTTTTACAGTTGGTTAATTATACAGAATTGATATTATATAATTCTAATGGCCTTGATTATGCAATGTTCTACATATTTCATTTGCAGTTCACATAGCCATAGAGTAGTAACTTCTACTGAATTAATGACACTGGAAGTAAAGAACCAATGAAATTAAATCAAATTAGGATTCCCAAAAACTTTTGCTATCCATGTAATATCAGTTTTATTCCTGGTCCAGGCACAATTCAGCACGTTAAATATGGAACTACTTCTACACGCATTAATTTAAACCTTTAGTAACATGTCGCTTATGAAATCAGAGTGAATTATGCTGTAACAAAATGTGTCAGGAGCGATTCTGGTCAACTTAACCACAACCTCAACTAATATTGCGTTCGAAAGTCATAGATTCTATTACCCTCATATGAATAATGATGGGTATCACCTATGGTGGTAGTAGGAATTTATTCAGGAAAAGCTTGTAAGGAAAAATGAATAACGATCGGATCTACTGGAGATCCCGATTCTGCCAAAATAACATTCAGTAATGACGTCATTATACTGCTGTAGTCAATCGAAGACATATTATTTTCAAGCAGTAATTCCGTTGTAATATAGCCTGTACAGTTATTTTCAAGCAGGAATTAGGTTGTATTACAGCTTGGAACTGCATAATATAGTTAAATGTATTTCGGAACGTATTTCTAGACGAATCTTGCGTTTTATCACGGCAATTCCTGGCGGAATCGCGATCTCCAGTAATCACGAATTATTTACTTTACTTTATTTTACTTTAAATGACAGTAGTGGGGTAAGGGGCGTCGGCGCCATCAAAGGGATTCTAGGGGTCAGGGCGCGTGACCTAATTACCATAAATCATCAACACCTGTCATCAAGCTGTCAACAAGGCCATTAATCACCGGGACCACCCACGTCGCGCAGGTGTTCGCCTGGAGGGGGAGTGAGCCCACTTGTGGCCAGTTTTTCCCCCTCCCCCCTCCCCGCCGCGCACGTGCCACGCAGGTGTTCGCCTGGCCACTTCTTAACCTGAGTTAGAGGTCATAAATATGAATAATATGTAAATAAGGCCACGTGCCACGTTGTTACGGGTCATAAATCGTATTCTAATGAGTGTCGTGTGACCAAATCGTCTAAATGGCTTTATTATTTAATTTTTCTACGCCGTCAGGGTACTAAACCTCAATTACATGGTCTTACGCTCGAAATACAGTACAATATTCACTTTTTATTTTTATTCTGGGGTCCTGGCTTCAGAATTTTAGGGCAAGTATTACATTCTTAATTTGTACTAGTGGTGTGAGGTATCGTTTAATATCTACATTTTCTCACTATTCTAATGCCGTTTATTTCAATTAAATCGGAGTACTGGTTCAGAAGATACATTTTAGCTGAGTAGACTCGCGCCCGGCCCTTCAGAGGTGGAGCGGAAGCTATTAGTCAGCCGCGATACGCCGCCGCGCCGACCCCGCTCAGGCGCAGCTGCGACCCTGCAGAAGGATAGCAGAGAGAGGGAAAAAAAACACCCTCTAAGAAACACGATTCCTTACACCAGACGTTTTAAAAATCGCTTTGTCAGTCTAATTCATATGTATACCATCTGGAGTGTCCTGCCAGCTGTCCCCGATCACATTTTTCGGACTGTTATAAACTTTACGTTACTAATAATCAATTTTTTGTACATGTGTTTATAATTAGCTGTTTACAATTATAGTACCCTACCGATAGAAATTCTATGATAATCAGATTTTTCGCCGATTCCACTTACAGAAGTGAATAGCACGGTTAGTTTTCATACTTATAGACTATTCGATTGCAGAGATTTCAAGAGTCAGAAGACTTGATGAAACCGAATGATAGCAAAGTAAACCACTACATCGATTTTTTTGGTTTTGGAAAAGTTTTTTTTACTGATATTACTGCGTATTCTTTCGTATTAGATTTTCTGCTACAAACAAAATGAAACAACTCTTTCGTCCTTCAGTTGAAAGAAGTGATGAGGTTGTATACAAATGACCATTTTGTTTTACTTCAAGGTATTTTGGAAAGTCTTTCTGGGGGTTATTTACGTTTTTCTGCAGCCGTCGCCCTCTTTAATGAATAACTGTGAGAATTCTGTGACAGATCGTGGTGGGTGAGGACGCAAGATTCGAATCCTCGGCCGCCCATTTGGATTTTGAATCTCATGGTTTCACGAAATCGCACAAATCTGTACCTAGGTGAATGTGTATGAATGTTTTGTAAATAGTGTTTGAGTGAAGAGGACAAATCGCGCATCTCTTTGTCAAAAAAAAAAAATCAAGAACTTGAACTAGTTTTTCAACGCCACAAGGACACTAATTGACGTCTCCAACGCAGCAATGTAAGCAGACGGGTTATAGATTCACGACTTTGATCTCTGTTGCATCAGCTCAGGAGGTGAAGGGATTTACCAACATCTGTTATAGCTTTGAGATTTAAAGGCTATTCAAACATGGTTTTTCTATGTTTCGTCGCGTAATCTAACATACTTAAGAGGTGTGTACAAATTTAAAATATAATGTGAATTCAGCATAAACAAGCAAAAAAAAAAAAAAAAAAAAAAAACAGTTGGAAATATCGAAAACTACATCAGAAAAATCACAAAAATAATATAAAACAAATAAATTTTGTCTGATTTCCGAGAACAAGTACCTGTTGTGCAGTGCTGTTTATTTGTCTTCTTTAAATGAAGTACAAGCGCATCCAGGCGTGGAACAACACGTTATTAAATTTATGACAACAGAAAACGAAAAACTATCAGAAACATGTGGAAGATGTGAAAGACAGTTTAATGGGGAACCGCTGTCAAATATAGGCGTTATAAAGGGTATAAAGCTTTCCAATATAACAGAGGCCGTGTTGAAAATGAGCTTATCCTCTTCGTCCGAAAACATCCACAATAGAAGGATTTCTCAAGAATTACGCAGGCTACGAGAATTAAATCTTCAAATAAATGATAAAAGAGTGTACTGAAGGCAAAGACTCGTAATTTCGTAACGACCTGGTGCAGAGTTTTTACCGACTGCGCATTCCGCCCCTGTCATAGCCTGCCTTAAACTAACCCGGTAATACTACCTGTTGTAGGAGACCTACAGTTTAACCTGGAATTCTAGCGCGTGTAGGAGAGTTACAGTCTAACGGGAAATTCGAACCATGGAAGCGTTCTGATGTACTTCACATTACACAGCAAGCTGTGCCAGAGGTGAAGGTCGGGTTAAGGGCCAATGAAAATCAGCGCCGAGACAGGGATTCGAACCGGAGACCGGGTTTCTCAAGAATTACGCAGCCTATGAGAGGGAACGGGAATGAATTCGACCACGGCCTTTTGAAGGAATCATCCCGGCATTCTCCTGGAGTAATTTCGGGAAACCATGGAAAACCGAAATCTGTATAGCCAGACGGGGGATTTGAACCACGAGTCCTCACGAATGCAGACCAGAGTTCAGATATAGTAACTAACAAGTGTAGTAATTTATCTGTAGTTAATTCCACACTTATTTCAATTAGCCATATTTTCGAACACAAAGTATAAATTTTTTAGCTTATCGTAGTTTTGAACAGTAACAAAATCTTTCATATTTTTACACACTTCCAAGTGGATGAGGTCACATATAAAACATTCTAGGCTCATAAATGCTTTAGGAACAGGCGTTACATCAGTTAGATTAAAATAAAGTCGGTCGTTTCACATGCAGTACTGCAATCCAAGAGTCAATTTTTGACTAGTTTTATATTTGCCGCTTTCGAAACAATTATTTAGAATGTCAACAGTGAATTCGCAATAATTTTACCTCGTCTGTAGTACGTAGGTGTAATCACCAAACGCACCCTCCAAGATAATAGGTAAAATCATAGTCACTTCCGTCGCTTTTTAATTCTTCAGAAATGAAGCAACATTTTTTTTTTTTTTTTTTTCCTGTGATCTTTCTATGAACGTATCGGTTCTTGGGACACCTGGAACACCGAATGATAGACCCGAGCGTTACAGCCTCGTTGTACAGCATCAATGTCGAGGTGACTTCGCTTCCGAGATCACGAGCCAGGAATCATTTCTTATAAACTGAGGGCTCGGTGTTTAAGCCGACTGATCAGAGATCGAAAGGCCTCCGGTACGAACCCCATTTTTTTTTATTTTTATTGTTCTCCTATATTACACAAAAAGTGCTCAACAAACTTACAATCTATACACTTCCCAAACAGACAAGGAGGACGAATATGCAAGTCTATACATAGACACAGATGTGACGTTACTTGGAGATCTGTTAGAAAAAAAAATAGGAGTGTATTTATTGGAAGGTAAACGAGAGGACTGGCCTAGCATTCATGAAGACGGGGCTGCTATCGTCATGTATTATGCCTTCAACCCACATGCATACAAAACCCTAATCAGTATGCCCACATGGTGATTCATACCGATATCCCCCTGAACGAGAGACCACCACTCTCAGCGAAATGATTGGTGGTAAAATTACAAGTGCATGATTTAAAAGTGACCTCTTCACAGCACCAGTTAATCGTTTCAGCAATTTTAATAGATGTATGATGAAAATTGAAATCAACACTTCAAGAAATACATCATATACCCGTCGCGTTTGTCAAAATAGTCTTCAGTTATAATGACAACCTGTAGGCCTAGTGTTGCTAAGTTCGCTTAATGCAAGTTTAAACTAGACAAGATTGATGAATTGTGGGTCAAGTGGTCTTTCACAAACGGTATTTAACAGGCTTAGACCCACCACCACCATTTCCCACGCAGCACGTGTCGTTGACAGATTGATGGATTGTGGTGCAGGTGTTTCCAAATAAAGCAGGGTTACCCCCACCTCCACCACCTCGCCCACAGCTCGTGTCCTTCCACGGACAGGACTGAACACGTTTACCCCCACCACCACAGACTAGACCCGTTTACCACCCCCAACCGGCCTGCTAGCGTCAGTGTTTAGACATGGCCCGTCAGGTATTGTTGTTCTCTTTGGTGTATCAGCTCAACGCTGGTGATTCAAAGCGTCTGACGATAGGTTTATCGTCCAAGCACGATTTTGAACCTGTAGTGGTGCTAGAAAAAGTGGGGCACAGTACCAAACTCGTATTAACGTATGAAGAATGGAAAGTGCTGACTGAAGTAATGGATGTAGTGTCCGATTTGTTCAACACAGACAGCTCCCACACAGATGTTCCGATTGGTGATCACTCCCTCTCCTTCCGAATGGTGGCTGGGATAAAAACAGTATGTGTTTATCGCAATTCTTATCCTGCCCACTGTGTGTTCTTCAGAGAATCGACATGGCAAAACCTTCTTGATGTACAGCCTGCAGTGACTGGAGCCTTGACCATCAAGAAGACGTGATGCCCCCAAGTTGCAAGATATTACAAGGAGTTTGTGAACATTTTAGCCAATAAAGTGCTGCGTAACTATCGGATGGCTAAGGTCCAAAAACTGATAAGTGTGCATATTAATAATGTTTATGTGAGTCAAGTGACATACAGCCCCATTTCGTCATTGGACTACACACTGCTTAGACATGAAATTATTGCATATAAAAATTTACTAGTTTTGGATGATGTTAATAACATAGTAAATAAGAATTATGATCCTGGATATGACGTTTGTGGTACTACATGCATGTGAAAATTATAAATAAATTAAAAAAAACACATTGTACATGATTCACTTTGTTTTATTTTTACCCACCATCCATTAAAAAGTCCTTTATCAAGTTATTTTTCATGAGTCCTTCATCACTTACTGGTCTGAAGACCCAATCGTAATAGACATCATCACACGATCAGACATAAACTTTTGTCGGGTATAAGTACTAAGTATGTACCACTTTCCACGAATTTTATTAAAAAGTGTGAAAATGTGTAAAATAGATAAAAAAAAATATTGAAAACTGACCAGTGAGAGAAATAGAACAAAGTATCGAGCATTACAGGGAGCAAGAGAGAGGCATAATTTCGTGAAAAATATACAGTTTCAGTAAGAAGCATAAAAATCCTGTAAATTCCCTTAAATTTCATGAAAAACTGTAAAAAATGATTAAAATACGTAAAATATTGCCAAAATTATGTAATTTCTTTCCAAAACAAGATGTCGTTGGTTGACTTGACAGTTACACCTGCGTGCACAACAGAGTGCAGTGTCCAACTACATGATGCGTTTTCATTACTACAACTGGCTACAGAAAAGTGTCATATATGTACAAAAAGGTATGTTTCGGCTGTAGCGACAATTCCCAGAGAAACCTGTACGGCCCCTCCACCACACACACATCACATTACCGTCAGGGAGTTCACAACGCATACAATCTTCCCATCATGATAGGGTGAGCAAAGGATGAAAGCAAAATATGTGTGCATCACAGTACTCATTGTATTCAATCAAAGGTGCTGACAGAACGTATCAGGCACATTAACGCACACACAAGGCATAACTAAAACCACTAACATCAGTAGGTTTACGAACCTACATAACTTACATTAAAACTCCAGTTTAATATATGATGTTAAACTACATTCCATATTGGAGTAAGATACGTTAGGTTAGCCCAAGTTAGGTTAGTTCAAAACATCTGAGCAGCAGTAATTTAGGTTACTATAGGCTAGCACATTGAACAAAAGTTAGATCTCGATCGAGGTATTACAGTTATGTGCACCATTTATTCAAAATAGCTTGTGAAGCATTTACTTCATATAATGAAGGTGGGATAAGTCAGCGTAAGTTCAAATTAATTCTTATTTTTTCATTAACTGGGAGCGCATGTGAAGCGATAACTTTATATAATAAGGACTAGAGGTTAACACGTAAGCAAAGACATAACACGCTGGGCCCACCTTATGAAAGAATGAGGTGGGATAAGTTACTGCCAACTCAGGTTAAACCTTATTTTTCATAAATTGAGAGCGCGTTGATGGGAATAGAAGATAACGAGGGTGCGATGCACTAGAGGTTAACCCCAGTTTTGGGTTAACAAACCATGACATCTAGCAGTAACTGAGGTTATTGTAGATGATTTAGGGTAGGCATCGTGTTAGCTTAGGTTAACGTGCTCAAATTCGCTTGTGAAGCGTTTACTTCGTGTAATGAAGGCGGGTTAAGTTAGCGTAAGCTCGGGTTAACACTAATTTTTCACAAATTGGAGACACGTGTGAGGCGATAACATTATGTAATGAGGGCGTGATGCACAAGTGTTAAACCCCAGTTTTAGGTTAATCAACCATCACACCCTAGCAGTAATTGAGTTTATTGTAGTTAATTAAGGATAGGCAATCCCAGCTTGTTACATTGTGTTAGCTCAGGTTAACGCGCGAGCACACTTATCAGTTTTTGGACCTTAGTCATCCGATAGTTACGCAGCACTTTATTGGCTAAAATGTTCACAAACTTCTTGTAATATCTTGCAACTTGGGGGGCACCACGTCTTCTTGATGGTCGAGACTCCAGTCACTGCAGGCTGCACGTCAAGAAGGTTTTGCCATGTCGATTCTCTGAAGAACACACAGTGGGCAGGATAAGAATTGCGATAAACACATACTGTTTTTATCCCAGCCACCATTCGGAAGGAGAGGGAGTGATCACCAATCGGAACGTCTGTGTGGGAGCTGTCTGTGTTGAACAAATCGGACACTACATCCAATACTTCAGACAGCACTTTCCATTCTTCATACGTTACTACGACTTTGGTACTGTGCCCCACTTTTTCTAGCACCACTACTGGTTCAAAATCGTGCTTGGACGATAAACCTATCGTCAGACGCTTTGAATCACCAGCGTTGAGCTGATACACCAAAGAGAACAACAATACCTGACTGGCCATGTCTAAACACTGACGCTAGCAGGCCGGTTGGGGGTGGTAAACGGGTCTAGTCTGTGGTGGTGGGGGTAAACGTGTTCAGTCCTGTCCGTGGAAGGACACGAGCTGTGGGCGAGGTGGTGGAGGTGGGGGTAACCCTGCTTTATTTGGAAACACCTGCACCACAATCCATCAATCTGTCAACGACACGTGCTGCGTGGGAAATGGTGGTGGTGGGTCTAAGCCTGTTAAATACCGTTTGTGAAAGACCACTTGACCCACAATTCATCAATCTTGTCTAGTTTAAACTTGCATTAAGCGAACTTAGCAACACTAGGCCTACAGGTTGTCATTATAACTGAAGACTATTTTGACAAACGCGACGGGTATATGATGTATTTCTTGAAGTGTTGATTTCAATTTTCATCATACATCTATTAAAATTGCTGAAACGATTAACTGGTGCTGTGAAGAGGTCACTTTTAAATCATGCACTTGTAATTTTACCACCAATCATTTCGCTGAGAGTGGTGGTCTCTCGTTCAGGGGGATATCGGTATGAATCACCATGTGGGCATACTGATTAGGGTTTTGTATGCATGTGGGTTGAAGGCATAATACATGACGATAGCAGCCCCGTCTTCATGAATGCTAGGCCAGTCCTCTCGTTTACCTTCCAATAAATACACTCCTATTTTTTTTTCTAACAGATCTCCAAGTAACGTCACATCTGTGTCTATGTATAGACTTGCATATTCGTCCTCCTTGTCTGTTTGGGAAGTGTATAGATTGTAAGTTTGTTGAGCACTTTTTGTGTAATATAGGAGAACAATAAAAAAAAATGGGGTTCGTACCGGAGGCCTTTCGATCTCTGATCAGTCGGCTTAAACACCGAGCCCTCAGTTTATAAGAAATGATTCCTGGCTCGTGATCTCGGAAGCGAAGTCACCTCGACATTGATGCTGTACAACGAGGCTGTAACGCTCGGGTCTATCATTCGGTGTTCCAGGTGTCCCAAGAACCGATACGTTCATAGAAAGATCACAGGAAAAAAAAAAAAAAATGTTGCTTCATTTCTGAAGAATTAAAAAGCGACGGAAGTGACTATGATTTTACCTATTATCTTGGAGGGTGCGTTTGGTGATTACACCTACGTACTACAGACGAGGTAAAATTATTGCGAATTCACTGTTGACATTCTAAATAATTGTTTCGAAAGCGGCAAATATAAAACTAGTCAAAAATTGACTCTTGGATTGCAGTACTGCATGTAAAACGACCGACTTTATTTTAATCTAACTGATGTAACGCCTGTTCCTAAAGCATTTATGAGCCTAGAATGTTTTATATGTGACCTCATCCACTTGGAAGTGTGTAAAAATATGAAAGATTTTGTTACTGTTCAAAACTACGATAAGCTAAAAAAAAATTTATACTTTGTGTTCGAAAATATGGCTAATTGAAATAAGTGTGGAATTAACTACAGATAAATTACTACACTTGTTAGTTACTATATCTGAACTCTGGTCTGCATTCGTGAGGACTCGTGGTTCAAATCCCCCGTCTGGCTATACAGATTTCGGTTTTCCATGGTTTCCCGAAATTACTCCAGGAGAATGCCGGGATGATTCCTTCAAAAGGCCGTGGTCGAATTCATTCCCGTTCCCTCTCATAGGCTGCGTAATTCTTGAGAAACCCGGTCTCCGGTTCGAATCCCTGTCTCGGCGCTGATTTTCATTGGCCCTTAACCCGACCTTCACCTCTGGCACAGCTTGCTGTGTAATGTGAAGTACATCAGAACGCTTCCATGGTTCGAATTTCCCGTTAGACTGTAACTCTCCTACACGCGCTAGAATTCCAGGTTAAACTGTAGGTCTCCTACAACAGGTAGTATTACCGGGTTAGTTTAAGGCAGGCTATGACAGGGGCGGAATGCGCAGTCGGTAAAAACTCTGCACCAGGTCGTTACGAAATTACGAGTCTTTGCCTTCAGTACACTCTTTTATCATTTATTTGAAGATTTAATTCTCGTAGCCTGCGTAATTCTTGAGAAATCCTTCTATTGTGGATGTTTTCGGACGAAGAGGATAAGCTCATTTTCAACACGGCCTCTGTTATATTGGAAAGCTTTATACCCTTTATAACGCCTATATTTGACAGCGGTTCCCCATTAAACTGTCTTTCACATCTTCCACATGTTTCTGATAGTTTTTCGTTTTCTGTTGTCATAAATTTAATAACGTGTTGTTCCACGCCTGGATGCGCTTGTACTTCATTTAAAGAAGACAAATAAACAGCACTGCACAACAGGTACTTGTTCTCGGAAATCAGACAAAATTTATTTGTTTTATATTATTTTTGTGATTTTTCTGATGTAGTTTTCGATATTTCCAACTGTTTTTTTTTTTTTTTTTTTTTTTGCTTGTTTATGCTGAATTCACATTATATTTTAAATTTGTACACACCTCTTAAGTATGTTAGATTACGCGACGAAACATAGAAAAACCATGTTTGAATAGCCTTTAAATCTCAAAGCTATAACAGATGTTGGTAAATCCCTTCACCTCCTGAGCTGATGCAACAGAGATCAAAGTCGTGAATCTATAACCCGTCTGCTTACATTGCTGCGTTGGAGACGTCAATTAGTGTCCTTGTGGCGTTGAAAAACTAGTTCAAGTTCTTGATTTTTTTTTTTTTTTTTGACAAAGAGATGCGCGATTTGTCCTCTTCACTCAAACACTATTTACAAAACATTCATACACATTCACCTAGGTACAGATTTGTGCGATTTCGTGAAACCATGAGATTCAAAATCCAAATGGGCGGCCGAGGATTCGAATCTTGCGTCCTCACCCACCACGATCTGTCACAGAATTCTCACAGTTATTCATTAAAGAGGGCGACGGCTGCAGAAAAACGTAAATAACCCCCAGAAAGACTTTCCAAAATACCTTGAAGTAAAACAAAATGGTCATTTGTATACAACCTCATCACTTCTTTCAACTGAAGGACGAAAGAGTTGTTTCATTTTGTTTGTAGCAGAAAATCTAATACGAAAGAATACGCAGTAATATCAGTAAAAAAAACTTTTCCAAAACCAAAAAAATCGATGTAGTGGTTTACTTTGCTATCATTCGGTTTCATCAAGTCTTCTGACTCTTGAAATCTCTGCAATCGAATAGTCTATAAGTATGAAAACTAACCGTGCTATTCACTTCTGTAAGTGGAATCGGCGAAAAATCTGATTATCATAGAATTTCTATCGGTAGGGTACTATAATTGTAAACAGCTAATTATAAACACATGTACAAAAAATTGATTATTAGTAACGTAAAGTTTATAACAGTCCGAAAAATGTGATCGGGGACAGCTGGCAGGACACTCCAGATGGTATACATATGAATTAGACTGACAAAGCGATTTTTAAAACGTCTGGTGTAAGGAATCGTGTTTCTTAGAGGGTGTTTTTTTTCCCTCTCTCTGCTATCCTTCTGCAGGGTCGCAGCTGCGCCTGAGCGGGGTCGGCGCGGCGGCGTATCGTGGCTGACTAATAGCTTCCGCTCCACCTCTGAAGGGCCGGGCGCGAGTCTACTCAGCTAAAATGTATCTTCTGAACCAGTACTCCGATTTAATTGAAATAAACGGCATTAGAATAGTGAGAAAATGTAGATATTAAACGATACCTCACACCACTAGTACAAATTAAGAATGTAATACTTGCCCTAAAATTCTGAAGCCAGGACCCCAGAATAAAAATAAAAAGTGAATATTGTACTGTATTTCGAGCGTAAGACCATGTAATTGAGGTTTAGTACCCTGACCGCGTAGAAAAATTAAATAATAAAGCCATTTAGACGATTTGGTCACACGACACTCATTAGAATACGATTTATGACCCGTAACAACGTGGCACGTGGCCTTATTTACATATTATTCATATTTATGACCTCTAACTCAGGTTAAGAAGTGGCCAGGCGAACACCTGCGTGGCACGTGCGCGGCGGGGAGGGGGGAGGGGGAAAAAACTGGCCATAAGTGGGCTCACTCCCCCTCCAGGCGAACACCTGCGCGACGTGGGTGGTCCCGGTGATTAATGGCCTTGTTGACAGCTTGATGACAGGTGTTGATGATTTATGGTAATTAGGTCACACGCCCTGACCCCTAGAATCCCTTTGATGGCGCCGACGCCCCTTACCCCACTACTAATGACGAAAAGTATATCATCAAAAACGGATAAACGAGAACAAATGCCATTATCGAAAATGTTCAATAAAATATGCAAAAAGGAAATAAACCGTAATAAATAAACTTTAATCAAGCAGCAACATTAGCGAAAGTTTTAATTAAATTAAAATTGAGCATAGGCGGGAATGAGATTTGGAATTTACCAATAGCAGAGACCTTGCTGTGTCTTATTTATTAAACTGTGTAAATAATCTCTAATATCGCTGCTCGCCACTATTTGGCTGCAAGAACATCGTTGTAGAATTGCCATTTATGAATTGAGCTGATAAAAAAGTTATCTTATATCTCATTTAATAGCTAACACGTTTATCAAATACTAAGGGTATCTATGATAGTAGTAGGAATTTATTCTGGAATAGCTTGTAAGGAAAAGAATCATTGTTAATTATATCTTTCGTTATATGAATACGCTACTCTGGTTATATTACCAGAGCACTTGGTTAGGATTTAACGTAAATAAATGCATTTTACGTTAGATGACGGAGACTATAATTTCGAAAACGAATAACTGTTATTTATTTGACCGATACATTTCGCGATTACGTATGTACGATTGTCTGAGTTTTTAATAAACTTCATTGTATCTTATCGTGTGCCAAAAAAATTATTAGGTTACAGTTTAACCTAGTGCTTACAACTGATGCAGACAAAATAGCGTAAATATTGAAAACCCTTCTCCTTATATTAATTTCTACATCTGGTTGTCGTAGACAAATAAAAAGCAATATGTAAATTTAAATGAACGTACTAATTGTAAATTTGTGACATATAATTGCCTTGCATTAATTTTTTTCCTTGCTCTCAGTATTTCTAATATCACTGCTCACTGCTATTTTATGGCAATAATATCATTGTTGAATTGCGAGTGTCACATCACTTATACAGTAAATAGTAATATACTTGATGATTTAAATCTGATAAAAAAGTTATCTTAAATCTCATTTAATAGCTAACACATGTATCAAAAACTATGGGAGTGTTACAAAAAAATGTATACACACTTTTAAAGGTCATTGAGAGTTCGTTTTCACGCTTGAGAGGATGAAATTTGGTACAAACGTAGTGTGATGTTTGCTCAATAGGTGGCAGCAAGCTAGGGCCGTGACGCGGGCAGCGGTGCTTAACTGATATCAACATGGCGGAAGTACGGTTGAACTTTGAAGAGCGTAAGCAATTGTTGAAGTGGTACAGGAAATTTGAGAATGTGGCTGCTGTCCAGAGACAGTGGAGACGTGAGTTTGGTACAGATCCACCTACACGGTTAACAATTACCCGTATACGTGACAAATTCGAGCTGCATGGAACAGTGTGTGATGTACACAAAGGCCGATCAGGGCGACCTCGCACAGCTACGAGTGACGAGTCCTCGGCTGCGGTGCTGGAACGCTTTCAGCAGTCGCCACAAAAATCTACAAGGCAATGTGCGCGTGAGAGTGGTGTAAGTCATGTCAGCGTGCTACGCATTCTGAAGAAAGGCAAGTTTAAAGTGTACATTCCCAGACTGGTGCAACAGTTAAACGACGACGACTCAGATCTTCGGTTACAATTTTGTGAATGGTTTCGGGACATGGTTAACAATGTTCCGGGATTTGTGGGGAATGTGGTTTGGTCAGATGAAGCACAGTTCAAGCTCAATGGAACTGTCAACAGACACAATTGTGTGTACTGGGTTGACAATAATCCCCACATCACAGTGGAAACGGCTGTGAATTTGCCTGGTGTAAATATGTGGTGCGGATTGACTCGTAGGGAACTCATTGGTCCTTTCCGTTATGAAGGTACTTTAACCGGTGAACTTTATCTGAGAATGCTTAACGATTCAATTTTACCTGCCATTCATGAACTGTACGGTAATGAGAGGATTTATTATCAACAAGATGGCGCCCCTGCGCACTACCATAGGGATGTAAGAGCATACCTTGATCTACATTTTCCAGAGAATTGGATAGGACGCAGGGGTCCAATCTAGTTTCCTGCGCGTTCTCCAGATCTAACACCATTGGACTTTTACTTATGGGGATCAGTGAAAGACCAGGTGTACAGAAGAAAACCAGTTAACCTGAGCGAACTTTGGGATGAGATTAGAACAGTGTGCGCATATATCCCACTGGAAACTTTAGCGGTAGTTACCGAATCAGTCGCAACCCGTGTTCAGAAATACATTGATGCAGAAGGCCATCACTTTGAACACTTAACATAAACATTTACCCCAGAAAGTGTATTGGAAACTTCAAACAGACTTATAATCTTACTTTCAGGCTAATAAACATTTTGTATGAAAACGTTTCCATATGTTTTTTCTTCTCCTGAAGTGTGTATACATTTTTCTGTAACACTCGGTATAATGGTAGTAGGAATTTATTATGGCAAAGCATATAAGGAGAAACGAATAAGTCAACTTTAATGATATCTTTCATTATATGAATACGTTACTTTGAGTAGATTATCGGAGTATTTGGTTAGGATTTTATTTAAATAAATACATTTTTATACTTTCGAAAATGGATAATTGTTATTTATTTAACTGATACATTGCGCGATTACGTATGTTTCTCTGTGTTTTTAATAAACTTCATTGTTTCTTATCGTCTCCCAAAAAAATTCTTAGGTTATGGTTTAACCTAGTCGTTATAATTGATACAGTAAAAATAGCGTAAATATTGAATTCACTTCTCCTTACATGAATTTCTGCGTCTAACTGATACAGATAAAATAGCGTAAATATTGAATCTCCTTCTCCTTACATGAATTTCTGTGTCTAGCTGTAAATTAACGAAAAGCAAGATGATGGAAGGAATGTAATGTGGTGGCTGTTGATTGGCACGTGACCTTTCTCTAGCCAATAGCTATGGTAGCTATAGATGACGTACCCAGACTCCAGATTAGCGTTTTATATAATAGGATGAGGTTTGAAAGAGCAGCACCAATAAAAGTTTAATTTATGAAATAAAATGGTTGGCAGGATATATTTCCGAATGTGTTGACAGCACTTCGAATTTTGTCAACCATACCTGTACCTGTCGCCAAAGGAGAACGAAGTTTCAGTAAATTAAAACATATAAAAACTTATTAACGGTAGACCGCCAGATCTTGCTATTTTATCCATAGAAAATAATATTGCTCAAGGACAAAAGCGAGGAAGATGGCAATTTAGGTTTTTTAGTTACGACTTTATTTCCTCATTTGATTGTTTAAAAAAATATTAAAAATTACGTGAATTTAACGAATAGGTGATATGAGCTTTGTGTACTCCATACTAGCTTAAATAAACCTTTTCAAACATATTGTTTTCCTTTTTACTGTTGTTTCTCATTCTGCTATCTTACACTAATCATTGTGAGGTTTGAGTTATTAATATTTAAAGACTATCTTCTGCCAGCGGCTTTGTTCGAGTGCAATTCATAACGTATTCATACACGTATTCGTATTTTCGGTCGGGATAAAAGTATATAGTCAATACATTAATCCAAATTTTATCCTAAGCCGTTTCGACGTGAAATAGTAAAAACATTCAAGCATACAAACATGTACATGGATAATATTAGTAGGATGAAACAAACCTAAGTTATCTTCAGTCTGTATACGGGGACACCTTAATCATGAATAAGCGACTGCATATTTGGGGCGCCACGATGAGATCTCGCACCGCCCGAAAAACTTGCTAGGACCGCCCCTGGTTATGTTCTATCACTTCTTCCTCTTGTTCACTACCCTCTGACATCATCTTTGTATCTAATGTCATTTGTTTCTTTTTCTTTCAGTTATTCAGTGTTTTTAAGTTTGTACTTCTTGTTTCCAGGCTTCCTTAATTTAATTTATCTTCCCCCTCATTATTCATGCCATATCTTCTGTTTTTTCTCTTTCATAACTTTTTTAATCTTCCCCAGAGTAGGACCGGATTAAGACAGCGCGGGGCCCGTAGCAAATGTGAAGAAGAGGCCCTTGATTTTTGTCGTCCGGGATAAAATTGTAGAGCTAAAAAAAAAAGGTCCCCCATATGGCCTATGTGTGGAGCCCCCTAGGAGACGCGAGGCCCCCCAGAAGGCGTGAGACCCCCCCCAGAAGGCACGAGGCCCCCCAGAAGGCGCGAGGCCCGTAGCATTTGCTACCTCCTGCTACGTGGTTAATCCGGTACAGCCCCAGAGCCCTTTTACTACCTTCTATCATTTCTTCTTTTTTATTGATTTTCTTCTTTAATTTTTCTCACCATTTCTAGATTTTCTTATCTCCAATGTTCCTCAGCTTTTCTGTAATCTTCAGTAATTTTCCTCGCCATTTCTTGACTTGCCTTCTCTTGACTTTCTGGAGTTCCATTCGTTTGAATTGCCTTTGGCTAAAACTATTTTTTAAAGTATACATGGGCAAAGTAGATTTCTATAAAATTAAGGGGTGTAAAGAGAGACATGGGGTGGTTTATTTATTTATTTAATTTTTTTTTTGTCCGAAACCTTCCCCATGAAAAATTACATGTATATCCCTGGTCAGATTCTCCATGAAAAATTACACGTATATGACAACTTTGATGATAATCGGTCAAACGGTGTCGAGTGTAGCTTTTTATGAAGAATATTTACAATAATTAAAGGGCTGAAAGGAGGGATGGGGTTGAGCTTTGGCAGACCAAATGAAGACGGGATTTTTCTTTTTGTTTTAAAGTATACATGGGCAAAGTTCAATAAAAATCAGATAAGAAATGTTGGTTTCTATAAAATTAAGGGGTGTAAAGGAGAGAGGGGTGGTTTTTTATTTTTATTTTTTGATCAGAAACCTTCTCCATGAAAAATTACATGTAATTTGCCAACTTTAATGGAGATAAGTTAAATGGTGTCGACTGTAGCTTTGAATAAAGAAAATTGGCCAAAATTAAGGGGGTGGATAGTGGTTCGGTTTTTTGAAGTCAAAAGTTGACAGTATTTTTCTCTTTATTTTTGGCTATATATGTCCAAAGTTTCATAGAGATCGAATAAAAAATGTGGATTTGTATAAAAATTAAGGGGTTGAAGGGGGTAGAAGGGGTGGTTTCTCAATGAAATTTATATGGGACCACTTTGGAGGTACACCCTATCCACTAAAAAGATTTCATTTAAATCGGTTCTAAATTGGCGAAGATATCGCTGAACATACTTACAAAAAAAAAAGTACAGACGAATTGAGAACCTCCTCCTTTTTTTGAAGTCGGTTAAAAAGGAAAGAATTTTTATTTAGTTTTTATTGCCATGTGTGATTGAACTATTGATTTTCCGCCTGCAATTTTAGTGTAGTTTGTGGTTAGGTTGAAATGCTACCTGGACCAGGATGACAACTGGAAGTTTTTGGTACAACGCTAGGCACGTGGAATTACACTGAACTTTATTTTGTAACACTCCTCTTTAGTTAAGCAATTACAAATAAATGAATTTCCAGAACACAGAAAGAAAAGTATGTGTTTCGTTTAAATCGGCATATTAATAATTGTTTGCTACTTTTTACTGAAATAATCACTTGATTAGTTCCAAATTGAACACTATCTATGCGCCCTACACCAAAATTGAAACTAATACTACATGGTTTAAGGTAAGTAGTTACGATTTATTTTTAGTATCTTTCGTTTTCACTGACTTCATATTACTGGGGTCATTATTTCAGCCACTCGTAAGCTATGTCAGCCGTTAAAACATTGATTTGCATCACGGATAACAAAAAATAAAGATGTAAGAACCTGTGAGGATTTTGAATCAAGTTTATATCGCGATGAATGATAACATTAACATGCGATACGTGGAATGTATTAATTAACGTGTGATTGCATATTTAATTTTTCAAGAAGCAATATTAGCGGATTTTGTGGTTAGGCTGAAAAGCAGCCTGGACCAAGCTGACAACTTTATTTTATAACAATTCTATTTAGTTATACAACTGGGAAAAAATGAATTGTGAGAATACTTCATTTAACTCGCCATTTTTGACGGGCTTTGGGGCTAGTATTTTATAATTGTTCCATGTAAATAACATTAGAAATGAAGCACGATATCACAAATAACATTCAAGTAGGTAAAAAAAAAAAAAAAAAAAAAAAAAAAAAAAATTGGTTAGTTGCAGATATTTACAGTTAATGAAGTAGCCGCAGTGTCGTACAAACCAGAGTGATAGTTACCATAAAAACATGGAAAGAAAAAAATAGCTCATCTGATAAACGATGCGTTTTCACAAATTTTTTTTTTTTTTTTTTTTTTTTTGTTTTTTTTTTTGTTTTTTTTTTTTTTGTTTTTTTGTTTAAAGTATCTGTTGGGAAACACGCTTGATTTGCATTTATAAAATTGTTCTATTGTCCGTCAGGTGTGATAGAAACCACACGTATCTTATAATATTGGAGGTGACAACTAGTGGTGATTTTTATAAAATCTTCTCTCGAACTGATCTCACGCTCTTGTTCGATTAAATAAGGACAGTTTTGAAGGCGCTTGATCAGATATTTTACACGTCACAAGGCTGCACGAGGGGAGTTCACTTTGGAAGAATGACCTTCATAGTGTTCGTTGGTAACTTTTTATCGTCCTGAAACATCTAATCTATATATATAAAGATGAATGTATGTATGTTTGTTGGTTTGTTTGTTCTTCATACAAATCCACAGTTTTCATCCGATTTCGATGAAAGTTTGCACACTTATCCTTTGAAACAAGGAGAAAAGTACTCTCTGTACTGCCTTTCTATATAGCGGTCTGGTAGCTCAGTGCTTAAAGCGCTTGCTTACTGCTGTTTGGACCGTGGTCTCCGGTTCAAATCACGGTGGGGGCTAAGATTTTTAAAAATTGTTTTTGATCGTAAGAGTCACGCCTGGACCGTCGGTTATTCGGATTGAATGTTAAACTGTAGATATCACAAATTTAGGGGTTCAATGCGAGGCAAATCTTAGGTAGTCTTGCAATGCTGTAGGCGTACACTATTTTACGTTATAATGATCCCTCAGGGGTTGTTCGCAGTCAGCGTGTGTGTGATCTGCAGTAATAATGTTATAAATGGGGAAGTAAGTATCTGTCTTTTTGTCACGTTTTGACGAATAAATGGCTATATCGATTGAATTTGACAAGAAAATCATTAGGAAGGCGACAGGACATTTTTTCCGGTATGTTTAACTGTTGTAGTCACGAAATTTTGAGAACTTATAGAATGGTGACAGAAATATGTTGGAAATTGATTCTCTTCAAGAGACAGGTTCGACAATAGAATGATATAGTGACAGCTATCCTGTCGTATTATGCCGACTCGGTGTTGTTTGAGACCAATCCTTCGTTATCAACAACTTTCTATATTCAATTGTGGCAAAGAAATTCTTAATCCACGCGGGTATCAGCTAGTCATAAATAAAAATAAAATAAAAAATTGCCAATAGTGAGATTAGTTCCGGTGACGACAGGTGTAGAAAGCAGAGCGCTTACTCGTTGCGCCACACGCCGCTTGGCAGTGGGCGGCATTCGAACGCGAGGGAATATTTCAATACCAACGGCGAAGAGGCGCATGTTCCTGCTTTGTACCTCTGGCCATGAACTTTCAGTAAACACTGTATGACTGTAATCTGAATTTTACAGTTGGTGGCCTCCCCTTGTCACTTCTCTTCAGTTCCCGCCTTCCGATATCTGTATTTGTTTGTTTTTTGTCATTATAGGCTGTAAAAGACTGTGGCAATGAGCGGGAAGGAATTCGGTCATAACCTTTCTGAAGGAAATATCGCGGCATTCGCCTAGAGTGATTTGGGGAGATCATGGAAAACCAAAATATGGATGCGCGGACGGGGATTCGAGCCCACGTCTTTCCAAATGCGATGCCAGAGCGTTACCGCCCGCCCACTACGTTCGGGAGGGTAACTTGCTGTTGCCATGTAATATTTTCCCTTGAACATCGCTCGTAGCACATTATCACTATGATTACAAAATGCACGAGTCTACGAGACTTCTCTGCATATCTGGTTACACTTTACGCTTTTATTTTAGCTCTTTCATTGCTTGAGGAATATTATTCAATGATTTCATCTAGCCCGTGATTCCTTTTTAAACAAATAGAGACTGCGCCTTTAGCATGCGCTTGCAATCGGGTCTTGGCCCTCTCTTCACATGTACTCTTCATTCCACCTACAGTCGACATGGAATGTACTAAGTCGGGGTTTAAGGCAATACGATGGTTCAGAACACTGCGACGATGTGTCGGTTGTGGAGAGTCGTTCTAGAGACTGCTTATCATACTCGGCAGCGCTTATTTGGTTAGCTAACTCTAAACTTCGGGAAACATTTAATTTTTCAGTTAAAATAAGTTTAACTTTGCACTGAACGTAAACACACGGTGTTACAAAAGGGTACGGCCAAACTTTCAGGAAACATTCCTCACACACAAACAAAGAAAATATGTTATGTGGACATGTGTCCGGAAACGCTTACTTTCCATGTTAGAGCTCATTTCAGTTGGTAGAGGCGGACCAATTCCATGGCCCCCACGCTCTCCTCCATTTATGGGGGCATTTGAAAGCCCTTGTTTACGCAACCCCGGTACCAAATGTGCTCGTATTGTGGACGGCTGTGATACAATACAATACGCCATTCTCCAGGGCTGCATCAGCGCATCAGGGATTCCATGCGACGGAGGGTGGATGCATGTATCCTCGCTAACAGAGGACATTTTGAACATTTCCTGTAACAAAGTGTTTGAAGTCACGCTGGTACGTTCTGTTGCTGTGTGTTTCCATTCCATGTTTAATGTGATTTGAAGAGAAGTAATAAAATGAGCTCTAACATGGAATGTAAGCGTTTCCGGACACATGTCCACATAACATATTTTCTTTGTTTCTGTGTGAGTAATGTTTCCTGAAAGTTTGGCCGTACCTTTTTGTAACACCCTGTATAGGAAATTGAGCAGGATGAAACAAATACACGTGTTTTTTCGTAATTTAAAACAGGAGAACATATTTGTTATGGTTAGCCTCTGTGTATAATACAGTTATCTAAAATCTTGAGTATTTCTTGAATCGACAAATTAAAATTTAGGTTCAACTTCAATCGTAAATTGAACAAACTTTTAGCGGTTGATCCTCGTTATATACGTTGTCATATTTAGCGGCCTATAATAATAATAGACCTATTTAAATAAATTGCAATGGAGCGCACGCTCCGGTAGCAATTTCGATACACACCTATCTTCCCCCTTTCCTGTACCCATCTACATTTGCCATGTACAAATTTAACTTTAAATTTTTTCAACGTTTTTGGTAAATTATTCATTAATTCTTTCGCTAACTTATTCCAATCCCTGACACCTTTACCTAAAAAAGAGAATCTTCCCACACCCTTGTGCCTGAAATCGAGTGCCAGCTTGTGGTCATGGTCATCTTTTCCCTTCCATGCACTCCCATGATCCTCTTCACCCTCCTCCTATCTTGAAATGAATCCGTTTCCAGCTCTTTTATCATATGCACTGAGGTGACAAAAGTCATGGGATAGCAATATGCAAACATATAGAAGGCAGTAGTGTGGTTTACAAATTGTATAAATGGTCAGTGCCTGGGCAGGACTTTAATTTGTGGTCAAATGCTTCGTGGGAGAAGGTTGATTATGTGATTACCACACGACGAGAATTAACGGATTTCGAACGCGGTATGCTAGTTGCAGCTAGACGCATGGGACATTCCATTTCGGAAATCGTTACGGAATTCAACATTCCGAGATCCAAGAGTGTCCCGAGAATACCTAAATTCAGGCATAACCTCCCATCACGGACAACGCAGTGGTCGACCGCCGACCAGCGACGTCTGCGTAGACTTGTCAGTGTGAACAGACAAGCATCACTGCGTGAAGTAACCGCAGGAGTGAGTGTGGGACCACAGTCCGGCGAATGTTCTATGGCAGCAGAAGACCGACTCGGGCGCCATTACTAACAGCACGACATGGCCAACAGCGGCGCTCCCGGGCTCGTGACCATGTCAGATGGACCGTAGACGACTGGAAAAAGTGGCTTGGTCTGATGAGTCACGATTTAAATTGGTAAGAGCTGATGGAAGGGTACGAGTGTGGCGCAGACCCCATGAAGCCATGGACCCGAGCTGTCAACAAGGCACTGTGCAAGCTGATGGTGGCTCGATAATGCTGTGGGCTGTGTTTAAATGGCGTTGAGCTACTGGGAGACCACTTGCAACCATTCATGGACTTCATGTACCCAAATAACGATGGAATTTTCCCATGTCACCGGGCCATAACTGTTCACGATTGGTTTGAAGAACATTCGGGACAATTCCAGCGGATGGTTTGGCCACCGCGATAGCCCGACATGAATCCTATTGATCATTTATGGGACATAATCGAGAGATCAGTTTGTGCACAAAATCCTCCACTTTCTGAATTATGGAAGTCTATAGTGGCTGCATGGCTCAAAATTTGTTCAGAGGAGTTCCAACGACTGGTGGAGTCCACGCCACGTCGTGTTGCTGCACGCTATTAGCAGGGTATCCCATGGCTTTTGTCACCTCAGTGTATGTTACTGATTTCATTCTGCGATAATTTGCAGAAACAAATCTAGCAGCCCTTTTTTCCACCCTCTCCAACTCCTGTACTTGATACTCAGAATGTGGGTCCCATACTAACTACCACATTCGAGCAATGGTCTGACCAAAGTTCTATAACCCAATTCCTTTACTTCTCTCGTACATCGCCTCATCACTTTCTCCAACAAGTGTAGAATTTTCAACCCTATCCTACTACCTGTTCTGTATTTCCTGTCCAGTTAAGCTTGTTATAAAACGTAATGCCAAGATATTTACATTTCAAGTCTTCAGCAAGCAATTCTTTCCCCCAACCTTATAATCGTAATTAACCTTTAGTTTATTTTTGTATCTAATAAGCTGACTCTTCTTTGTATTTATCTTCATCCCATGGAGCCTATAGTTTAGTCCATAACGTTGCAGGCGTACACTGAAATCCATCTCTATCTAACTTATTCGCGAAATCCTGCAGAGTCACTCTAACAACAAATGAAATTTTTGTATTTTTTTCTTACAGCGGGTATTAATGAGAAGTTGCTTTTCTGTTTCCAGACTGTCGCCATCTTATCTGGGATTGGCATTGGTTACACTGTGGTCCGGTTCCTTCTTTCAACCCCAACTCATCTTCCTCGGTCACGCCTTGTTCTATTCTGACGCAGAATATGTTTTGTCTTTATAGAAAGGGTGTCGACTTTCAGGGTGTGAACTACTAGGCCGCTTACCAGGTCCACCCCTTGTTCCCAGATGGCCGCCAGCCTAACTACTATGTCAGATAATACAGTGATTCCTTGCACACCCCCACCCCTTCCCCCTCTCCAGGCCCCAGCAGCCCCGATTATCGATTGCCTGTGCTCCACATCAGCTCAACGGCACATACCAGCATCCACCACTGAGTCCCTCACGCTGGCTGGATATACAGTGCACGCCTCCGAGTCAGTCGTAGGCACTATCACAGGCTAAACAGCCAATTTCATCTTTAAAAGTGCCGGGAAGAATTTATAACAGCCATACGTCTTATTATATTTTAATAAAAATACCATCATACATACATATACGTAAATAAAATGTTCATACATAACATCTTCATCCCATGGAGCCTATAGTTTAGTCCTTAATGTTGCAGGCGTACAGTGAAATACATCTGTAGCTTAATTACCGAGAAAGGTGTGCTCGTATTTCCTAAGAAAGTTTTACCATGTTAGGAGCTTAGCTCGTTGTTATTGATTTTAAACATGAATCAAAGTTCTCATGAATTATTTGGGTTCTCAATTTATTTTTAGTAAGATTCGCATTGGAAAATCGTTTGTGTCGAGCTAAAGATACTTAAAATAACTAAATACAAACTTTTTCATCTCATTGTATGAATCCGGCATACTCTGCCAAATATCTGCTGACGATAGTATAGTCTGTTTAATTTTTTTTTTAATTTTGAGAACAAAAACAGGTCCTTTGCAAGGAAAGTGCATTTTTTTTCCTTTTTATATTGTCAATTACAATTGTCGGTATAGATGTATTTAAAAAATATTATCAAAGAGCCGCGGTTTTCCAACACCTGCTCTACGCTATGATCCAGGACAGACAGGGGAATAATAACCAACAAACAGCGGGCAAATTTTACATTACTTGTCTTGACGCTGTGCAGTACTATTTTATTTCCGGACTTCCCGGAATGAAATAAAATTTCCATATACATATATACATTCCATATATTACATACACAAATAAAAAACGAAAGGTTGATTACGATTATAAGGTAGGGAAAGAATTGGTTGTTGAAGACTTTAAATATAAATATTTTGGCATTACATTTGATAACAAGCTTAACTTGGCACAAAACACTGTACATGTAGTAGGAAAAGGTTAAAAATTCTGCACTTGTTGGAGAGAGTGATGAGTGGATGCACGAGAGAAGTAAAGGAATTGGAATTACAAAAGTTTGGTCAGCCATTGCTTGAATATGGTAGTGTAGTATGGGACCCGCATTTTGCGTATCAAATACAGGAGTTGGGGAGGGTGCGAAAAAGTGCTGCTAGATTTGTTTCTGGAAATTACCGCAGAATACAATCAGTGACGGATATGATAAAACAACTGGAATGGGATTCATTGCAAGACAGGAGGATGGTGAAGAGGGTCATGGGAGTGTGCAAGGCGTATATTGGTGATGAGGCGTGGAAAGATATTGGTGTAAGAATTAAAAGTAATGCACGGAAGGGAAAAAATGACCATGACCACAAGCTAGCACTCGATTTTCGGCACAAGGATATAGGAAGATTTTTTTTTTTAGGTAAGGGTGACAGAAATTGGAATAAGTTACCGAGAGAAATGGTGAATAATTTACCAGAAAAGTTGAAAGTATTTAAAGTAAAAATTTGTAGAGGGCAAATGTAGGTGGGTGCAGGAAAGGGGGAAGATGGGTGTGTAGGGAAATTGCCACCGGAGCCTGTACTCCATTGCAATTTAATGAAATATTATATTATCATTATATTATCACAGCATTCATAATTAAAATAAATTTTTGCAATAGCTCAGTAGCGCGAATCCGCGATCCTGGGGCGAGTGTAAAGCAGGAATGTACAAAAGTTAAGCACGAGTGCTTATGACACTGTTGGCCGGGAAATTCTCGAAGGTTCCACAAGTGTTTTTCGACCTGCGCATGCGCATTGCTGTCGCGGTTGCGCAAACCGAACCTTGTAATGCTACGGGTTATAGGGGACCTACAGATTAAGGAAGCGTCCGATGTACTTCACATTACGGGAGCGTCCATAAACCACGTAGCTCCATTTTAGCCTCCTGAGAACCTCCTCCCCTCCTCCCACCTAGCCCGTCGTGGCTTTTGCTTCAACCCCACGTAGCACGTAGATTTTCCCTTTTGATTCCAGACGACATTTTGCACTGTTTTCTCTTGTCAGACTATTGTAAATTACATAGAGAGATAATTAAATGAAGGAAATAAATATTCACATGCTGTTCTGTACCTCATTTTAAGTGTGAAAAATAATATAAATGGAAAGCTACGTGGCCTGCTTGGAACACCCTCCCCCCCTCCCCCGCCCCTAGACCGATCCACGTAGTTTATGGACGCTCCCTACACAGCATGCTGTGCCGGAGGGGAATATTGGGTTACAGATCTTTAAAAATCCTGACAGAGAACGGAATTCGAACCGCGGACCTTCGCAGTGAGACGCCTTGACCAGACCGCTTCCAAGCACGAGTGAGTGGCCAGCAATAGCGTCATCAGGTGAACCAATCAGAACGTCTCCATCCCATCACGGCACTACGAGGTCGGCCTGTATTTTCGACTCTATTTCTCACCCCTCCTATTATGTACTAGCACTACTATCGCACTTTTCCAGTCCTGTGGTATACAGCAATTAATAAGTGAACTAGCAAATATCCGCACTGTATTTTGTGAAAGAGACTCCAGGAAATACTAAACGTTATTCATGTATTGTTACTGATAAACTCAATCTTTATATCAATTTTTCGTTCATATTTCGACAGCTAGTATTTGACTTTCGACACTGCCAGTCCATTTTTTGTGTGTTGGTTCTTTGTTTGCAGCTGATCGTCTAGATTTTCGTTGGGGGGCGGGGGCGGGGATGGAGGCTCATCACATGTTTTCTTATTTTACTGATGCTAACTGTTTACTGTGTAGATATTTTATTTTTGATTCCTGTGTAGAGTGAAACCTGATTTCACCTTGTTATATATCGGTAAACGATGAACTATATACTGTATTTTGTAATCTTTTTACTCGTGTCAGCATGACCGGTTCCGTTCTACTACCCTGATGCATTCTACCCTGAGGTTCTCGTAGAAGTCTGATCGATATCGAAATCTCTATATAAATTCAACGTCCTGTGTTAGAAACGCGGTTCAACATGGAATGTTTATTGGACTAACATGAGCTGCCGCCTTAGGTTCCACTGAATTGTATGTCGCGGAGGAAAGTAACAGCACTCGTACCACCCGCTGATGGATCCAACCATACTTCGGTTTGTGGTCTAAGTTACGACTGAAAGAGTGGTTTGGCTGTCTACTATATAATTTCCCAAGCTCACTCACTCACGTTGATAGCTATTGGCTCGGAACGGTGTCACGTGTCAGCCTTAACTCGCAATTCAACAGTCACCGCAGATATCATTAGAGGAAATTCTTGGTAATTTTTTTTTTCTTTCGTCGGTTATTCGACTGGTTTGATGCAATCCTCCATCCCTTCCTATACTGTGCTAACCTCTTCATTTCTACATACCCCTTACAACCCACGTCCTCAATTATCTGCTTCATATATTCTAATCTCTGCCTTTCTCTACAGTTCTTACCTTCGACTGTTCCCTCCACCAGCAAATTAAGCAATCCAGCATGTCTCAAAATACAGTATGACCTACCAGTCTCTTCTTTCTATAAGCTTCTTCCACAAACTTCTTTCTTCACCCATCATTTCCAAAACACTTTCATTTCTTACTTTGTCTGTCCACTTAATTTTCAGCATTCTTCTATAGCACCACATTTCAAATGCTTCAATTTTCTTTCTTTCTGGTATTCCTAAAGTCCATGTTGTGCTACCAAAAAGTGCTGTGCCCCATAAAACGAATTTTAAAAAGTTCTTTCTAATTCCTAGATCAATATTTGAAACTAAAACATTTCTTTTTTTCATGAAGGCTCTTTTTAATAGTGTTATTCTGCTTTTAACATCATTCTTGTTTCGGCCATCGGTTGAAATTTTGCTTCCCAAATAACAGAATTCACTTACTTCTCTTACTTCATCCGATCCTATTTTGATATTTAATCTACTGTCACTGGTATCATTTCTACTACATTTCATCACTTTTGTCTTGCTTTGATTTATATTCAGTCCACAATATTCCTTCACTATTTTGCTCATGCTATTCAGTTACTTCTCAATATCCTCAGCCCTCTCTACTAGTAAGACAATGTCGTCAGCAAATCGTAGCATACTGATTTTTTCTCCCTGTACACTTATGCCACATGGAAAATTTTCTTTTACTTACTTTATTGCTTCTTCTACATACAAGTTGAATATTAACGGGGATAGACTACAATCTTGTCTCACACCCTTTTTAACTGATGCATGTCTCTCATGGTTCTCTACTGATATTATAGCCACTTGATTCTTATTTAGTTTATAGAGTATTCTTCTATCTCGATACTTTAGACCTGACTTCTTTAAAATTTTGAACATCTTTCCCCAACTAACATTATCAAAAGCTTTTTCTAAATCAACAAACGCTATAAAATTATCTTTGTTTTTCTTGATACGCCCTTCAAGTATTAATCTTAAAGCCAAAATTGCTTCCCTTGTATCGCGATTTTTCCTAAACCCAAACTGATTTTCACCTACTATCACTTCTACTATCCTTTCCATCCTTCTGTATATTATTCTGGTCAGTAATTTTGATGCATGTGATGTTAGATTAATGATGCTATAATCCTCACATTTGTCGGCTTGTGCCTTATTCGGAAGTGTGAAGATGATATTTTTAATAAAATCAGTTGGAATTTCTCCTGTTTCATAACTTTTTTATATCAGCTTGAATAACCTTCCAATTTCTTCTTCTCCTATGTATTTAAGAAGTTCTGCAGGGATCTCATCAATTTCAACTTGAGATGTCCCATTCTGTAGATCTCATTATTTATCAGTAACAAGAAATGTTGTTGTTAGATCCAGTAGTGTTATTACCATAATGTATTTAATTTTCATAAGTTCATATCATTTGATTTGAGTCCGGTTCTCGACCGACAAGGTTATCATGAGGAATGTTTAATATTATTACTTGTCATAGAAAGGATAATGGTTGTAACCTAGTGGACAGGCTAGTGAGTAATAAAGAATGTACTTTATTGAGGTCTGGTTGACGTTCAAAATAACAGACTTCCCTTGTGTTACCGAGTGTTTTGGGGCATTAATTTACTGAAGTGATGGAGAGCTTCTCGGATATAGTAGAGGTTTGTTTAAAACAATGGACACAGTGTTACATTGTGAGCTCCCCTGTGTGGATGTTCGACGAATGAAAGGTTTCTTTGAGAGCCCCAATCATAAAATGTTCCAGCCGAGCTGTCAGACATTTCGCAGACGTCGCTGGCGAAGAAACATTCTTTAACAATAAACTGTTTGTTCTTAAGAAGTGCAGCCCACAGAGACTATGGTTATATGGAGGGGGGTGACCTACCAAGAAAATGGCGCTGGTGGTGGGGTTATCCCAGCCAATAGAATTCATTCTCGCTGGTTGCTGATATTTTTTTTATTATTATTATATATTCGACCAATCGGGAGAGAGAAGAGGACGAACTCCGCCCAAGGCGAGTCTACGAGGAAGGCAGGATGGACGGAGGATGAGATTCGATGTCGGACCGGCGGAGACTGGACGAGAGGGACTCTGGTTTCGGCGACGAGACAGCAGCGGGCGATCTGCGCTACTGAGGACACATTGCTGAGGTCCCCAGGGTTGAGGCTGTCGAGAAGGAGAGACACCAGACGCCACTCCACCCTCGCTCAGCTGATGCGACTACCTGGCCTGCCGAAACACGACACAGCTCTGCCCGCCGCGGTCGTCGACACAGTCCTCGTCGCGGGTCACCGACACGACTCTTCTCATTGCGCTGCTCGACATTACGGTAACGCAATCGTCTACAGAGACCACAACGAGCTCCAACAAAATTAAAGAACTGTAAATTCCAGTACCAAAGAGGGAACAACCATTTACCCATTAAGATAACTATTTCATCGAAATAACTTTGCTTTCTATGTATAAAATCAATAAAATCAGTATGTTTCTCATTAATAATTCATGTTTCACTTGTATTAATGTGAAGGACACTCATTTATCTAAGTATTAGTTAATAAAACTGTTATATAGTAGTTAATCCCAAGACATACAGAGCGGGACACCTACATAATTGGCGCCC
>CM061918.1:11721445-11737312 GCA_031002005.1 Vandiemenella viatica
GGGGGATTGGGCTTTTGTATACCTAATGTAGACTGTCTTTTCTGATTGATTTAAAGTATACGTTTGTATATTTCTATTGATATCATATAAAATTTTAGGTGTATATAAACATATAATTAAGGGGTGTGGAGGTGAAGAGTAGTTAGGTTTTTGTTAAGGTAGTGTGGATAGCATTTTTCTCTTTGTTTTAATGTATACATGTGCAAAGTTCCATCTAAACCAGATAAAAACTGTAGCTTTGTGTAAAGAACATTTACAAACTTAAATGGGGTAAGGGAGTGAGCGGTTGGGTTTTGTAAACAGAATGTTTCTCTTTGTTCTTAAGTATACATTTGCAGTGATCCATTGAAATCTGATAATAATGGTAGGTATCTATAAAGAACATTGGAAATTAGGAGGGGTGGGGGTAGAAGGGAAGAGGGGTCGGGCTTCTGCAACCTAATTTAAACACAATTGTTATGCATTTTTTAAAGTATACGTGTGCAAATTTTCTTCAGTATCAGATAGAAACTGTGCTTTGTGTAGATTAAAGGGGTGGAAAGGGGAAGAGAGGTTTGGCGTCTCTAAACCAAATGCAGACAGTATTTTTCTGTTTATTTTGAAGTATACATGTGCATACTTCCTTCAAAATCAGATAGAAACGGTAGCTTTATATAATGAACATTGACAGTAATTAAAGGGGTAGAAAGGGGAATAGGGTTTGTGTTTTTGTCAAAGTAATGTGAGTAGTATGTTTCTTTTTCTATTTGCTTTAAAGTATACACATGCGAAGTTCCACCGAAATCGGATTAAAATGTAGGTTTGTACAAACATTAAGGGGTGCAAAAGGGGAGCTAGAGTATTTTTCATTATTTTTTGTCAGAAATAATTCTCCATAAAAAAAATACATATATGTGCCAACTTTCATACAGATCGGTCAAATGGTGTCAACTGTAGCTTTTCAAAAAGAAAATTGACAAAAGTCAAGGGGCGGAAACGGGGAAAAGGGTTCAGTTTTTGCAAACCAAATGCCGACATTATTTTTCTCTTTGTTTTTCAGTAAACGTTTGCTAAGTTCTATCTAAAATAGATAAAAACTGTGGGTTTGTATAAAAATTAAACAGTTTAATGGGGAGTGGGGTGGTTTTTTGATTTTTTGGTCAGAAACCTTCCTCGTGAAAAAATACATATAAGCGCCAACTTTCATGGTAATAGGTCAAACGGTGGCGATTGTAGCTTTTTATATAAAAAAAAAAAATGACAAAAATTAAGGGGTCGGTAGGAGGGAGAGGGGTTGACCTTTGGCAGACCAAATGTTGACAAGATTTTTCTGTTTGTTTGAAAGTATACATTGGCAAAGTTCAATCAAAATCAGGTATGAAATATAGGCTTTTATAAAATTTAGGAGTGTAAAGGGGGAGATGGGGTGGATTTTTTTTGGTCAGAAACCTTCTCCATGAAATATTACATGTATATGACAGCTTTAATGGAGATCAGTTAAATGGTGTCGACTTTGTATAAAGAACATTGGCAAAAATTAAGGGGTGGATAGGGGAAGAGGGGTTCGGGTTTTTCAAACCAAAAGTTGACAGTATTTTTCTGTGTATTTTTTACTATACGTTTCCGAAGTTCCATCCAAATCGGATAAAAAGTGTGGGTTTGTATAAAAGTTAAGGGTTGTAAAGGGGTAGAAGGGGTGGTTTCTCAATGAAATTCATATGGGACCACTTTGGAGGTATACTCTATCCACTATAAAAATTTCATTTAAATCGGTTCAAAATTGGCGAAGATATCGCTGAACATACATCAAAAAAAAAAAAAAAAAAAAAAATTCAATTCAGACGAATTGAGAACCTCCTCCTTTTTTGAAGTCGGTTAATAAACCTCATTTATCGATTTCGATTAGGTCTCATGGAAAATAAACTGCTCGTAAAAAAAAAAAAAAAAAAAAACGGAATAGATATAAAGGGAGATAAATTGTTCGTAACTAAAAACATTTGTAGAAATATTGATACTTTTTCCCTGTAAGGGTGAAATTTCGAAAAATTCCTTTCTCAATATATAATTTCACCAAAGCGAAGATCTTAATCTTTAAAATGATATGTCATTTATCGATTTTGGTTATGTAACCAGGAAGATAAATGGCTCGTGACACAAAGAAAAGTATTTTAGAAATACTGACATTTTTGCTCTTTAAGGGTTCAATTCAGAAAAATATGATATGATCAAAGCGAGTCCCTCAATCTTTAGAATGATGCCTCATTTATCGATTCCAGTTAGGTATGAACGGAGATAATGGCTTGTGACAAAAAAACACCTTACAGAAATAATATATATGATGATGTGCGAATGAAAGATGCACATACTGTACATCTGATATGTGCGTAACTCAAAGGCTACGAAATTTACGTCGTAGTTTCGTGTAACCGTGCAACAAGAGCTGCAATGATTTGAGAGATTATTTGTCAGAACTGAGAGCCATTGAAGTGGCAAATTAACAAAATAAATTGTGTAAACTATTCTATATTCTTATTAACAATAATCAATGTATGACATATCAACTTCTATTTGTTCTTCTTTTCATTTCACTTGAAATCCTCTTTCACAAACTTATGCATCTCTTTCTACTCAGCATTTGTAATAGTCGGCTATTTTATACCACGAACACGATTTACTCTCCGCCAGTTGAATTAATGTGGCAGTATCGTGCGAGTAGTTTCTCATGAACACAAAATTATGAGGCAAATTGTTGTGTCTGTTATTAGATCGTATAAACATCTCTCTGTTACAAGAGTCAGTGTGGAC
Source organism: Vandiemenella viatica (assembly GCA_031002005.1). Lineage (NCBI taxonomy): Eukaryota > Metazoa > Arthropoda > Insecta > Orthoptera > Morabidae > Vandiemenella > Vandiemenella viatica. Next base: position 11,724,230 of record CM061918.1, read on the forward strand.
AAATTTGCATAAGAAAAGAATGAAATCACGGCGTCCGATTGTCGTGTTTACCACCGGCTGTATTCGCTGGTGCCGGACCGGCGACTCTGCCGGAACGGACCATAACATTTGATTACTTCGCATCCGGTGACGGAGCTGGCTCCGGTTTTGCCGGTGTACTCGAATACTCTTTAAGTCCCATCTGGGGTCGCGAGAGAGAGTAAGGGAACATGGTAACCAGTGTAGTCCCACAAGTCTATCGATCGGTCCGTCTCAATCTTCCTGACAATGTCACAAAACACCTTGGCGCCTCATCATGACGTGACTACGTCTTTAAATATTGTTCAGTTCAGTGGAGAGGGAGGGATAGTCTGCAGAAAACCTAACAATACTCGAATCCTGGTTACCAAGCTGCTCCTTAATTATAGTCAACATATAAAGGCTCCTCTAAACAATCGCCCATGATGGGCAACTATAGGCACCCACGATTATGTAGAGGGCACAATCGTCTGTGAGTGTCCTTCATCACCTATAATCGTGAGTAATCGTGAGTAATCCGTTGGTTTTTGGTACATCAAAGTAATGCGTGCTGATGATCGTGCGCGTATCCACACAATCTCCCACCATTCTGTCGCACAGTGAGATGTCCAAAATACAACCTTTTTCGCAACCACTCGAGATATTTTTTGCAGTAGATATTCAAAATCGCTTAATGACATGCGATCGAAGTTATCAAATTTTGATGATGGTTCTGGTTTATTCATGATTTGTCTGGGGTGGGGGTGGGGGAATCATGTGTATGGACGGAGAAGTGAAACGAAGTCGCAGGCAAGAGTTGCCTAATACCTAGCACAATAATAGGAGGCTCTGTACTTTGTTCAGTTGCGGTGAATAGTCAACATCCACCATCTGCTCTTCCTCTATCTATTATACACGACTTTTTTGTTTTTGATGCTCATTCCGATAATGGTTGTAAGTAAGTAGATGCAGAACCTGTGTGTGAGCTCGTACCCCGGACCAAAACACCCATGAGCCTTAATTGATTTTAATTAATGTTAATTGTTTTTAATTAATGTTAATTGATTTTAATTGATTTTAATTGATTTTAATTGAATTTAATTGATTTTAATTGATTTTAATTGAATTGCGGGGAGCATTAATTGATTTTAATTAATGATAATTGAATTGCGGGGAGGGGGTCCGCTGCAATCTCACATCTGTAACCTCAGATTGATCTTATTATTTCCTTATGGACCTGTGTGTGAGCCCACTTTTTCCCTTATGGACGTATGTGTGAGCCCACTTTTTTCCCCCATGTATTTCTTATGGACGTATGTGTGAGCCCACTTTTTCCCCCTCCCCGCCGCGCACGTGCCGGTAACTAATTGAATGCGGGTTCGTAATTGAATGCGCACAGATGCGCCACACCCGAATTATCGCTCCCCTCGCAGCTGCAGGATGCGGGTTCGTAATTGAATGCACACAGCTGCGCCACACCCGAATTATCGCTCCCCTCGCAGCTGCAGGATGCGGGTTCGTAATTGAATGCGCACAGCTGCGCCACACCCGGAAGCCATCAATTATCGCTCCCCTCGCAGCTGCTGGATGCGGGTTCGTAATTGAATGCACACAGCTGCGCCACACTCGAATTATCGCTCCCCTCGCAGCTGCTGGATGCGGGTTCGTAATTGAATGCACACAGCTGCGCCACACCCGAATTATCGCTCCCTCGCAGCTGCAGCCCCACCCGGCGTCAGTTTGCAGCCATGTCCCGTCTAGTGATGTTGTTCTCTTCTGTCTACCAACTCAACGCTGGTGATACGAAACGTTTGACGATAGGGTTATCGTCCAAACACCAGTTTGAACCTGTTGTTGTTCTGGAAAAAGTGGGACACAATAAAATTGTTTTAACATACGACGAATGGAACGTCCTGATCCAGGTATTGGACGTAGTGTCCGAGTTATTCAACGCCGGCACTGACAGCATCCCACTTGGTGAGCACACTGTCTCCTGCCGAACGATTGCCGGGGTGAAGACTGTTTGTTTCCACCTCAATGACGATGCTGCCAGCGGCGTCTTCTTCGGCCAGTCTACATGGCGGAACTTCGTCGACGCGCAGCCAGCAGTGACTGCATCCTTGTCCAACAGGAAAAAGTGGAGCTTCAACGCATCAGCATACTACAAGGTGTTTGTGAGTGAATTGGCTGACAAAGTGTTGAGTGACTACTACACATGTACTGCCTCAGTGTCGAAGTTAATGATATGCACATCAACAACGTTCATCCTATTCATGTGTCTTACAGTTCCACAATTGACTTTGTGCAATTAAGGAATGAAATAGTTGCATACAAAAATTTGATTGTACTTAATGATGTTTGCAGAATTGTAAACAGTAAAGAATAAAATCAATTTTACCAGATTTTTCTTTGTCATTTCACCTATCCTAATTAAATAATAAGATAGTATATATTTTATTTAAATCTTTTATTTCACCCACCATTGGGCAATAAAAAAATACATTTTCAACAGCGCATATAGCGTTACAAAATAAATGTCCTTTACAAAGTTTTATCAAATTATTTTTCTTGAGTTCATGTAGAGGCGGGCATCCTAAATCTTCTATATTGTAGCAGGACTAATCTTCTGAAACCAACGAGCCTTCGCCCGTCCTTTAACGTAAATAATGGAGTCATCTTCATTTGTGATTGCATGTAGAATAGTACATAGTTTTGCTAAAGGTTAAGACGGGGATTCGAACCAGCGCCCTCCTGAATGCATGGTCAGAGCGTTACCACTCACCCACCACGCTCGGTACCTCCGCGAATGCTGCGTGAAACGGCAGGAGCTTTAGGGCGATTGTGAAAACATTTCTCCAGCCCAGTACACAAGGAAGTTGAAAAACATCAATTACTTCATGCTATGCTATCGCTCATGTACATTTCATCTTAACATGAAAACCGCTGCTGACTATTAGGAAAATCTACGTTCTACTCATATCCGTCGACATCCGCATGTGGTAGTAACAAGTTCTAATATTTATATAATTTTAGTTCTTCTCTGTACTGTACTGTACTGTACTGGTAAGTTTTTCTTTGTTTTCTCATTGCTGAAATATCACGCATAAAATAGGCATATTCATAATTTAACTGTCCTTACAGCTACTTTAATGTGCAAAGTATACATTACATAACGTCTGTAAAACTGTTATTGACTGCTACGCCATGTTTATATCCCTTTCTAAGCATGAAGGTAGACAACTTTCCCACCTTCTACTAGTTATGCACTAACGTAATTGCTTTGAGGTTTAAAATTTTATTCCTGAATGCATCTTTTTGTTGAATAAAAGCTGCTGAATATCTCACTTCTGCCAGACAGAATTTTAGTAAATTTAACGTAGGTAACCACTTTTCGCTGGAAATGGCAGCAAAGATCAACAAAGCACTTACGAGTATGGGTGGCTCTTTGTCGCTGAATCGGCAATGCATGTAGGGCTACACTGTAACCGACTTCGGCCGATTGTTCGCTCTGCGAGCACACTGCGACCGATTGTTATTTAGTTCTCAACAGATCGCGTTGCAAGATGGAAGAAATTGACGTTATTTAAATGTTGACTGAGAACTCTGTTCAGATTTAATATCATGTTTTGTTATGGAAAAAGTGAGTAAACGACATTTGGTAACACAGCAATGACAAATACTACGAACTTACATTAACTCTATCCAAAGTATTTTCACAAGACGTTAACTCTCATTCAGAGGTCGCTTGTTCGTCGCCCGTCATGAAAGTGAAAAGTCCAGGATTCGAATCCCGGCTCAGCCTCGATTTTCAAAAGCCCTTAACATGACTTTCACATATGGCACAACTTGCGTTGTAATGTAGTTACACCATAACACTTCCGTTGTTCGGTTTCCAGTTTAAACTGTAGGTTCTCTACACCCTGTTAAGTTCAAGTAGGCTAGGATAGGTGCGGAATGTGCAGGCAATAAAAACCCTGGTCATAATGACCAGACTAGCCATTACTCCGTACTTCAGTTGAATATCGGGTTGGTTCCTTCAAAAGACCATGCCTGAATTCCACCCCGTTCCTTGCACCAGTCCTATCACGCATCGTGATCGGTAAAGATCTGACCTAGATTTGGGTGGGTGCGGGTTCGAATCCCCGTCCAGGCATCCAGATTTGGTTTTCCATGGTTTCTTCAAATAACGCGAGGCGAATGCCGGGATAATTTCGTCATTTTCCATGGCAGAATTCCTTCCCGTTCTCAGTCGTAACAGCATTACCTAAGGACAGGACTGAACACGTGAAATGACTACGGCAATAACGAGCATGGTGGGGTGAGATGCAATGTTGTCGCTTCACATTCGGGAGGACGTGGGTTGGAATCCCTGTCCGAACATCGAAATTTAGGCATTCCATGCTTTTTTTTTGCGAAATTACTGCATTTGGTGCTTAAGCAATTTGACGGGAAAGTGAAAAGTCCAGGATTCTAATCCCGGTCTCAGCTGAGATTTTCAAAAGCCCTTAACCTGACATTCACATCTGGCACAACTTGCGTTGTAATGTAGTTACACCAGAACACTTCCGTTGTTTGGTTTCCAGTTTGAACTGTAGGTTCTCTACACCCGGCTAAGTTCACGTAGGCTAGGATAGGTGCGGAATGCGCAGGCAATAAAAAACCCTGGTCATAATGACCAGACTAGCCATTACTCCGTACTTCAGTTGAATATCGGGTTGGTTCCTTCAAAAGGCCATGTCTGAATTCCACCCCGTTCCCTGCACCAGTCCTATCACGCATCGTGATCGGTAAAGATCTGACCTAGCATTTGGGAGGGTGCGGTTTCAAATCCCCGTCCAGGCATCCAGATTTGGGTTTTCCATGGTTTCCCCAAATAACGCGAGGCGAATGCCTGGGGATAATTTCATCATTTTCCATGGCAGAATTCCCTCCCGTTCCTCGTCCACTGTCCTTTCCCCGCCTCTAAAGGCGTAGAACCATAAAAAAGAATCGCATGTGCTTTTATCCAATTCAATATAACTTTATAGGCAGGTAGGTGATTTCACTGCAGGTCTATATATTCGTCCTCCTTTCAGAGGTACTTTTTTTCCTCCTGGTGGGTGGGTTTGTTAACGTTCGGGACTGCCATGTGGGAGATGGAGGGTTCGATTCCCGGTCCGCATGTTAATTAGTATCTGTTGTAGTTTAGACATACAAATAGCCGTTTATCGCCAAGAGTCACTGTGGACATTCCGACAATGACAAAAATAAAAATAAAACGCGTTTAGTGGTGTTTGTTCCTGTAGCCAGGGATGGTAACGCGATGTATGTGGTGGGAGTTCTACAGGTTTATCTGCTCGAATACCTGTGTCAGTGATGTATACTCATAGACCCTCCCTTCTCATTCTTGTTGAGGGGTGACTGTAAAATTCTTGAAATACAGATATTTGCGCGGGTACAGCGAATGCGTGCCACAACTTCACAATTGGTTGCACACGAGTCAAATGTCTCAATGGAGTTATTTGAGGAAACTATGGAAAACCGAAATTAGTATTCCGCGAATTTCCTAAAATAGTAGTAATTTGTCACACACACAAAGTGAATACCGAAACCATGCCACTAGTTCACAATAATTGTTTTCAGATTCCCCATGCGGCGTCATCATAAATTGCATTGCTCCATACATACAATTTGCAAATATTGACAAGTTGACTAAGCCACTGGTGGATCGCATAACTCACTTGCACAGCCAGTCTGCTATAGGTAGTTGTAAATTTCACAACTTATACTACGACACTGAAGTTCTATCTTCTACCTGAATGTAAATGAGTGATGTCATGGCTGTTCTTATATCTCTGTGTGACTGAATTACATCTGGTGCATAGGCCTGATATAGACTGAATGTGACTGTGATTCGGTATGATATGCTGGGTCCACAATTCAACATCGGTTCTGCTGGTTTGAACGATTTCATAATGTTTGCTTGCATCTACAGAAATTCGGTCTACGAGATAAATATATATAAAATTCTTTAACTCTACGAATCCCTACAGGTTAAAAGAGTATGGTAGGTTTAAAATGCGCTTTAAATAGTTGCATAAAACGGAGTAGGGAAGTATCTCGTTGACCTTTCTACAATGAGGCTATACTGATTTCATTATGAATTCGCCAATCCTCAGTTTAGATACCCAAAATTACAAGAATTATAACCCTGGATACTACATGGATGTGAAAAGTGTAAATAATACACTCAGAAAATTATTAACTTTGTTTTATTTTATCCACCTTCCATTAATAAATTCCTTTTTTTCGAGTTATTTGTTAATGTGTTCGTGTGGTGGTATGATACTTCATTACTTGCACACTAGCCTTAATACCGAAACGTAATAGACCTTGACACTCGAAAAGACATAAATTTGATGAATATAAGTACGTATGCGACACTTTTCTATGATTTTCATTAAAAAAGTATACAAAATGTATAAAATCATGAAACATAGCCATATATAACAAAAAATCAGTAAAAAAAATGTAATTTCCTCATTGAATGAAGTCACTGGTCAACATAACAATTACACCTGCATGTATCACAATACTATTCATATATAACTTTGGTGGATTAAGATCGTGAAAACAGGTAAAACTTCACCCCAATTATGTAATTTCACTATACGAAAGATGTCATCGGTTTACATGGTTAGAAGTTGTGCATCATACCATACAATGTGTATTGAATGCCTTCACCAAAATAGAAAAAACCCACGGCATGATGCGGTGTATCATCATAAATGAAACTCATTCTGTTCACGGTCCCTATATGACATCGGACAACTCGAGTAGTACATCAGATATACCTGTCGAAAGTCACACTAAAGTATTTGAAGCTGAACTAAGCAAATCATGCTGAAGATGACGATATCACAAGTTTCATTAACTACAGAAATGTATATCATTTGGGCAAAAAGACGGAAAGTGTATGTTTCTGCTGTCATGACAATCTCCAGATTAACCCGCAGAACTCCCACCACACGCACCACAACACACACACAACACAGAGTTAACGTCTTGTGAAAAAATACTTTGGATAGAGTTAATGTAAGTTCGTAGTATTTGTCATTGCTGTGTTACCAAATGTCGTTTACTCATTCACTTTTTCCATAAAAAACATGATATTAAATCTGAACAGAGTTCTCAGTCAACATTTAAATAACGTCAATTTCTTCCATCTTGCAACGCGATCTGTTGAGAACTAAATAACAATCGGTCGCAGTGTGCTGGCAGAGCGAACAATCGGCCGAAGTCGGTTACAGTGTAGCCCTACATGCATTGCCGATTCAGCGACAAAGAGCCACCCATACTCGTAAGTGCTTTGTTGATCTGCCATTTCCAGCGAAAAGTGGTTACCTACGTTAAATTTACTAAAATTCTGTCTGGCAGAAGTGAGATATTCAGCAGCTTTTATTCAACAAAAAGATGCATTCAGGAATAAAATTTTAAACCTCAAAGCAATTACGTTAGTGCATAACTAGTAGAAGGTGGGAAAGTTGTCTACCTTCATGCTTAGAAAGGGATATAAACATGGCGTAGCAGTCAATAACAGTTTTACAGACGTTATGTAATGTATACTTTGCACATTAAAGTAGCTGTAAGGACAGTTAAATTATGAATATGCCTATTTTATGGCGTGATATTTCAGCAATGAGAAAACAAAGAAAAACTTACCAGTACAGTACAGTACAGTACAGAGAAGAACTAAAATTATATAAATATTAGAACTTGTTACTACCACATGCGGATGTCGACGGATATGAGTAGAACGTAGATTTTCCTAATAGTCAGCAGCGGTTTTCATGTTAAGATGAAATGTACATGAGCGATAGCATAGCATGAAGTAATTGATGTTTTCAACTTCCTTGTGTACTGGGCTGGAGAAATGTTTTCACAATCGCCCTAAAGCTCCTGCCGTTTCACGCAGCATTCGCGGAGGTACCGAGCGTGGTGGGGTGAGTGGTAACGCTCTGACCATGCATTCAGGAGGGCGCTGGTTCGAATCCCCGTCTTAACCTTTAGCAAACTATGTACTATTCTACATGCAATCACAAATGAAGATGACTCCATTATTTACGTTAAAGGACGGGCGAAGGCTCGTTGGTTTCAGAAGATTAGTCTGCTACAATATAGAAGATTTAGGATGCCCGCCTCTACATGAACTCAAGAAAAATAATTTGATAAAACTTTGTAAAGGACATTTATTTTGTAACGCTATATGCGCTGTTGAAAATGTATTTTTTACTGTCCAATGGTGGGTGAAATAAAAGATTTAAATAAAATATATACTATCTTATTTTATTAATTAGGATAGGTGAAATGACAAAAGAAAAATCTGGTAAAATGATTTTATTCTTTACTGTTTACAATTCTGTATACATCATTAAGTACAATCAAATTTTTGTATGCAACTATTTCATTCCTTAATTGCACAAAGTCAATTGTGGAACTGTAAGACACATGAATAGGATGAACGTTGTTGATGTGCATATCCATTAACTTCGACACTGAGGCAGTACATGTGTAGTAGTCACTCAACACTTTGTCAGCCAATTCACTCACAAACACCTTGTAGTATGCTGATGCGTTGAAGCTCCACTTTTTCCTGTTGGACAAGGATGCAGTCACTGCTGGCTGCGCGTCGACGAAGTTCCGCCATGTAGACTGGCCGAAGAAGACGCCGCTGGCAGGATCGTCATTGAGGTGGAAACAAACAGTCTTCACCCCGGCAATCGTTCGGCAGGAGACAGTGTGCTCACCAAGTGGGATGCTGTCAGTGCCGGCGTTGAATAACTCGGACACTACGTCCAATACCTGGATCAGGACGTTCCATTCGTCGTATGTTAAAACAATTTTAATGTGTCCCACTTTTTCCAGAACAACAACAGGTTCAAACTGGTGTTTGGACGATAACCCTATCGTCAAACGTTTCGTATCACCAGCGTTGAGTTGGTAGACAGAAGAGAACAACATCACTAGACGGGACATGGCTGCAAACTGACGCCGGGTGGGGCTGCAGCTGCGAGGGAGCGATAATTAAGGGCTTCCGGGGTGTGGCGCAGCTGTGTGCATTCAATTACGAACCCGCATCCTGCAGCTACGAGGGGAGCGATAATTCGAGTGTGGCGCAGCTGTGTGCATTCAATTACGAACCCGCATCCAGCAGCTGCGAGGGGAGCGATAATTCGAGTGTGGCGCAGCTGTGTGCATTCAATTACGAACCCGCATCCAGCAGCTGCGAGGGGAGCGATAATTGATGGCTTCCGGGTGTGGCGCAGCTGTGTGCATTCAATTACGAACCCGCATCCAGCAGCTGCGAGGGGAGCGATAATTGATGGCTTCCGGGTGTGGCGCAGCTGTGCGCATTCAATTACGAACCCGCATCCAGCAGCTGCGAGGGGAGCGATAATTCGAGTGTGGCGCAGCTGTGTGCTCATTCAATTACGAACCCGCATCCAGCAGCTGCGAGGGGAGCGATAATTGATGGCTTCCGGGTGTGGCGCAGCTGTGTGCATTCAATTACGAACCCGCATCCAGCAGCTGCGAGGGGAGCGATAATTGATGGCTTCCGGGTGTGGCGCAGCTGTGCACATTCAATTACGAACCCGCATTCAATTAAACTCCCCTAGTTCCTCGGCTCCCCTCCGCTCCAAGGCGTGAGTCATAGCGGGATTAGCATTAATTAAAATCAATTAGGGCTCCCCCGAAAATCAATTAAAATCAATTAGCCTCAATTAAAATCAATTAAAATTAATTAAAATTAATTAGCCTCAATTAAAATCAATTAAAATCAATTAAAATCAATTAAAATCAATTAACATTAATTAAAATCAATTAACATTAATTAAAATCAATTAAGGCCCCCACGCAATTCAATTAAAATCAATTAACATCAATTAAAAACTGTCCGCTGACCGACCCTCTCTCCCTACTGATATCTAGATGGGTAATTAAACATGGAATGAAAATCAGTGCCAAGAAGAGTCGGGTATTGGATACACGGATAAAAAAAGCAAAGATTTTGTTTGCGTAAAAGATGGGGATAGAAGTGCTTTTGGAGATCTCAACATTAAATATCTTGGCATAACTTTTGATATTAAACTGAATTGGACAGGACACACTGGGCAGGTGGCTAACCACTTACACTGTGAGTGGTTGACTTTAGCCTGGACTGATCGTGTCGGTTTTAGGGCCTTATTACACTAGGCCGCCAGGTGGCGCAGCCAGTCTCGCCACCACTCGATCAGCCTACTGTTCATTAGTGACGAGATAACATGTCTGATAACAAGCTTACACCTATGCTCCTTCTTGTACTTTAGGATTTTAAAATGCAGAGATATTGAGTGACTAGTTTAGTGTGAAAACTAGGGACAATCATCCTGTGATGGGAGGAAATGAATTAGAGGAGAGTCTCTCTAAAAGTATAAATGAGGAAACAACAAAATCTTATATATAAAAATCAATGTAAGTTTGTCTATCCTCTATGCGCTCATAAACCGTTCATCCGATTACGGTGAAACTTAGTGAGTTTCGAGTGCGCGTAGGAGAAGGTTCCTGAGGAAAAAATTCCCAAAAAACCACCCCCTCTTCCCCATAACAGCCCATAATCTAAAAAAACCACAGATTTTATCCAAATTCTACGGAAATTTGCACATGTATACCGTAAAATAAACAGAAGAATACACCTACATATGGTTTCCAAAAACGCATCTCCTCTCCCCCTTCCCACCCCTTAATTTTTCCACAAACCCACACTTTTTATGCGATTTCGATGGAACTTTGCACACATATACTTTTTTTAAATAAAAAAATACTCTAGACATTAGTTTTACAAAAACCCAATCCCTTTCCCCTTTTCTACCCCAAAATTACCCCCTTTTTCCCCTTAACCCCATAATTTAAAAAACCCACAGATTTTATTCGATTTTGATGGCAATAGGCACACATACACTTTAAAATAAACAGAAAAATACTGCCTACATATGGTTTCCAAAAACACAACCCCTCTTCCCCATAAAACCCCATAATTTAAACAACCCAACAGATTTTATCCGATTTCTACGGAAAATTGGACATGTGTACTGTAAAACAAACAGAAAAATACTGCCTACCTTGGTTTCAAAAACGATCCCTCTCCCCTTCCCACACCTTCATTTTTACAGAAACCATCACTTTTATCCGATTTTGATGTAACTTTGTATACATATACTTTTTAAAAAATAGAAAAATACTATAGACATTATTTTTACAAAAACCAATCCCTCTCCCGTTTTCAACACAAAAACCACCCCCTCTCCCCCCCCCCTACACCCCAAAATTTAAAAAAAACCTACAGATTTTATCCGATTTTGATGGAAATATGCACACATGTACTTACTTTAAAACAAACACAAAAATACTGCATACATATGGTTTCCGAAAACACAACCCATCTCCTTCTTCCCACCCCTTAATTTTTACTCAAATCCACACTTTTATTCAATTTCGATGGAACTTTGCATATGTATAATTAAAAAAATATAGAAAAATACTTTAGTCATTAGTTTTATAAAAACCCAATGCCTCTCCCCTTTTCCACCCCTTCATTAGTGTCTTTCTTCTTTATAGAAAGCTACAGTTTCTATCCGATTTTGAAGGAAGTTTGCAAACGTTTACTTTAAAACAAAAAACAGAAAAATACTGTTTAATTCAGTTTGCAAAGCCAACCCCACCCCCTTCCCCTTTACCCCTCCCCTAGTATTTCCAGTGAACTTACAGTTTTCTCCGATTTCGATGGGACATTGCATTTGTATATTCAAAACAAGGAGAAAAATGCTGTTACATTTGGTTTTAAACAACCAACTGCTCTCCCCCTTTACCCCAACACCCTAATTACTGTTAATATTTCATATACATACCCACAGTTTTTATACGATATCGATGGGAACGTTGCACACGGAAACTATAAAACAGAAGAAAAATATGGTCTATGTTTAGATTGCAAGAACCGAAACCTCTTCTCCTTAACCTCCCCCTTATTTTTTTATAGATACTCACAGTTTGTATCCGATCCGATATCGATGGAACATCACACATATATATTTTAAAACAAGGAGAAAAATATCTCAAAATCTCAACCTCATCCCCTTTATTCCTCCTCCCTTAATTTTCAATGTTCCTTACACTAACTTTATTCAATGTGGATGGAACATTGCACATGTATAAATGAAAGGAAAGAGAAAAATCGTGCCTATCTTTGGTTTACAAAACCCACCCACTTTCCCTATCACCCTGATCAAGAAAAATTTACAGTTGAAACCATTCATTTTTTGTTTGTTGAATTATCTCTAAAACGCGGGGAACGTTATTAAAGTACACATTATTTCCTATTAAACAGCACTGAAGATTACGATCGAAAATTGCTGACCAAGAAATTTTAAAAATATATTTTAAAGTTTTTGTGAGAACACAGAAATCTACAGTTTATTTGATGTCGAAGGAAGTTTGCACACATATGCTTTAAAATAGGTGAAAATGATGTTTGTATTTAGTTTACAAAACTGCACCCGCCCTCCCGTGTCACCTCTCTTAAGACTTATTTACACTTGCAACTTTTCCCTGTTTAGAGTATATCTCCAAAACAAACTCAGATTTTTTTGTATATATATGCTGATTGGAATCACCAAAAGCATTGAATATCCAAGACCACTGCAATAAACTTGAAACTGAATGAAACAGTAATTAAAATTTATAATAAATATCTAATTTTTTCTAAATACAAACTTAATCTATATGGGTACTCAAGTCTAGCAATAGTGAAACATTGCCGGGTCAGCTAGTTTGAAATAAATTCTCAGGACATTATGAAGGAACTCAGAAAGCTAAAAATACGTAAAGGGACTGGTGTAGATAATATTCCTATTGATTTATTAAGGATTGTGGGATACGATATTGTACCTTACCTTGAAATTTTATTAAAAATGATTCCGGAGTCTTGCTGCTTACCAGAGGATTGGAAAGGAGCTATGGTAGTACCAGTTCATAAAGGAGGGGTTACAAATAGGGTCAAAAAATACAGGC
>CM061918.1:11738312-11778318 GCA_031002005.1 Vandiemenella viatica
AACCCAATGCCTCTCCCCTTTTCCACCCCTTCATTAGTGTCTTTCTTCTTTACAGAAAGCTACAGTTTCTATCCGATTTTGAAGGAAGTTTGCAAACGTTTACTTTAAAACAAAAAACAGAAAAATACTGTTTACATTCAGTTTGCAAAGCTCAACCCCACCCCCTTCCCCTTTACCCCTCCCCTAGTATTTCCAGTGAACTTACAGTTTTCGTCCGATTTCGATGGGACATTGCATTTGTATAATTCAAAACAAGGAGAAAAATGTTGTTTACATTTGGTTTTAAACAACCAACTGCTCTCCCCCTTTACCCCAATACCCTAATTACTGTTAATATTTCATATACATACCCACAGTTTTTATACGATATCGATGGAACGTTGCACACGGAAACTATAAAACAGACAGAAAAATATGGTCTATGTTTAGATTGCAAGAACCGAAACCCTCTTCTGCTTAACCTCCCCCTTATTTTTTATAGATACTCACAGTTTGTATCCGATATCGATGGAACATCACACATATATATTTTAAAACAAGGAGAAAAATATCTCAAAATCTCAACCTCTCATTCCCTTTATTCCTTCCTCCCTTAATTTTCAATGTTCCTTACACTAACTTTATTCAATGTGGATGGAACATTGCACATGTATAAATGAAAGGAAAGAGAAAAATCGTGCCTATCTTTGGTTTACAAAACCCACCCACTTTCCCTATCACCCTGATCAAGAAAAATTTACAGTTGAAACAATTCATTTTTTTGTTGTTGTTGAATTATCTCTAAAACGCTGGGGAACGTTATTAAAGTACACATTATTTCCTATTAAACAGCACTGAAGATTACGATCGGAAAATTGCTGACCAAGAAATTTTAAAAATTTTGAATTTTAAAAATTATTTTAAAGTTTTTGTGAGAACACAGAAATCTACAGTTTATTTGATGTCGAAGGAAGTTTGCACACATATGCTTTAAAATAGGTGAAAATGATGTTTGTATTTAGTTTACAAAACTGCACCCGCCCTCCCGTGTCACCTCTCTTAAGACTTATTTACACTTGCAACTTTTCCCTGTTTAGAGTATATCTCCAAAACAAACTCAGATTTTTTTGTATATATGCTGATTGGAATCACCAAAAGCATTGAATTTCCAAGACCACTGCAATAAACTTGAAACTGAATGAAACAGTAATTAAAATTTATAAATAAATATCTAATTTTTTCTAAATACAAACTTAATCTATATGGGTACTCAAGTCTAGCAATAGTGAAACATTGCCGGGTCAGCTAGTTTGAAATAAATTCTCAGGACATTATGAAGGAACTCAGAAAGCTAAAAATACGTAAAGGGACTGGTGTAGATAATATTCCTATTGATTTATTAAGGATTGTGGGATACGATATTGTACCTTACCTTGAAATTTTATTAAAAATGATTCCGGAGTCTTGCTGCTTACCAGAGGATTGGAAAGGAGCTATGGTAGTACCAGTTCATAAAGGAGGGGTTACAAATAGGGTCAAAAATTACAGGCCAATTAGTTTGACATCAGCGATGGGCAGAATGATGGAGAGATTGATATGCAACTATATCAGAAACGTCTGTGAGGAAAGAAACCGATTTTCAGATCGACAACATGGCGTTACGCAAGGATATTCATGTGAATCTCAGATGGTGGGCTATACGTAAGTTATTTCAGATGAATTGGACAAGGGAGGCCAAGTTGATATTGTGGCACTAGATATTATAAGCCATTTGACAGATTGAGCCATAAAATGGTTTTAAATAAACTGAAATCTATTGGATTGGATGAAAAAGTTACTTGCTGGGTAGAGGAATTCTTAAAAGCCAGAAAGCAAAGTGTTTGAGTAGGAAATACATTATCAAAAGAGGTGGAAGTTAATATGGGAGTGCCACAGGGTAGTTTTTTTTAAAAAAAATTGCTTAACGTCTCTTAACAGCGAGGTCTTTAGAGACGGGAAAGGATGGGGGGCATTGAATGGGAAGGAATTCGACCATGGCCTTTGGAAGGAAGCATCCCGGCATTTGCCTCGAGTGATTTGTGAAAACATAGAAAACCCAAATCCGGATGCCCGTACGGGGATTCGAACCGCCGTCGGATTAGTGTATTTAGACCAATGATGTTCATTATTCTAATGAATGATTGTGTTGATGGGTTACGGTCAGAATCTTGGTATTTTTCAGATGATATAATGGTATACAATAGTATCAAAGCAGGTGAAGACTGAATAACTTCAAGGTGACCTAGATAGGATATCTAGATGGGTAGTTCAGCATGGAATGAAGATAAATACCAAGAAGAGTCAGCTTATAAGGTACACAGATAAAAAAACTAAAGGTTAATTATTATTATAGGGTGGGGTTAGAATTACTTGTTGAAAGCTTGAAGTGTAAATATCTTGGCATAACATTTGATAAAAAAAAAAACCTCAATTGGGCAGAGCAAATTGGGCAGGTAGTAGGAAAAGGTTACAAAATCCTTCATTTACTGGAGCGGGTGATGAGAGGATGTACCAGAGAAGGTAGGGAGTTGGGTTACAAAACTTTGGTCAGATCATTGGTTGAATATGGTGGTGTAGTTTGGGACCCACATTTTGGTTATCAAATACACGAGTTGGAAGGTGTGTAAAGAAGAGCAGCTAGATTTGTTTGCGGAATTTATCGCAGGACCCAATTAACTGATATGATACAGGAGCTGGATTGGAAGTTATTGGAGGAAAGGAGGAGGGTGAAGATAGTGCTGGAAATGTACAGGGCATATGTTGGTGATGGGGCTTGGAGGGATATTGGTCAAAGAATTAGGAATAGTGCAGCGAAGGAGGAAGGTGACCTTGACCACAAGCTTGCGCTCGATTTCATGCATGAGGGAGTGGGATAATTTTCATTTGTTGGTAAGGATGTCAGGGATTGCAACAAATGACCAAGTGCAGTGATGAGCAATTGACGAAAAACGATTAAGAAATTTTAAATTAAAATTTGTAAATCGGAAAAGTGAATGGTGGATGAATTTAACATTATAATTATAATATATATATAAAGGGGTAATTAGATGTTTTGAGATGTTTTGGGAAATTACCACCAGAGTGTTAGCTCCATCGCAATGAAATTAATAAATAATTTTTTCAAAAAATGAAAGAGAAGGTGAAGGGAGATTATTATTTTATTTTTAACTGCTTTACGTCTCTCAACAGCGAGGTCTTTAGAGACGGTAAAGGATGGAGGTAAGGAATGGGAAGGAATTCGGCCATGGACTTTTTAAGGAAACATCCCGGCATTTGCCTGGAGTGATTTGGGAAACCATGGAAAACCCACATCTGGATGCCCGGAAGGGGATTCGAACAGCCGTCATCCCGAATGCGAGGCCTGAACGCTAACCGTTACACCACCACTCTCGGTGTGAAGGGAGAGGAAGATGCATGTACATACATCATATTCAATCGCTGAGGGAATCTATACTGTATTCAGGCGACAACAAGTTTTTTTAATTACTTAAGAATGTCTAAATCTTTTTTTTTTTTACTTATTTTCGTTTATATACGTTGATTTTAGCGGGAAAGATACGAAAATGAGAAATGCTTTTTGTTTTACGCATTTTTCTTCTGTACACTTTCATTTCCACTCATTTCCACAATGACATTCTATAGTTCACTGGACATATTGAAGTGCACAATTCGCGTACAATGCGAGGTTGACAGCAAACATACTGCTCGGCCGTGCGAGAATGGACACGAGTGGCTGGCTGGCTGCGCCATCAGTTTCTTGCAACCTAGAGTGGTGGTGTAACGGTTAGCGTTCTGGCCTCGCATTCGGGAGGGCGGTGGTTTTAATCCCCGTCAGGGCATCCAAATTTGATTTTTCCATGGTTTCCTAAATCACTCCAGGCAAATGCCGGGATGCTTCCGTCAAAAGGCCAAGGCCGAATTCCTTCCCATTCCTTGCCCCCATCCTTTCCCGTCTCTAAAGACCTCTCTGTTAAGAGACATTAAGCAGTTAAAAAAAGTTTCCTGCACGCGTCGCCAACTGAATCAGTAATGGCGCGGCTGGTTGCGCCGCCAGGCGGCCTAGAGTCGCCAGAAGCCCCTGGTCGGAACTTCGGTCCGCTGGTCTCACTGGCCTTGTGTTAGACGGGTTACGTGACTTCATTATTGTTATTATTATTATTATTTCCTGTCTTCAGTCTTTCGACTGTTTTGATGGAATACTCCATCTGTTCCTATCTTGTGATAACTTCTTCATCTCTACATATACCTTACAACGCACATCCTCAATTATCTGCTTTACAGTTCTGTTCCCTCTGCTAACAAATTAACCTATCCTGCATGTCTCAAAATTTGACCTACCAGCCTGTGTCTTCTTTCTGTAAGCTTCTTCCACAAATTTCTTTCCTCGCCCATCATTTTCGAAACTCGTCCACTTAATTCTTAGCATTCTTCTGTAGCAACACATTTCAAATGCTTCAATTTTATTTATTTCTGGTATCCCTGAAGTCCACGTTTCGCTACCATAAAGTGCTGTGCTCCACACAAAGTTTTAAAAAGTTCTATTCTGCATTTAACATCATTCCTGCTCCGGCAATCGGTTGTAATTTTGCTTCACAAGTATCAGAATTCACTTACTTCTCATAATGCATCCGATCCTATTTTTGTATTTAATCTACTATGATTGGTATAATTTCGGCTTCATTTCATTACTTTTGTCTTGCTTTGCCTCTAGCAAGTGTTCGCTGGCTCGGGACTCCACCTGACCCTTAACACGTCACTAAGCTCAACATGGTTGGCCTAGTATTCCTAAAGCGACCTTTACAATTTATAGGAGGGAGTGATGAGGAAGTGTCGGAGGAGCTTACAAAACATTGGTCGCACTACTGGCTGAATAGGGCGCAGTTGTGTGCGACCACTGCTAAGCAGCTGCAGGGGATGTAACGGAGAGCGACTAGACTTGTTTGCGGAAATTACTCCACAATGCAATCAGCAACTGATAACGTAGTGTTTGATTAACTCCGGTGGCATTGTCCATGCACACCCACCTTCCCCCTTCACCACACGTAGCTCGACGTGTCTTTCGTCTCTGCCCCCCTCCCCCCCTCTCCCACATGCTGTTGTGTGTTCTGTACCTTTTTTTCACTGTGACAAATAATATGAATGGAAAGCTACGTGGCCTGGCTCGGAACCCCCCTCCCCCTCTTCCCAAGTAGCCCAGCGTAGCTTTCCAGCCAACCCCCCCCCTCCTCCCCCCAGACCGAACCAAGTAGTTTATGTACACCCCCATAGGGACGCTTTTCAGAGCCAAAATTAACAGCATATCTACAAAACGAAAACCGGATAAGTTTGTCTTATAAAAACTCGGAAACTACTGAGCAGATTTCGATGGAGTTTCCACCGTTTTAAAGCTTACAGTAGAATCTCAATTCAGTTGTTTGGCCTGTCTTAATTTTCAACTATAAATAACTCAGTAGCATTAAATTAAATTCTGAACAAGATGGAAGGATTAGATGTTGCATTTTCCACACTAAACACACATCTACAATGTCGATGACTATAGTCCTTAATAAAAGCAAAAAGATAACTTAATAATATCTATTTTGCACACTAAACAAAAGTTGAAGTATCCTTTCCTTTAATTCTTGATATTCAATTTTTAAACGTCATAGATAACCGTAAAAACATAGATTTTCTCTAACCACGATCTCTGGCAGTACCTACAACTCTACAATGTCTTTGGCCATCAGTATTAGTCTTGTATTCCCAATAAAATCATTTATTTACGATAATATTATTCTTGATTCAGTTTTGACATTTGAATAAAAGGCTGAATCTTATTTGTATAAAAGGCTGAATGTGCGGATTTAGAGTATCTGGCGTTTCGAGCAAAAACTATATCCATTCACTTCGCAATTGAATCAAATGTGAGTTTCTAACATAATCTAGCGTTGTTCAGTAATGTAGTAATGGAATTTCTTAACCAAATCAATGAAGCTTGATACATATGAGTCTTTTCGGAAGAATGTACTTGCAAATAAATTTCAACCCGTCCGTTTCTTGGTAGGAGGCGGGTGAATCTAAGCTTGCTTCGATTTAAAAAAAAAAAAAAAGGTTGGCGCAAATTTTATGAAACTTTGTACAAAAATTGTTCATTGCGGGAATTAAAAATAGGGTACCGGTAAATCTACGCCAACTATACCGGGCAACGTCGGGAACTCCACTAGTTAAATATAAAAAGATAATCAGATGCAATACAATAAGTAGATGATTTTTTGTAAGTTTGAGAATTAAGACCATGGAAGGAGCAATCAATCTGTATTAATGAAGAGACTGATTGTTTATTAAAAAAAGCGTAAATAATTTTATCTAAAATAATTACCTAGTTCACTGAAGGAAGTTTCTAAAACTGTATGCATAGGGCATAAGGAAGTGATGCTTTAATTTCTGGAAATAAATTTTATAAAATGGTGGCTGTGGAAAGCAGTTTGTTGAAGCTTCTTGCGTGTGACGTTTGGAGAGTTGGCGGCCTGGCTGTTAGCTCGCGCTGGGCTGGGACACCGATCGATCCTGCAGGTAGGCAGCCCGCCCGCCCCGTGGACGGTTGTTTAATAATAGCGCGGCCGGCACCTGCCGTGCGAAAACCCCGGACCCGTAAGGAAAGTAACAGCGACCAGGGATATCATTAGAAGAAATGTCCACAATTTTAATACCTAAGCAACTGCTACCAAGTTAATTGCCATAATAATTTATTAAGTTTGCTATTCGTAGCATTTCATGGTTAAATATATATATATACATAAACTTTACGGCTGAAAAATTGGGGAATTGCTTTTCAGTAAACATGTTGTTAATGACAGCAACGTAAAAAAACTTTAAAAAAATTTGGTCTGTGCTGTAACCAGGAATGCGAATTGTCATTTCGACCTAGGCTAGGTTCCAGTTTAATTAAACCTTCCGCTAATATTTCTGCTTGACCAAAGTTATACATTACGATTTATTTGCTACATTAGATCGAATTGATTTATTTTCTATTTATGTATTTTAGTGACCACTTTCGTTAATAATCTTTGTTCATGTTCGCTGTACGTGAGTTATTAGGTTATTTTAAGAGGACTTCAGGCCAAATATGTTACCGAATCAAGTATTCTGGCAATTCATTTCTTCGGAGATGCTCAGCTGTTTAATATGTTCTCTGGCCGTTACAGACACTATGACCAAAACTTACATTATGAGTGTTTGCCCAGCCTCAATAAAAAACAACGTGAAGCTTTAGAATAAATGCGGAGTGAACTTTAAGGGCCAAATAAAACTCAAGTTTGTGTTTCGCCAAGTTCGAGTTTTCGACCTTAGAAACAATTATACGATAGCGCGATCTCCCTGTTCGTGTTTAATAACTACGTCTCAGTTCTTCAAGCTCAAGAAATTTTACCCACCCTAAGGGAGGAACACGGACAAGTTCGTATTTGGTCGGATCAGGTCAACCTGTCATTATGTTTGACCATAAAAACTGGAACTATTCTAGACGCGTGACGATACGCGGGCTGACACGAGTTAGTGTATAGAAACGTTAATGCGTCACAGAGGTTCAACAAGCGAACAAGCGCCTTTAGCTTTAAGCTCAGTCAGCGAGGTATCTCGTATTACTCTATTAGAGATATTTTGGTGTCTCTAGTACCTATAATTTTTCACACAAACGAGAAAAGTAATTCCGCTTATTTCTAGTTATGGAAGGCAAATGTTTGCATGAGGGAGTAAATGGGAATTACATGTATGTTTTTTTCTCGTAATAATCCCTTTCTTGCCGCTCGATATTGTGACGGAGCGCTCACACTCGACGCCGCGTGGGGTTCTGAAGCTGCACTCTGTGTCCAGTGCGGCCGTTGTTCCCACTGCCCCGGGAGTCGCTACCCACTCTTCACTTCATTTACCATGCAGGTCGTACATTATGTAAATCTTCCACTCCTCCTTCATTTTCCCACTCCCTTATGCATAAAATTAAGTGCAAACTTGTGGCCATGATCGTCTTTTCCCTTCCATGCACTATTCCTAATTCTTTGACCAATATCCTTCCAAGCCCCATCACCAAAACATGCCCTCTACGTTCCCAGCACTTCTCTTCATCCTTCTCCTTTCCTCCAATGAGTCCTAATCCAGCTCCTTTATCATATCAATTACTCACTGGGTCCTGCGATAAATTGGGCAAACAAATGTAGCTGCTCTTTTTTGCACACATTCTAACTCCTATGTTTGATAGCCAAAATGTGGGACCCAAACTACACCACCATATTGAACCAATGATCTGACCTAAATTTTGTAACCCAACTTCCTAACTTCTCTGGTACATCCTCTCATCACCCTCTCCAGTAAATGAAGGATTTTGTAACCTTTTCCCACAACCTGCCCAATTGAGTTTGCTATCAAACGTTATGCCAAGATATGCCATGTTGGGGAGATACGATGGACCAGGAAGTGATAAACGTGGTTTTGTATTGTTTAAGGATCATGCAGACCACAAAACTGCCTTGAAGTTTATTCGAAAGCGTTTAAACGTTTTCAAAAGAATATTGTGGTTAACGGAATAAAATACATTTTTCAAGTCTCAAAATAGTGAATGCACGAGATTTCATAAATCTAATAATGGCTGATAACAAAAGAAAACTGGTCAAACTAAAAGGAGCGTCTTCGCTGGGGACTTTTTTCAATTCACTGCAACAGTTCACTGTCTCACAACAAGCGGCCCGGAGTGAATTCAACCTCTTACGTTGATATGCGAGTAATCTGGTTGTTTCCTGTTGGAAGCAGTTGGAGGATTTTTCGACAGCATAGAGCACCACACGATTAGCGTGTATCTGCTGTTGAATAACTGAACGAAAACTTTTCCAGAACAATGGACTCACAGGAGATCAATCAGCGCTCAGACTCCTCCTGGATATTCACTCCTCCTCTGACATATTTCTGCCACCATCGAAACCGAACGCGGGTGCAAAGTGTGTAGAGTGAACTGAAATCGTCGGGGTTTTTGTGAATTTCACGTTGAATAATTATTAACGTTACTTTTGAATTGATTGGCCGAATAAGGATTCACCTTTATTCTTTTTGTGAAAATATTACATTATGGGTGAAGTAATTTTTAGAAATGACCTTATATTTTTGTCATGTAGATTTTGATACAAAATCATCCACTTGTATACGACTTTCCCAAAAAAATTGAATTCTGTAAATGATGAGATATGTTTATTTTTTATTTATTATTTTTTTATTTTATTTCGTATGACCTAGCAACTAATGTAATATGTATATATATAAAATATAAACAACGACAAGAATGTTGGTAGCATTCACAAACTGTTGTCCGGTTGTTGCAGCCATTCAATGAAGGAAGTTGTAGCACTGAAAACGTCTTGAAATGATCCATCGTACTTCCTGAGAGATGATGTGCTCCACACTCTGGGAAGGAACTCCGCAGTCACAGTTAGGAGAATCCTGAAGTCCCCATTGCGTTGCATTTGGCGTGGCCTGTTTTCAGGCGATTTAGTTTGACCCACTGGTCTCTATTTAGATACAATCCCGGAAGTACAGTTGTGGGATCCTTAATATCTGGATGTTTCACAGAAGCAGAGTTCCAGTTTTATCGCCATTTTTCCATGACATCAAAGTCAAACACGTCTCGCAATACTGGGTTTGTGGATTTATGACGAGTGCGGGGTAGGTCATTTAGGACCTCGTGGATTGGGAGATCTGGTGGATGATCAGGATGGTGTAGTTTTATCCACCCACGTGCCGTTGCTGATCAGATGTAACCTGGGGACTGGGGTAGATTTTAGTTATTACTCTCATACCCTCGTTCAGATGGACGTTCATTTTTCTAGTGTGAGCACTACGTTGCCACACTGGAGCACAGTACTCAGCGGCAGGGTAAACCATGGTGAGAGCGGTTGTTCGTAGTGAGTCCGCATCAGCTCCCCACGAAGTACAGATATATTTATAATTAGTTACTTCACTAATTTAATTAACTAGGTACTCCTAATTTTGTTTGTTGGATTTCTTGTGGTACACCGAGGTATGTTTTGCGTGTGTTTCAGCAGTGGTCCGACTGCGACGGCAGGAGCCGTGTGTCTCGCCTCGCGTGACGTGTCTCGCCGAGAGATGAGCCCGAGAGACGGCGCGGCCTCGCCGCTCGAGTCACGTGACACTGCCCACGGCACCGCCGCGTCAGCTGATGTGCCGGCCAGCTTCACTTAAACCACACACACTTCAAGTCGTCTCAGGTTTTGTGTGTTCAAGACCATCGGTAAAACAGAAAAGTTATGCAGCTGTTTGCAAATACCAAACTATTCCAAACATTTAAATTCGTGTGACGCTTCGTTTTCGTGTAGGAAACCTAACCAAATCCACTTGTTTGATGGGAAAACTCGTGCAGTCAGAAGTTTTGTTTCCAACCGATACTTTGTATAATAAGTAGAATTTTTAGCAGATCGCACAGTTTTCAAGTGAGAGGATCAACTTATACAAAACAATAAGTTGCCTCGTAAACAAAAACAGAAACTTAGCAGTTTCTCTGATTTTATCAGATATTTCCGTTACTGGTTGGCGATACTGAAATTGTGATCCACTGCTTTCATAAGTTAATCTGTCGATGTTTTATGTGACTAACACCGGTTAAACACTGTCAGAGGTACCAAGCTATCATATATTTCTGAACAAGTTCTTTCAGTTCTCAATGGTGAATTAGTGACAGTCGTGCAGTGACCAGTCGAGTGTTGTTGGTCCGCCGTGGACTGCAATGGGTTGCGAGTTGGGGAAGTTGCTGGTGCTGCAGAGGGGCGGCGCAGGTGGGGGCGGCGGCGGGGGCGGGCAGGCTCAGCCGGGGGCGGCCATGCAAGACCCCCGCATCCCCCTCACCGCGCGGCAGAAGTACAACATGCTGGCCTCCTGGAAGGGCATCAGTCGCGCCATGGAGCCCACTGGGATATACATGTTCCTCAAGTAAGTACGTCACCACAACGGCTACGGAGTAGCCAGACATCTCGTTTAATACAAGCCTGAACGTTGTTCTTAAAAATATAATTCCAGCATTTATGTTCTTGTTAATTTTCTTCTAATAGGCTATTTGACAATATTAAAATATATTATAAGTTGTAGTCATTGTTGTATATTAATGCTTCAGGAACTTAATTTTTTGAATTTTGTAAATAAAAGTGCATCATTTTTAGTAAAAAAGTGAAATAACAATGAGATTTTTGCTACCTCTTGTCAAGTGACAAAATGCTCTAGGATTGGTGGTGGCTTCACAACAATAAAAACAGTTCAAAACTTGGATAACAGGAAGCGCTCCATTCGCAGCCGCAGCGTTTACAGACTTGTGATGTCACAAGTCTCGTTGGCCCGCGCCAGGCAGCAAAGGAGCGTTTTGGCGGGATATCAAATACTCAAAATTTTAACGTTGAATTTTACGCAAAATAAGCACTTTCTTCAAAAAAAAAAAAAAAAAAAAAAAAAAAAAAAATTACTACTCGGTGATAACGTGTACCAATAAAAAATTTAAACCCATTTTCTAAAAGTAGTCAAATAGTCTATTCTTAGTGTGTGTTTCATTTCTACTTGTTTGCATGCCGCATAGGATCAGTGTTTTGTTGACAGTAGGACGCTAGGTTTGGTCACTTGATGTATCTGTGTCCTGTATGTGTGAAAGTGAATGCAACGAGTGTTAAGTGTAATGTGTTGTTTAGTTTATATGAAAGAGGGGAGAGGACCTCTGGTGTATCTTTATCTTGAATGTGTGAAAGTGACTGTAATGATGGTATCAATTACGATTTGAAAATCTACTCATAGAAAACGAAAACAATGCCCTTCAAGCAAGACGAGCCAATCCGAACTAAGATTGATACTAATGCGTAAATAATAAAACAAGTTTGTATATTTGTGATTTGAAATAAGCTTCACTAGAAACGACGATGACATTATCAAAATACAGACTATTCGATATCTGTGTTGAGTTATCAAAAGAAAGTTTAAAGAACGCAATGATGCAATTTTACAAAGCGAGGGCTGTACCGGGATTAATATGTGATTGCGAATAGAGGACACTGACTAAACACCAAATAAGGCGGACAGAAAATGTGAGACTTGATTCTCTTTACTAGATAAGAAAAGAAACGAATACAATAAGTGAAGAACTGAAATTTTTTAAAACAAATGAGGATATGATAAGGTATAGAAAGAAATCGATGGAATATGTAATGCGTATTCAAGACACCAGAATACAATAGGTGCTGCTAAATTAAGGGTGAAACTGGGAAGAAGAAAGACGAGATCAAAACAATAAAATGAATAAGGAGCAACATACCATAAATGTTTAAACCTTGATTATGATTGAGATGATCAAAATTTTAATACATTATTAATATATAAAAGAGTTTTTATCCCGAAAAGCAATGTAGATCCAGCTGCATAATCACCGACATCATGTACAGTATTTCTTGTTCGATCACGCCTTAGGATTAAATTTGCAAATCGGACGGTACACATCTGTTCGGTATCATTATACTAATTTATTTTTTACCTTGATATGTTCAGGAGACACCAGTTATACGTCGCTCTATTAGTAATTGCGTATACATATTGTTAGTTGCTATGTAGCAGCTTTTGAAAGTTGCGTCGGAACGGACACTACGGAGTGGGAGTGTTCGTGGATTTCACAAGGCGAGCACTTAATGGAAGCATGTCGCAACCTTTAAGCTAGCGCGTCCTCTGGCCGGACGGCGCTGTCACCTGGCGATAGTGACGTCATACGTCTTTGGCCGCGATTGGCCCATTTTGAATCACCCGGCATATGAAGAACTTAAAACTGTTACGTGAACACTGTAATCTCTTCGGCTTCTCCAGAGAGCTTATTTTCCTGGACTCATCCGTTCACACACTACTAGAATTCTTTATTATTAACATTATTATTTTTTTATCGTGTCCCATGTTTCTAAAAAAAAGGTCTGTCGATTCTCTGGTATTGGGTGGGTATGACAGTTATTCCAAACTTTGATACATGAATCTAGGTGTGTATGGCGCTCTAAACTCTCTGTGGAGGCTGGCCAAGTTTCCTTGCTGATTCTTGAAAGGTATAAACAAATTCTTTCCATGTCTGTGTGTCTGTTTATAGCGATTGTGGGATATCCTGTGTATGTTCTTTTAAGTATACAGGATAAATGCGGGAGATTTTAGCCTTTTGATATTGTTTGCGTTTGGGTCTGAAACGGACTTTGATTTTTAAAAGTGAATGGTTGGACTTTACAACACCAGTTTACCGTCGCTAATGACCTCGACGTCGACGAGGCGTAAAGCCGTAAAAAAGAAAAAAAAAATTACTCATCAGAACTGTTGCTATGAAAACCGAGACTTGTTTGCGAAACTATAACTGGTATTTTGATATCTCTCATAAGTGTAGTTTTGTTTGTGGACTACTCGGTTTTCGAGGCGGAGATGTGTAACCGTGCCATCAACACCTTGATCAGTGGTGACTAACCTTTAATGATCAACCTTTAATGACGTGCCATTTTGACGTGCCATTTTGACGTGCCATCAAACAATCATGACGTAGTAATTAATGGGAAAAGAAATGAAACTAAATACTATCACCTTAAAGCTTTATATTTGCAACCAGATATATATATATTTATATATACTGAGCAATAATAAGATCAACAGTTTTGTTTTTAAGTAGATGAAACTAGTGGGACTTTCTGTTGTTGCAAATTAGACGCCAAAAAACTTATATTAGGTTCACACTTTGTTACTTTTAGCAACATGCAAGCTGAAGTTGAGTCTTCTAACAAACGGTTTTCAAGGGAATCTTTAAAATTATTTTGGTTCGCATTTTCGACAAAGAGATTTGTGATTTGTTTCATAGTGCTTTTTACAGATTATCTTTAAATATCACTGTTCTAGAACATAAAGGACACACCTCTTCATCACCTTTGTTGATCCTGACATATCTCAGTCCGTCAAGGTTGACATTTTCTATTACACATACTTCGCATTTTTTTTTTTTTTTTTTACCAATTAGCCATCTTGAATAGTCGTACAACTGACTGTAAAAAGCAGCTGTGGTAACGAAATTAGTTTAAAAAATTGCAAGGACGTCAACAAAACGTACCGCGGCAGCGCCGCCCGCGTACTACACCTCCTTTGCGCAACATGTAGTCGTCCGGCACGGGTAGTTTCGTGCGTGATCTCTGTTACGGTGATCTTAAATTATGTAAACGAAAAAATAAATTACTCACGTCGATTAGGCACCTACTTAATTAATGCGGTGCTTGGCATCATCGGCACGCGTGCGATTTGTTCTATGACTGCGCAGAACAGCCTAGAAGCCGTCGTCAGGACAGGCGGTGCGCGAGGGCTAGGAGGCGTCCCTTGTTGATCTGTATTAACCACCCGCTGATAACGTCGCTATTATCTGTAATACATAATAACCAGATTACCCATACGAAAATCTCGCGAACACAATGAGTAGTAACGTTTAGGGGGGGGGGGGGGAGGGGTGTTTGTAATAGGATGAAAGAAGAACCGCCCCATTTGTTTCAGTTGTTTATTTGTTTAGTGTAATAGGTACGTGAGAATAGTCGACGCCAGTGAAGCAGTTTATTTATTAATATCTCTGTGGTATGCTCTACTGCCATCTAGTGGCCTGGCTCTGAACTGCCTCATGCAAGCGACATTCACGGTTATTACTTTTGCCCTTTAAGGGGCAAATTCCGAAATATTTCATTCTTAATTTATAATGTTGCCTGTGTGCAGACCTAACTCTTTTGAATGACACCTGATTTATATATTTAGATTATGTGTCAATGGAGACAAATGACTCTTAACGAAAAAAAAAAGCATGTTAAGGAAATGTTGATACTTTTGCCCTTAAAGGGTGGAATTCCGAAAAACTCCTTTCTTAACATATATCGCCATAGCGGAGATCTTTAGAATGGTGCCTCATTTAACAATTTCAGATAGGTATCCAGGAAGACAAATGACTCCTAACACAGGAAGCAGCATTTTAGAAATATTGACTTTTTTGCCCTTTAAGGGTCTAATTTCGAAAAATTTCTTTCTTAAAATAAGATGTGATCAAAGTGGAGACCATAAGCTTTAAAATGGCACATCATTCGTTGATTTCAGTTTAGTATGAATGGAGATAATGACAAAAGAAAAAAATAAGTTCTGGAAGTAATGGTAATTTTGCCCTTTAAGGGTAAAAATACGAAAATTCATGCGGAGACCTTAATATATAAAATGATACCTAATTTATCTATATCGGTTAGATATAAAGGGAGATAAATGGCTCGCGACACAAAAACGTATTGCAGAAATATAGGAACTTTTGCCCTTTAAGGGTCGAAATACGAATTTCTTTCTTAAAATACGTTAGGTATGAATGGATATAATGGCTTGTGACAAAAAAACACCTTAGAGAAATAATATATAACATTACACAGTAACACTGGAGACAAATTGCATCTGCACATTATTACTATTACTATTATTTTTCAAAATGAGTGATTGTATTGAGCACTACGTGATAAAAATATGTAAAATGTAAAATCTTTGTCTGCATATTCGCGCAGCACAAAATGTGACAGATTTTAATAAAGCAGCATATCTCAGTGTTCAATATAGTCGTTGATATTATTATTATTATCTGCAATTGGACCCTGTCGGATCACGCAAAGCCTTAACGATTCAGTTTTCTGAGTTTCCATATAGCTTTCATTATTCCTCCGTGGATTTTCTTCCTTTCTTCATTCCACTTCGTCCCCGGTCTCTTAATGACTTCATTCTCTCGCGGTACTTCCCAGTTGCTAATTTTTTCTGTGTATGTTTGTCTGTCTACGATTTCTGATGAGTTTATGTGGGCTTTTTCCATGTCTTTTTGATCTCCTGGACTCAGGGCATAGTTTTTAGCTGTTCTGTATACGTCACAATTTTATGAATCAGTCTTGTCTGTGGATATGTCCATAAAATCTTAATCTTCGTTTCCTGATGTCTGCCGCGAGGTTTGACAGTGTTTCTGTTGTCTTTCGAGATTTAAGTCTATATCCGTCATCTGTTTTTTCTGGGCCAAGAATCTTTCTTATAATTTTGCGTTTTTCTTTATATTAAAACTATAAATTTTGAGATTTATATCCATCTTTCCGCGCATCACGCGAAAACAAATAAACTGATTTTAACGGAGCTGCACGTACCGCGTAGGTTAGCAGCACATTTCCTGATAGCACAGCGACACAAGGCGTAAAGTCTGGAATGGTTCGCGCTTTACACAGAAACGCGTGTATTTGAGCGAAACAGCGTACGCTTGGACTTGTGCCACGAGCTAACATACCAGACACATTTGGTCAATATTATATACATATTTCGAACATATACCCAAACCAGTGAATTTTGTAATTTTTTGATCCCCTTTTAACATTTTTGGTGACAATCTTCTCGCAGAGAAGGTTCGAATAGTGCCTAACCAGCATGTTGCTTGCAATATTTCACGTAATTATAATAACTGGAGGCAGTGGAACCTTGATTCTGGTGCACTTGTTTTTAGTTTCACCCATCATGACTCTAATCATATCGGGTGAGAGAACGGCGATACTAGTCACTCACTGAAAGCTCTAGACCCCTCGACGAGAATAAACTTATCCCAGCTACAACTGCAGCGTATGTCAGCGGGCAGAATATAAAGTACTGTCTATCGAGATAAGTTCCCGATCATGAAAGTCGTAAAACGTAATTTTAAGAGTTTATGTCTGTGTTTCGGCGGAAAAGATTGAGGGCTAGGATCGAGAAGAGATCCAGCCGTGGCCTTCCCATGGATCCTTCCTTGCAAACGCCAGCAGTTATTCTGTGAAACCATCGAAAACAACAATCTGGAAGTTCGGACGGGGAATTGAGTCCACGTGGATTTTAACCAGCAGCAAATAATGATATTAGGTCCAGGGCATGGCACACTTTTTACGCCAATAAGTTACAGAATTCCCGATGATGCAAAAATTTTAATTTTTAGTTTGTTTGCTATTCATTATACACGAGACATATACTGAACGGTTATTAACGAATCTCCACATAGTGATTACTTATATCACCATGTAACATACAGGATAATTTCTATACATTTTAATAATATAGTTACAGATTTTTTTTTTTTTTGCTGTCCTAAGTCTTTTGACTGGTTTGATGCAATCCTCCATCCTTTCCTATCCTGTGCTAACCCAAGAAACAGAAAAAAAGAACTGGATTGGGCATGTGCTGAGGAACGAATGCCTGCTTAAAACTGCTCTGGAGGGGACTGCAAACGGAGGGAAGAGAAGAGGTCGACGAAGGATGAAAATAATGGATGATATGATGATAAACGGGAGATATATAGAAACTAGGAGAATGGCGGAACAGATGGAGGCGTGGAGGGCTGTCACTGTGCATGGACCTGCTGAATAGCAGAATTGCAGATTATGAAGTGTGACAGACAGACATTTCAAAGTCGCATACTAAATACTGAAACCCAGAGCCTATCACATATATGTTCATCATCCCCCCAACAGAGTAACCTTCCGCTATGCAACATAGTTCTCCAATCTTGGGAATTTTTTTTTTTTTTGCTGTCGTCAGTCTTTAGACTGGTTTGACGCAATCCTCCATCCCTTCCTATCCTGTGCAAACCTCTTCATTTCTACATAACCCTTACAGCCCACGTCCTCAATTACCTGTTTCATATATTCTAATCTCTGTCTACCTCTACAGTTCTTACCTTCGACTGTTGCTTCCACTATTAAATTAACCAATCCAGTATGTCTCAAAACATGACCTACCAGCCTGTCTCTTCTTTCCGTAAGCTTCTTCCACAAACTTCTTTTCTCACCCATCATTTCCAAAACTCGTTCATTTCGTACTTTGACTTAATTTTCAGCATTCTTCTGTAGCACCACATTTCAAATGCTTCAATTTTCTTTCTTTCTGGTATTCCTAAAGTCCATGTTTCGCTAACTTAAAGTGCTGTGCTCCAAACATAAAGTATTAAAAGTTCTTTCTAATTCCTAGATCAATGTTTGAAACTAAAAGAGCTCTCTTTTTCATGAAGGCTACTTTTGCTAGTGCTATTCTGCTTTTAACACCATTCCTGTTTCGACCATCGGTTGTAATTTTGCTTCCCAAGTAACAGAATTCATTTACTTCTCATTTTGCATCTCATCGTACTTTTATATTTAATCTACTGTGATTGGTATCATTTGTGCGACATTTCATCACTTTTGTCTTGCTTTGATTTATATTAAGATCAAAATCTTGCTTCAGTATTTTCTTAATGATATTCAATAACTTCTCAATATCCGCATGCTGTTCTGCTAACAAGACAATGTCATCAGCATATCGTAGCATACTGATTTTTTTCTTCTTGAACACTTATGCATCATAAATTTTTTTCTTTTACTTTCATTATTGCTTTCTTTACATACAAGTTGAATATTAACGCGGATAGACTACAATCTTGTCTCACACCGTTTTTAACTGATGCATGTCTCTCATGGTTCTCTACTTTTATTATAGCCACTTGATTCTTATATAGTTTATAAAGTATTCCTCTATCTGGATATTTTAGACCTGACTTATCAAAAGGTTTATCTAAATCAAAAACGCTATATAAGTATTTTTGTTATATCTTGATGCGTCATTGAAGTATTAATCGTAAAGATGAATCGCTTCTGTTGCACCGCGATTCTTCGTAAACCCAAACTGATCAGTTTCTATCCCTTCTACTACGTTTTCCATTCTCTGTATGTTATTCTGGTCATTTATTTTGAAGCATGTGATGTTAGACTAATGGTGCGATAATTCTCACGTTTGTCGGCTTGTGTTTTCTTCGGAAGTGTAAAGATGATATTTTTTTTATTAAAATCAATTGGAATTTACATAACTTTTTGGTATCAGTTTGAATAATCTTTTGATTCCTTCTTCTGTTAGGGATTTAAGTAGTTCTGCAGGGATCTCATTATATTCCTTTTAATAATGTCGTATAGTGTTTGTTAATTTCCAGGATTTTTATTCATTATTTAATGCAAACTGATGTTAAACAATGAACGTATTTGGTTGATTTTAATGTATGGTGCTGCAGTGTGATGTTTGTGGCAGCTTGTTTATTCGTTGAGTTGTTTCTACCGCACGTGTTTTTCGGCCGGCGAGTACTCACGTATGTCCCGCGCTAGCACAATCGATCGTGTACCGAGGCCGCCCTCTCAGGACGAGGTGAGGGGAGGCGTGCTGGAGAGGCCCGTGGCCACAGTGACGGCCTTGTCCTCTCATGGTGCGCACTCGGCCTGCTGAATCGCTTTTTTTTTCACGGGATTAATGTTCATAAGTTTTTAATAGAGTAAGTGCAAAGTTACTGTTTGGTTGCGGTACCCTCTCCCCCGTGGACACCTCAGCCGTTGCTTTTGAAAGAACTCAGTCTGCACTAGGAGCCCCTCACATAGCAGACACCATTCCGCAAGTCGCTGCCAATTGACTCGCACCCACTACGCCGAGAATATCCGCCCCAGGACGCTGTTAAGTAAGGGCTGCCAACACCACCGCACTCACCGATTCACCCGTTACTCCGCAGCATTCTAGGGTGGGCATACATTTCATATCAGAACCGTTGGCGAATTGCTCGCAACCAACTCGTTAATAGTTGGTTGAAATTATTTCTCACAACGAACTTCCATTTATCCAAGGTAAAGCTCAACCATCTAGGAATATTGTTGTATAATGGAGACTGTTGGCGACTATGTCTAAGTTAATAATAGAAGGAGGCGTTAAAGTTTCTTATCCTCGCTTAGTACATTCTGAAATAGATTGTTGCTGATTATTGTTACCTCTATTGTGATGGTCTGGAGCCTCCAAAACTGAGGTAAACATTGCCTCCTACTGAAAAGAATTAACTTGTGAACGGAAAACTCATTTGATTAAAACATCACAAGTTGTTTATAACTTTCTTAAAGATTTAGTACCCAACTCTCAATTGAATTGGTTATTTGCAAAAGGCCATAAATCCACATAAATTTTTTTTACATGAGAGCATAAAAACTGAATAGCTCAAAATCTGTAAAAGAAGTTAATTGTTTTGTTTTGGATTTATATTTTGCTACTTAATACCGATATTATTGTGAAAGGTCCATTAAAAAATATGGTACTTAGTTGTACTAAAAGAAATTTTTATGAATTGAAAATATGGCGTTTTCCAGTTAAACGAAGACATAAAAATTGTTTAAAAATTAATTTGTTGTTCATAATACGGCCTACATGTTAAAATTATATATATATATATATATATATATATAAGAAGACTACAGAATTTGAATTATATCCCAATTTTGCAGAAATTAAGTTCAAAGTCTTAGAAATCCTCTTTTATTTGAGAGCATTCGTCTGTTGTTGTCCACTGACAGAGGGTCTTGTAGAAATATTTTTCCTCCTAAGGTATATACTGCGAAAGTTTTTTTTTTTTTGATGCCGTTTATTTTCTGGATATTGATCGGAAGTTTACCATTATAGGTGCAAGAATCGCAGTTCCTGGTTATACAATATTCAAAATTACAATATGGAGAAATCTGGAAAGAAATTTTCTGATTTCTGGGCATTTGTGCCTCTAACCTAATTGACACAACATTCGTTTTGTAATGATTCCGCCACTGACATCTTTATTATTTCTTTTTTGTATTTTAAATGTGGATTTATCAGAACTGATTAAGTTGTAATATTCTTTAGGTGTGTAGATTCCTAAAAATCACTTTTGCAACACCAAAATCTCTATCGTATGGTAAAAATAAATGTCTTGGTACTGGAAAATAGTGATTAATCTTATTGAATTTATCACTTCACAAGCTGCCAATAGTAAACTGACTACCATGTAGTTATGGTATTTACAACAACAATCTCCCTAAAATCCCTCCGTTTACCCTTTAAACCTACTTTTGCCCTCTATTAATTTTACTTTAAATTCTTTCAGTGTTTCAGGTAAGCTATTCATCACTTCTCTTGGCAATTTATTCCAGTCCCTCACTCCCTTTCCTATGAAAGAAAATTTTAGCACACCCTTACGCCTGAAATCAAGTGGTCATGGTCAACCATAACCTTCCAAGCACCTCTCTTAATTTTCCGACCAATATCTTTCCATGCTTCATCACCAGTATAGGCCTTGCACACTCCTATGAGTCTCTTCACCCTCCTTCTATCCTCCAATGAATCCCACTCCAGCTCCTTTATCATATTAGTTACCGATTGTGTTCTGCGTTAATTTTCAAAGACAAACCTGGCAGCCCTCCTCTGCACCCCCTCCAACTCCTGTATTTGACACCCAAAATGTGGATCCCAAACTACATCACCATATACCCCAATACCCTTACTTCTCTAGTGCATCCCCTCATTACTCTTTCCAACAGGTGAAGGATTTTGAACCCTTTCCGTACCACCTGTCCAATGTGTCCTGCCCAGTTAAGTTTGTTATCAAATGTAATGCCAAGGTATTTACATTTCGAGTCTTCAATAATTAGCTCCTTCCCCACTTTATAATCGTAATCAATCTTTAGCTTTTTATCTGTGTACCTAATAATCTGACTCTTCTTTGCATTTATCTTCATCCCATGTTTACTCACCCAACTAGTTATCCTATCTAGATCACCCTGCAGCTGATTACAGTCTTATATTGAATTGATCCTTTTATATAACATTATGTCATCTGCAAACAATCTACCTACTGACAGTAAACCATTAACACAATCATTCATTAGAATAACGAATAACAATGGTACCAACACTCTACCCTGTGGGACTCCCATGTTCACTTCTACTTCTTTTGATATTGCTTTTCCTACCCTAACTTTTTGCTTTCTACCTTTTAGGAATTCTTCCACCCAGCAAATCACCTTTTTATCAGCTCCAATAATTTTTACCTTATTTAGTACCATTTTATGGCTCACTCTATCAAAGGCCTTTGAAAGATCTAATGCCACACTATCAACTTGACCTCCCCTGTCCATTTCATCAGAAATATCTTGCATATATCCTACTAACTGAGATTCACACGAATATTCTTGTCTAAAGCCATGTTGCCGACTTGAAAACCATTTACTTTTCTCACAGAAACCTCTAATATGGTTGCATATTAATCTCTCCATTGATTTACCTACCACTGATGTCAAATTGATTGGCCTATAGTTTTCAATGCTGTTTGTCACCGCTCCTTTATGGACTGGACTACTATCGGTCTTTCCAGTCATTTGGTAAACAGCAAGTATCCAGATTCAATTTAAATAATGTTTCAAGGTAAGGTACATTGGCCCTTCCTACTATCTTTAATACATCTGTAGTAATAGTATCAACACCAGCCCATTTATAGTTTTTTAGATTCCTTAGTTCCTTCATTATGCCCTTTAGACGGCCGATGTTCTTGATAAGAATAAAATACAGATTACCCTGGGTTAAAGTTACGCACTCAAAATTCATTCACCCAAAGCGGTCGGCAATAGAAAACTACCTGCAAAGGCAAATGAGATAATGGTAGGTTCTACATGTAGTTAAGGGCTCTTGCAAGAACTTCTTCATTGTTTTTGCACAGATCTTTCATTTTCTGCCTTTTTTTAAAAAAACTTGTCTCAAGTCTTGTGGGAAATAAGTTCAACTGCTGCTATCCGTTTGGTATTGCTGTTGAAATGATGGCTTCTAATCTTTTGAATTGGTTTCTCACACTGTGAGCAAACATCAAATTGGGGTAGATTGACAGGAAGATTGTAGTTTTCCTTGAAAAATTTCCATTCATAATTGTAATTAAATTTCATATTAGGATGCAAATATACATTTCTGAAACCTTTCCTTCTTTTACATGAAATATTAATATCAAAATTGTTACTCGTCTTCAACATTTACGCCCCACAAAAAGTACAAAAAGTACTACACAAGTAGTTGGAAAAGGCCATATGTGCGGAGATGTGACCTTCTCGAACTACACATGGAAAATGATACCCAATTTTAATGCATATACGAGGGTTATTCCAAAACTAAGGTCCGATTCGCTGTAACTATTTGAATTGGGCGCCAAGGACAAAACACGCATGCGTTCCGACTCCCGGCATGCCTTGCGCGTCAAGCGCTGCGTTGTTTCTGTTGCTGTGTGCTGTTTGTAGTGTCAGTTCACCATGTTTAAGACATTTTGTCGGCCCACCGATTGTGAAGTAAGGGCAGTGAGACGGTGTTTGTCTGCAAGAAACGTTTCAGCGGCAGAAATTCATCGGCAGATTACTGAAGTTTACGATCCTAACATAATGAGTGACAGTAAAATGCGCAAGTGGGTACGAGCTTTTAATGAAGGACGGGAAAATGTGCTTGATGAACCACGGTCTGGCCGACCATCAGTGATTTCAGAAGATTTGGTCAATGCGGTTGACCAAAAAATTCGTGAAGATCGACGATTCACTATTTCTGATCTCGAAATACTCGTACGAGTAGATTTCCCGAATGTGAGTAGAACGACTTTGTACAGAATTGTGTCTGAACATTTGAATTTTCACAAATTGTGTGCCTGTTGGGTTCCCAGGCTGCTTACTGAGTCCCAACAAATGGAAAGAATGGCTTATGCTCTAGTTTTTTTTTTTGGAGCGATATCATAAGGAAGGTGACAGTCTTTTAGACCATATTGTCACAGGGGATGAGACATGGGTTTCTCACATAACCCCCGAGTCTAAACGTCAGTCGATGGAATGGCGTCACACGTCATCGCCAGTCAAGGTCAATGCAAAGCAGACAATCTCAACACGCAAGGTTATGGCGACCGTGTTTTGGGATAGACATGGAGTATTGTTAGTCGACTTTATGGAAAGAGGGACAACGATCAATAAAGCAGCCTACTGCGCTACCCTGACTAAACTTCGACGTGCAATCCAGAATAAGCGACGTGGTCTGTTGTCGTCTGGGGTGTTGTTGTTGCAGGACAATGCCAGACCCCATACTTCGAAAGAAACGCAAGCTCTAATCAAGAAATTTGGATGGGAACAGCTTGACCACCCACCATACAGCCCGGATTTGGCGCCAAGTGATTTCCACTTGTTCCGCTACCTAAAGGAGTTTCTTGGCGGCAAGCGCTTCGACACAGATGATGAAGTGAAAGAAGCAGTTAAAAACTGGTTATATTCGCAGGCGGCCGATTTCTACAACTTAGGAATTCAAAAGCTTGTTGAACGATGTGACAAATGTTTAAATAAGCATGGAAATTATGTAGAAAAATAGAGAAATATGCAAGAAATGCAAGAAATGTAAATAAAACAATTTTTTTTTTGAAAAAAATTTTGATTTTGATTTTATTTCTTAACCGGACCTTACTTTTGGAATAACCCTCGTAGAAGACTAGGAGAAATGGCTCCTTCACAGCAAACGTGCAGCTCTTCTAAGAGAACTTATTTCTTTAGTAAAACCCATTTTGGAAAAATGTGGATTTATGGCCTTTTCCAAATAACCGATTCAATTGTACGTTAAGCTGAGTGTAATAATATTAGTAACATGAAAGAAAGATACTTGTTGTTATTGTAGTAACCTGCCGTAGACAGTAGTAGTGGTTTACAAGGGCGACGGAACAAGTAAAGCTCGCAGCCTGTGTTGTTTTCACTATGTTAATGTCTCCTACTTACCGTGTGTCCTGGAAGCAGAAGCACGTGGCAACTAACATGTGTGTCCACATGTGTTTCGGAGGATCTGATGAAACGAACCTCAGTCCAAATAACCTAAAGCGACGAATTTTTTGGCAAGTCCCGATAATTTTTTTAAAAAAATGTCTGTAAACTAGAAAGCCATATAACGACCCACGTAGTTTGTGGACGCTCCCTTGTTTCCTGAATGATCGAGCCTGACCGCTGGTTTACACTACTGCCTGGAGTCGAGTCGGCCTCACACAATGGCCGCCGACAACAAAAGAGGCGCCGAACAAAGGCGTCGACTGTCAGCTGCGAGCGTTAAAGAAATGCGTCCAGCTCAAAGGAAACCACCACAACTTGGCGTCTTTTATAATTTCTACCTCACCTTGAAAAAAAAAAAAATCACAGATTCATTCATTATTTTATGCGAAGATATGGTATGACCTGAAGTTATGTCGAAAATTAAAACATTGACCCCCTGAACTCGGGGTGCGAGCGTGCGTTAGAAACGACGAGGTGTTCAAAACCCACCTTTTTTTTTTTTTTGAGGATATCGGGAAAAGAAAACGTTGAATAGACTGAGTTAAAATTTTACATGCTGACTAACTACGTTTTTCCTCAATTTTCTGTATTCCCCTTTTACCCTGAAGACCATTGACATTAGTAGAAAGACGAAGATTGAAAATTTGGCATCAAGCTGTAATTTTTGTTTGGAAACTATGGTACAAAGAACATTACAAACGTTTGTTATTATTACAGGCACATAAAGAGTACTGGATTTTTTTTGTCTTAAACTAGGATACACAATATAAACAATTAAAATAGCAAATACTTCACTTCGTTCCCTTCAATCGACTAAACATTAGCTAAGAAGAGATTAAAAAATTGCTGAAGTGCATTGTAAAAACTGAATATTTCTTTTTTTTTCACAATACACACAAACACACACACACACACACACACACACACACTTACAATACATTAAAGTGAAAAGATGATCACGACTGGCAGTCGATTTCATTTCTCGGAAAGTTTTCTTATGTAGTTTAGCAAGCCAGGGATTGAAATAAATTAGCAAGGGAAGAAATAAATATTTTACAAGAAACAATATAACAATTCAAAATCCATTATGGAAAAAGCAATTTGGTGGGTAAATGGTATTCGAAGAACTTCAGATATAATAATAAGAAGAAGGAAAAATTGAAATGGGAAAATTGTGAGTGAAGGGCAAGTGCTAACGGAGCATGTATGTACGTCAAGCAAGTTGAATTAAATTGCATTATTAATAATTGGGATAGAGCTTAGACCATGTTGGAACTTCCTCTGGATGTACACTTTTCACCTTTTAATTTCTATT
Source organism: Vandiemenella viatica (assembly GCA_031002005.1). Classification (NCBI taxonomy): domain Eukaryota; kingdom Metazoa; phylum Arthropoda; class Insecta; order Orthoptera; family Morabidae; genus Vandiemenella; species Vandiemenella viatica. The sequence continues at coordinate 11,764,344 of CM061918.1, forward strand.
GCAGATAAATTTTTGAGCATCTCCTTGCGCAGATTTTTCTAGCTATTGACTGCTCTACTACATTCCGGCTCTTGTATGATTACAGTCAAATGCTCTTTGATACCCGTTATCTCTTTTTCTAACCACTATTCCTAATTTATCTCGCAAAATCCGTTCATTCTTTGGCGGCAACACATCCCTTAAAACTATCAGCTCTCTGTTCACTTGCCTTGCAACGACTAATCAGCAGCTGATATAATAAACAAGCAGAAACGGGATTCATCGGGAGACAAGAAGACGGTGAACAGACTTGTGTAGACGGCATAGACTGGTGATGAGGCGTAAACAGATGTTGGTGAAAGAATTAAAAGAGGCGCGTGGAAGGGAAAAGACCATGACCACACAGGACTGGCACTCGATTCCACAAAATAAGGCTGTCAGGGATTCGAATAAATTACCTAGGGAAATGATTATTGATTTACCAAAGACGCTAAAATAATTTAAAATTAAAATGCATAGAGAACAAGAAATGGGAAGATTGGGTGTGCTGGGAAATTGACACCGGGCCTTAGATCCGTCACAATTAAATAAATACGGTAAAAAATAATAATAATTAGAATGCTGGTTTGTCGTATTACTTTACTAATGCTTTCATCCTTTCCTAGTTGTTCTCCGCTTTTCCTAATAGATGCAGGATTTGAGCCCTCTTGATATCACCAGCGATACGTGCGCTCCTTAACTTTGTTTATTATACGAAGCACCTGCATATATTTTATGTTTTCAAGAAGTAATGCACGCTACACAGAATAACCGTACAACTATTTTCTTTTTATTCGTTTCGTTGATCGTTTTTGCTGTTTATGATAATTTCGTATTGAGCTGTGAGATAGCTGTTGATTCTCTGTCAGTGCTTCGTAGTTACGCGTAAACCGGTGCCCGTGTCTTAGGTGCGCTCACAGGGTTAGAATAGTTTACATTTCTAGAGTGAAACGTCAGATTACGGTTACTATTACTATGATTGATAGACGTAAAATACAGCCAACCAGTTGCATCAGTCAGGCTCTTAGTCTTCACCGGTTTCGACCTTCTTAAGATGGTCTTCTTCAGAAGTACATGATAATATACTAGCGGGTATTATGATTACTATTATTACTCCACGATTCACTAAAAGTGTGTGGCACAGGGTCCATTACACCTATCCGAAAGGGTAATAGTTTGGAAGGGATATACGGGATATGGCAGGAGGCGCCCATGGGCTATTGTGAGGAACCATTCCAGCATTCGTCTGGAGTGATCCGGGAAAACCATGGAAAACCCAGATCTGGATGGCCGGAGTGCTTCATCGGAAGCTACTCCTGTCAGATTTGATGTTTACACGCCCGGTAAATCCTTTCTATTCCATTCCCTAATCGCTCGTGGAAAAAATGAACACAGAAATGAATCTGTTCTGGCCCTGGTTTGTCTTATTTTCGCGGTCATTCCTAGAAATGAATGTTGCTGGTTAAAATATTTGTTTGTTGTCATTCCGAAATTCGTCATCTTTCGGTGTTCCAGGTCTTTCCAACTTAACTCCTTCAACATCGCACTTACGCTTTCCCTCCAACTATATATACCTGTGACGAATCTGGCGGCTCTACTTTAGACCTTCTCCAAAGCCTCTATTAACTCCTTTTGATAGGGACCCCATACAGAATAACAATATTCTAATTGAGGACGCACTAGTGACTTGTACGCAATCGTTTTAACTTCGGAGCGCATTGTTTTAAATTACGACCTAGAAATCGTAGCATACGATTTGCTTTCCCAATTATCTCAGTATGCTCATTCCACGACAAATTACTAATAATTGTTACCCCTATGTATTTAGGTATTATTCTGTGCACAAAATAAAACCCTCTGTATGCAATTAACTGTTTCACCCAAAAAAGTGACCTCAACTCCTTCACAATCAATGCTGCATCAATATTACATAGGCCGTTGATGAATCAACTATCTGTTTAACGCAAACGACGGTCGCGTACTTTAGGCCATGTGAAGATGGAACGCCCGACTAAGTCGTTCATGGCAGTAACTTCTTTTCAGTATGCGACTTGCCGTACATCAGGGAAAGCGAGCTGGCGACTTCTGTTCACACAGCGTCTCTGGGTGTGGCCATGACTGAGCGGCAAGCGTCGCTTGGTTCACGTGGCCATAGAGCCCCTAGGAGCCTTTGTTTGTTGTAAGAGGATGACGCCTTTTTTAATTTTCAGCTAACGGTCGTTCACTTTGTACTGATTTCAGAACACGTGCGGTCGCAAAAATGGGAATCATGAGGAAACGAGTTCGATCACTCAAACAGCATTCATAACATTAGGCTCTATGCAGTGGTCTGAAACCTCAAAATGAGAAATCGCTAGAGCGGACCACTAATATCGGTACCCAAAATCGGTATACATATATAAATAGAACCTCAATGTTGTGTGCCAGAGTTGGAACTCCAAGATTTGCTACTAGTTTCACATCAAACTGAACAGCATATTGATGGCAAACGTCTGCCGCAACTGGACTAAAAATTGTCACCAAAAGTTGGTGAAAATTTTTTCAACTCGCATTCAAAGATGGGCTTCATATTGATGTAATTTTTTATCTTCTTATAACATGAATTGAGTCAACATTTTTGTAGCCAACATGAAAATTCTTCTTCCAATTTTTCCTATAAAATTGTAGATTTTTTCTTTTTACACTCAGGCTTGTACTAGGTTCTTCGTTTGACGATATTAGTAACTAGGAGAAAGTTTCTCTTCTAATGAATGAAAACGAATAAAAAAATAAAACCCCAATTCTAGTTTATATAGACATACAAAATCCCTATAAATGTCGACAATTTAGTGTATAAATAAGGGCATTCCCGAAACAATGGAGGGAACGTTATGCAACAGGTAACTACTTACCATATAACCGATCGATGAACTCCGTGTTAAACATAAACGAAAAGGAATGCTAACTTGAAAATATAAAATCGTAGAAAAATTGTTACATTTCTGTATACCCAAAAATCGGTAGATTCGGGAATACTGCCGTTATGCTTCGGTTGTAATGCTGCTAATGGTTCCAGATACTAATAAATGCACAGTACAAGTTTAGTGTACAACTACGAAGACAGACCTGCAGCAATGTGGGTGACGAAATTTCGCCATGACCCTGTCTTGTACCAGTTATACAGTAACTAGCCCGTCAAAAATGGCGGGTTTAATGGAGTGTTATGGTAATTAATTTCCCTCCAGTTGCTTAACTAAATAGAATTGTTGTAAAATAAAACTCATTTACTTTATCGTCCCGTGTGCTGTAACAAAAAGCTTCAGTTGTCAACTTGGTCCAGCCTGCATTTCAGCCTAACCACAATCTCCGTTAATATTGCCGGTAGAAAAGCAAAGCTTCAATCACACGCGAATTAATACAGTCCCTGTATCGCATGTCAGTGTCATCATGTATCGCGAAATGTACTTGATCCTAAATCTCCACAGGTTCTTACACCTTTCTTTCTGATTATTTTTGATGAAGATCGATATTTTAACTGTTGAGACAGCTTACATCGGCTGAAATAATGACCCCAGTGAAAACGAAGGATGCTAAAAATAAATCTTAACAACTTACGCTATGCCACGTAATATTTAATAATGGCTTAGGCCACATATATCGTGTAATGATTTCAGAAAAAACACTGATAATTAATATGTCAATTTACGCGAAATACATACTTTTGTTTCAGTGTTCTGACAATTCATGTCTTAGCAATTGTTTAACTAAATAGAATTGTTATAAAACAAAATTCAATGTAATTTCCCATGCCTTGCACTGTAGCAAAAGGTTTCCGTTTCCATGCGGGTCCAGGTTGCACCTTTCTTTTTTCGTTATCCGTGATTCAGACCGATATTACAACGTTTGAATGGCTGACGAAGTTACATGTTGCTGAAATAATAGCCTCAGTAATATTGTTCAGTGAAAGCAAAGGAAATGAAAATAAATCTTATAAACTTACTTTATGCCACGTAATATTAGTTTTAATTGTAGTGTAGGCTGCACAGATCGCGATCAGTGTGCAACTATTTCCGTTCAAACAATTTAATAATTACAATACTAGGACATGGTTTAAATTATTTTTAAAAAACTATTCATTCCCTCGGCTGTAACGTCAAATGCGAGTTGTAATTCTGACCCATGCTATCAAAACTTTCACTAACATTGATGCTCGAAAATTAAACGTTTTATGTTACATACCTATGGACTAGATGTGTGGGAGAGAGTAGTTGGAGCCTATGGTATGAAGCAACAAGAAAGAAGAACAGGACGGACAGGCATATCACTTGGAGGGGAGCAACTAAATAGAGTGGAATGTTCCAAATATTTGGGAAGCTGTATTGAAGAAAATGGAGGAAACAGGATGGAGATTAATGAAAGAGGAAGATGTGCAAATGGATTTTTAAAAGTATTAGAAGTCTGGTATGGACTAGGGATGTCCTACAAAAGAGTAAGGACGCAATCTATAAAACATATTTTGTGCCAATTTTAACATATGGAGCAGAAACATGGGTGATGAAGGAGAGAGACAAAGGGAGAGTACAATCTGTGGAAATGAAATTTCAGAGGAGTAGAGTAGGAGTAACAAGAAGAGACAGAATAAGGAATGAGAGAATCAGGGATATGATAAAGGAAGAACCGCTACAACAGAGAATTGAAAAATCTAGGTTACAGTGGTACAGGCATGTAAAGAGAAAGGGAGAAGAGAAGTTACCAAGGAAGATGCTGGACATGGAGCTGAAAGGGAAGAGGCCTAGAGGAAGACCAAGGGACAGATGGATTAAAGGCGTTAAGAAATGTGTGGAGGAAAGAGGAGGAAAATGGGCGTCGGTGGAAGAAGAGAGATGGTGGTTAGACAGGAAGCGCTGGCGAGGCTTTTGTTCCCAGCAGACCCGGCCAGCGGGTGATCTGTGGGCAAAGAATTTAAGGAATACTTGTATATATCAAAAGAATATTACGTAAATATAAGCATCTAATGATTGATATGTCGATTTTAACGCAATACATACTTTTATTTCAGTGCTCTGTCAGTTAAATTATTCGCGGACGCTTAGAAATGTTATTAAATGGCAATCATAACCTAATAACAATGGCGTAAAGCGTGACGTCATTGTGCGACGCCATGGCGGGGCACGTGACGTCATACATGACAGACTTGCCTTATTATATGTATAGATGGGGCCAGTGAAGTGGCTGGCAGTGCCTCACACCTGTTGAATGGCGGGCGACCAGAGGATCTCGACGAGTAGGCTGCGGCAGCGAGGTCAAGTTGTTTCGCAGTAGCCGTATGTGGATGTCAATTATCCTTCATGTCGAAGGAATGGCAACATCGCTGTGAGAGGTGAAGCTCACCACGTCTACATACACCTGCTCAACCAACACTTGCATACAGGGAGAGCCTACAAAACGCCACTCCATAACTCTGAAGGTTTAGAATTACAAATGGCTGTAATTAGTATTTACATTACAGTGAAGGACATAGCTGTTCCCCGTTGTTTTGAGGGGCGTGTCTGGTCAACGCAATCGTATTTAATATCTGTAAAGCTTTTTCTCTCATCAGTGATTGTCAGAGAATGGAGGTTTCACAGCATACGCAATCTCAAACCTACCTGTTGCGTCTGTGCGGCGCATAAAAGGAATCCTGTGCACTAAACAATACAGACAGTGATCACCGCGATACCGAGTCTACTAGCACGATCGCAAAAGTGAATAATACAGACAAGTGTGTAACTGCAAGGACAAAGATTAAATACCACAAAGCCAATTAAAAGAGTGTTACTGGTGAACTATAGAAGTGTATTGAACAAAGTACAATAATTAGTAAACTTAAAAGGGATACAAGAACCACAAGTAATTATACGGGGAGAGTCCTGGTTAAAAGAAGGAGTGCTATTCATCGTGGTTTTATACGATAGTCACTAAGTGAACCACAGAGATTGAGGATCAATTGATGGAGAGGTATTCATATTGGTTAGCAAAGATTGATTCAGTTCTCTGGTGTTCGTGGACCATCATCATGTTACTAAAAGAAGATTTCTTGGGTGATATAAAAGGAAAATCAAGGTTTGGTTGCTTATCGTAGTATCTTGGGGAGAAACTAACTAAATTTATATTCACAGTTTACAGGTGAGCGTATAGTGGTCATTATTGCTGCAGATTTAAATTTACCAACTTTCAACTGCGTAGGAAATAAGATTAATATCACAGGAAAACAGAGATTTGCAAATACTGTAGTAAGGGAAGGAGGTTTTACACAAGTGGTAGAGCGGAACACAAAGGAACAAAACAACTTAGCTATATTTTCGATATAAAAATGGACGTTGGTGTACATGCATATATCCGAGAACAATTGACATCAACACTGTTTGACCGATCACCAGGAAAGATGGCACATACAAGTCATTTTCATTGGAGCAGTTTACTGACCAAGAAAATCATTAAGAACCCCCTTCTCCACCTTTACGCCCTTTAATTTTTATACAAACACACATTTTTTATCCAATTTCGATGGAACTTTGCACACGAATACTTTAAAAATAAAGAGAAAAATACTATCAACATTTGGTTTGCGAAACGTAGCCCCTCTCCCCCTTTCCATCCCTTAATTTTTGTTCTTTATACAATGTTACAATCGACCCCGTTTGACCCATCACCGTGAAAGATGGCACACATATGTATTGTTCCATAGAGAATGTTTATAACAAAAAAAAATCCAAACCCACAGCCTCTCCACCCCAATGGTTTTTACCAGGTTTCGATTTAACTTTGCACACATACTTTAAATCAAACAGAAAAAATAGTCTGCATTTGGTTTACAAAAACCAAACCCCTTTACTACCACACCTTTTAATTTTCAATGTTCTTTATAGTAACCGACAGTTTTAAATCCCGTCAAAATCAATTTAGCTGTTTTTATTTTATGCGAAAATATTCATAAAATAGTTATGTCCTAATGTACGTCAGATTTTAACTTTGACCCCAAGCTTTCACGTTGTGAAAACCCGTTAAAATCTGTATTTTATGCGTGATGCCGCAACAAACTGATGTATTCCAGATACAGATTTATGTAAGTGGTATGTATTAATACGCAGATGGTACATGTTTCTATTATCGAACACCAACTTTAACAGATATTGTGATTAGGTTGAAATGCAGCCTGGACCAAAATGTAATCTCGTATCATAGCATCCAATTCACACCGTTCTGGGAATTGTTCGGATATATCAATGTTCAGTTTACTTCTGGAAATGTCTGGTGCCAAGTTAATGAAACTTGATACACATGATTCATATCGGAAATATAAAAATTGTGTAGTGTGTAATTTATTTATTTTTTTAGCTTATGGCCATTGCACAAAAATAATACAATTTAACATTAAATTACAATTCAAAATTAACATGGTGTAGCCAATCGAAAGCTTTATTTGATATGTTAATAAAATCTATCGGTGATCCCCTGAATGCTCGAAGTGGGCAGTCAAATATCGCGTGGCGGATGGTTTGTTTTTCCTTACCACAGTCGCATCTCGGTGAATCTCTCATTCCCCATGTATACAAAGATGAAGCAGATCTGCCATGACCAGTCCTAACTCTGTTAAGAGCTGCCCAGGTCTAGCGGGGAAGGTCGAGTCCCTTTAGTGCCTGTTGACTGTCGAACAGGGAGTGCCATTCTGGTGGGGATGAGTCTATCCACTCCAATTTCCAAGCTTCTCTCCCATTAAAATTATCAGATATAATCTGTTTTACAGTTTTTACACTTGGATTTCTTGATTTAAGTCTCACAAACATATTATCCATGTCGTCATGGATGGGCAGATCCAAGTTATGACAGATCTTATTATAACGGTTAATTAGGAGATTGTGTCGTCTTATTGTAGGCGGTTCAATGTTACACAAAACGGGTAGCCAGTACAGTGGAGTGGTCTTAATACATCCGCTAATTATCCGCATTGTCTGGTTTAAAACTGTGTCGATGTTTTAGGCGGATGCTCCCCAGGAGGTGCCAGTTAACTTCTGCAGAATATTATTCCTGGTTCTTAGTTTCCTGCAAGGTTGTTTAGATGTTTATTGTACGACAAGGTGCTATCCATTACGACTCCCAAATACTTGGGGAAGGGGTTGTGTCGGATGGGAGTGCCACCAAGAAGAACGTCAAGTGAGAGATTCGCCGCCTGATTGTTAAGATGGAAGACACTAGTTTCCGTCTTGCTGGAACTGGGAAGGTGACGCCATTTCAGAAAATAGTTGCTCAGGGTTTTGAGGTCTGCTATTAAGCTATTTTCAATTTGCTGAACGTTATCAGATTGTTGTACTACTGCCAGATCGTCAGCATAAGAGAACTGTCTGGATTCCGTTTGAGGAATGTCAGAAATATAAACATTAAAAAGAAGTGGGGCAAGAACTGAGCCTTGAGGCATACCATTATTCACTCTTCTTACTTTGCTTATCTTATTGTCTGAGACAACCTGGAATGTTCGTTTAGCTAGCATGGTATTGATCAGACAAGTGATTTTTTGCACTTCAAAATGTTCAGCAGTTTATATACCAGGCTGTCTCGCCACACTGTATCGTAGGCTGCGGTAAGGTCAAACTCCATTAGTAAAAAATTATAGTAATGGGTAATCAATCCTAATTAGACCGAGCAACGCCGGGAACTCTACTTGTTTCTAATTAAGCTCGTGTGAAAATCTTGTGGAGCGTCAAGTAACTGAAGGAGTAAGTTATCACAATGCAGTACTGATGGGATTCAGTAAATCAGCGACCAAAATTGAAGGGGAAATAGTTGCACTTACACAAAAATTATAGGGTTCAAGAGATATATCAGATGTAGGTAAGTTAATCAAAGGATAGTATTAATATATTGGAGATGAAGTGGGAAGAGTTCAAGGAGTTAGTAAAAAAGGGTAAAAAATATTTATTCCAAAACAGAATATAAAGAGAAGTACAATATGGAGATGAGAAGGTTAAAGAGGTAAGTGAGAACGGAGTTAAGAGTAGAAAAGCAGTAGGGAATGGTTAAAATAAGGAACTAGCAAAGAGGGATGCTAAACATCATCATCCTCAACAGTTTCCGGCCTCTGGCCGGGTCTACATTAGGCACAAGCCTCTCCATTTCCTTCTTTCTTCCCACCACCTCTCTGTCACCACTTTGTTCCAGTCCTCTCCTCTCTTCCGTACACACTCCTCCACTCCTTTCAGCCATCCATCTCTTGGTCTTCCTCTGGGTCGTTTACCTTGCATCTTAATTTCATGGATCTTTCTCGGGATTCTCTGAGCCCCCATTCTCTTGACATGCCCATACCATCTCAGTCTGTTCCTCTCTACCCTTTCCTGTAGGGGTTCCTCTTTCATGGTGCGTCTAATCACTTCATTCTTTATTCTGTCCATTTTAGTGACTCCCATTCTACCTCTTAAAAACTTCATTTCACTTGCTTGTACTCTGCTGATATCCCGCTTTTTCATTGTCCACGTTTCAGCAGCGTATGTTAAGATAAGTACATAGTACGTATGATAGATTACTCTCTTGCTTCTCTGTGGCACCTCTTTATTCCATATCAGGCTTCTAATGCTCCTTAGGAACGCCTCTGCTTGTCTTCCTCTTTCACTTATCTCGCCATCATTTCTTCCACATTCCTCTAATACACTCCCCAAGTACTTGAACCTGTTTACCTTCTTTAGTTGTTCCCCTACCATCACAATTCCTTGGGCTACTCTATACTTTTTCCTGGTTGTTACCATGCACTTACATTTCTTTACATTAAATTTCAGGCCATACTCCTCCACACTGTCTGTCCATACATCCAACTGCCGCTGCACTTCCTCTTCTTCACCTCCCCAGATCATCAGATCATCCGCAAAAGCCATCACCTTCATGTTTTCCTCTCCCATCCTCGCTGCCACCTTCTGCATTATGTCATCCATAATTACAATGAAGAGTAGTGGTGATAGGGCACTTCCTTGTTTTAGTCCATTCCTTTGTTCCAGCCAATCTGATCTTCCTTCCCCTATTTTCACATAGCTCACACTTCCTTGGTACAGTTCCGTCACTCTCTTGATGGTTTCTTTGGGAACTCCTCTCTTCTCCAAAGCCTTCCATACCTTACTCCTGTGTACACAATCATATGCTTTCTCGATATCGAGGAATACCAACAGTAGATCCTTTCCATACTCATAATGTTTTTCCTGCAGCTGTCTCATGGCAAATATCAAATCTATCGTCGATCTCCCTGATCTGAAGCCATACTGCTCTTCTCTTAGCCCCTTTTCCACCCTGTCACGTATTCTTTTTTCAATTATCTTCTCATACACTTTGGCACTCCTTCCTCCTCCCTTTTTTGAATATAGGTACAATTATTCCTTATTTCCAGTCTTCAGGAGTTGTGCCCTGATTCCGTACCTTTCTCATCACACGGTGTAGCCACTGCTTTCCTACTACTCCCGCTGCCCTTATCATTTCCACGCTCACTTCATCAATGCCTGGTGCCTTTCCACCCTTCATCTTACCCATGAGCATGTTTCCACTTCTTCCAAAGTTAGATCCTTCTCTTTCTCTCCTACACGGTTGTTATTTTCCTTCTTCTCCTGAACAACTGTATCATCCTGTGACCAATTTGGGTTCAGTAAGGCTTCAAAATACTCCTTCCACATCCTTTTTAGTTTTTCTGAGTTGTTTATTTCGTTTCCATCTTCGTCCAGCATGTTGACATTTTCTATCCTCTCCTTCCTCTTACTTTTTACCATTCCATATAATACTTTCTTATTTCCTTTGCTATCTTCTTCCATCATGTTGGTCCACTTCTCCAGCCACTTCCTCCTTTCCTCGGTTACTATTTTTTTGGCCTCCTTCTTTTTCTTCACGTAGTCATCCCTTGTCTCCTGTGTCCTCTGCTTGAACCATTCCCTAAAGGCCCTGTTCTTGAGTTCCACTGCTTGTTTAACTCTATCATTCCACCATGCTAGCTTCTTTACACCTTTTTGTGTTACCAGTCCTTCCACACACTGTTTCTGCTGCTTGGACTAACGTTGTTTTAAAATATTCCCACTCCTCTTCCACTGTCCCCATTTCCGCTATTGGTATCTTACTCCTTATTATTCTCTGGTATTCCTCTTCATTGCTCTTCCCTTTCAACTTCCATATTCTTAATCTCCTATCCTGTCATTCTGATTTTCTCCTCTCTGTCGCAATCCTCGCTAAATCCATGCTAAACATGGGTTTAAAATTGGTGCAACGGGGGAGGGGGGGGGGAGCAATAAACGAGGCATCTAGAAATTTCTATTGATATATTAGAAAGCTGAGGGGAAGGATAAGTATTTAGCTAACTTAAGATAAGTACGTGGAAGAATGTACTGAGGACTTGAAAATAGCAGAGATACGGAGTGACTGGTTTGATGAAACCTTTAGGGATTATACTCCTGGAATAATTCAAAGGAGTGTCTCCAAATATGTAAAATGGAGGTAACCGCAAATTTTGTAATGGATCCTCAGGAAATTATGAAGGAAGGGTCATATTGCCGGTATGGATAATATTGCTACAGATCTATTAAAGTTAGTGGGATACGACATACCTTAATTGGGTCTTGAGAGGGCTGGAAAAAAGTGGTAGTAGTACTAGCTTTTACATGAGGGACGACAAATATGGCTGATTAGTTTGACGTCGGTGACCGGAATTCTAAAGTTCACTCTGCAAAATTTGTAGATATCTCTTGAGTTTCAAGTCACTTGAATTTAATAAATACTAAGACTATGCGCGGACAGACGAGTTATACGCACTATATCCGATAAAAGTCAAACATAACTTAAAAACCAATATGAGGTTTTTTTTCTATGGACTCTGCAAAATTTGAAAAATTTCGGTTGAACCTGAATTTGTAACAGCAATAAAGCCAAACATTTCGGTAAAAAAGAGATTCCGCTCAATCAGCTACTTCACGTGTACGTGTCTCTAAGGATTCGCTCTGCAAAACTTGAAGAATTTGTATCGAGTATGAAGGGGATCGGTGTTAGCAAGGATTGATATTTTGGAGAAACACTTCACCTGATCTGGTTTCACTGAATGTGTCCTGTGTTTCATTTTAAGGGTACCCTCTCCAAAATATGAGTAATTTTTGTTGAAATTGCTGGATCTTAGAAGAAGAGGTCGTGATTGCTTCAGTCGATTTGGCTGATCCAGTGTTTTAACCTTTGTCTTCACTCTACAAGATATGAACAATTTATGTAGTATCTGAAAGATGTTAGAATGCATAAAGGCCGTGATTTCCCGCGAACGAAGCCAGTATTTGAAATTTGATTTGCGTGGGCAGACGCGTGTTTATTACATGAGATTTTAGATTAATTATGTAAATTCTAGTGACTGGTTGCTGTATTTTTTACAACCCATATTTGACATCACAGTCGCGGAAGTTCCACCAATCCATCATTGATAAATATTATCTAGTGAAAACCTTTTTCCTGAGGTTTATCATCTCTCTGTTTACATGCTGTACCAAGCTATTTGTTCCGTAACAGCTTCGTCGAACGCTTCAATCCCAACACGATTGTTTCTTTCTGTCTTCCAACTCTTCCTTATTTTTAACTTAAGTCTTCTTCGTAAACCCCCACTATGATCTATGTCCGTAATTACCTCTTCTGTATATCGAAATCCGTATCTCCTTCGACAGTTTATCCATTGTGATGCTCCCTCTACGAACAAATTAGCCATTCTCGTGGTCTTAAAATGAAACTCATCATCCTGTCGCCAATCATTTACAAAACACGTTCATTTCGTTCTTTACGCATTACCTTAATTTTCAGAATTCTTATATGGCAAAAAAATTCTTAGGTTTTAATTTTCCCTAAGGTCTAATCTTCACATAAAAAAGTACCGTGATCGATTAAGTTTTAGACATTTCTTTCTGTGTTCTATATAAAAATTTCAATCTAAACATTTTTTCTTTTTTAGGAAGGTTCGTTTCGCTACTGCTATTATGCCTTTGACATGGTTTTTGCTTCGGCAGACAGTTTTCATTTTATTCTTAAATTATAGAATTATCGTATTAAATCACTTGCATTCCTTTATTCATTCTATTTTTAACTCCATATTTAATCCACTGTAATTGTTTAATTCTTGCTAAAATCTGTCTTTGTTTGCTTTGTATCTATTCCAATACCGCTCCTAATTTACTCTTAACGCTGATCAGTAGTTTCCCTCTTGCAATGTCATCAGCATAGAGCAGCCTTCAGACGGCTTCTCCACTTATATCACTTTCAGATTGTCTTTTCTCTTCCTTCTGTTCTTGCTCCTTATGTCACTTGAGATTAATGGGGATCTGGAAGATCACCGCGTGGCCTCGCACAGGTGTGCTTTTAATTAAGTGTACCACCATTGCCAGAGTAAAGCCTGATTCAGTAGTAGATACAATGTGAACACTAGGAACTGCAGTAAACAAAGGTAATACTAAAGAAATATAAATATACAGGGCGCCCAGAAATGAAAGCATAATCCTGCAACCACAGATACCTCACACCATATGCTACTGTATGACAAAATTTTATTTTAGTAAATGTATCACCATTTTCAAAATATTGATTTCTTAAATATTGTTTCGAAACATTTCACTTTGTTCTGTTTATTTCTTGCCATTTCTACAAATTAAGACTTTTGGAACCCTGTTTTTTTTATTTTACTCAAGGATATGCCAGTCATCTTAAACAATGTATTTTTTTCTTAAAACGTTAAAAAATCTATTTTTTTTTTAAATCTTGATCATATTTTTTAATTTTTTTTACTACCTGTTTGAAAAGCACAATGGTCTCTTTAGCAAATTGAACTACCATAAAACTATAATTTTAAAAGAAGTATAAAATAATTATACCATTTAAGATTGTTTAATAAGGTTTTTTTTTTAACGTTTTAAGAAGAAAAAAAGAACATAGTTTTAGATGACTCAAATATCTTTCAGTA
>CM061918.1:11779318-11819325 GCA_031002005.1 Vandiemenella viatica
CTTTCACTTACGAGTGTGGTAAACACTTCGTCCACCAACCTATTTCATCGGAATGACAGAAAGATAATATTAGGAAATAAAGTGACGCACTCATTCTTATAAAGCCGCGTATACACTTGAGCATTTGCCCCGAATGAGCATGCGTTCGGCCCGTTTTGCTCAGATGTATACGGGGCGAGCAGAATAGGTCCGCATGCCTCAGCCCGATCCAGGTTGGTCGGTACTTCAAAGTGAGCACGTGCTCGGTTTCGTGCTCAGTGGGTACGCGCTTTGTGTATGCGGTCGAACCGAACAATATGAGCCGACTGCCCCCTCCAGTTTCAGTGAATCCTCTGCTGTAGACACACGTATCTCGTGCCTAATTTGTGTAAACTGTTATTTTGTTTTTATAAACATGGACATGTCTCAGGATATTTCTCTTGCCCTAGTCGGGTGTTACCAAAAGTATCCCGTGCTGTGGAACCCCAAGGATGATTTTTATTATAATAATTTAAAAAGGAAATGCATGGAATGAAATTTCTGATCTTATGCAAATTTCTAAAGATGAATGTCGCAAGAAAACTGAAAGCCTCAAGGGTTCCTACCGAAGGGAGAAGCCACGAATTAAAAAAACAAACACCACTGGAACGGCTAAGTTCTTGTTTTAATTAATGATTATTTTTTTTGCGTTAATGTAAGTTCACAGAATCAATTTTTAAAAGAAATAGTAACTTGAGAGGATATATCAATAAGTATTATTATTTTTTGGTTTGGGTTATTGAAACTATATTGAACAGTAAATATAAACAAATCAGCCGACCTTTTGAGCTCATTGTCATTGTTTCAGGAACAGCTGAGCGTACAATCAAAATGGTTTTGCATTTAATGCGATGGTATTTCTCGATGAAAAAACTAAGCCTCGTGAAACAGTAAGCGTAAGTTTTCAAATTTATCCTTAATTTGCGCTTCACAATTATTTAAGTTTATCTGAAATTGAAAAAAAAATCGTGTTTTATGTCATTTATTTACAATATGGTAAATTATGCTTAAATTAATTAGTACATTCGCAGTTATTCGTATGGTAATTGAGAATTACAAACTTTAATCAAATTAAAATTAGGCATATTTCTCTTTCCAGCTTAACCTTCCAGTGAAGTAAAATATTTGCCAAATGCTGTCTTACATTTTCTGCGCTCGCTTTACTTTTGCGTGGGATAGTTTTAATTGGTAGAAGTGAACCACCCTTGTGTACATCATTTCTCCAATCTCCAGGCAGAATTTCTCCTTCTATTTCACTATCAAAACATGTGGAGGGGGTGCAGTAATTTTGTGAAGTAGCACTTTTTCTTAAAAAATTATGTAGAAAACTGTCGCTAATACAACGATCTGCGCCTCAGGTTCCACTAGCAAAGGTTTCCATAAAACGCGGAAAACGCTTGATAATATCCCAAAAGCATTCTCCACTACTCTGCGCACTCTGCTTAATTTAAAAATTCTGTGTTGATCCCTTTGGATGATCCGGGGATTGGCTTCAATAAATTGTCATTTAAAGAGAAAGCTGAATCTGCCAAGAAAAAGTAAGGAAGAGTCATATTTAAATCTTCAAATATCGATGGCTCTGGAAGATTCAGGTCCCCTTTTTCAATTTTCTTATAAAAGTCACAATTTTTTAAAACACCACCGTCTGAAATTCTGCCTTGACAACCCACATCGACGTACAAAAATTGTAGTCAGCATCCACCAAGCAAGCACCACCGCTTTTCCTCGATTTCTTGTTCGAAGACTGCAACAAATACATGTAACAATAACTGGTAACAAATTCCGGTTAACCATTGCAGTGTACTCAGCACTTGCGTAAACAGACTGGGTTCCCTGTTCGGGCCGCATGGGCTCGGAACACGATGGCCCACTGCTATGCAGGGGGTGGCCGTGCGCCCTCCCTCCTCTCAACCCGCATGCTCATTCGGGCAAATGCTCAAGTGTATACGCGGCTTAAGAATTCTTTATTCCCTCGTACCATTCGGGATTGGAATGCACAGCAAAGAGGTTAGCTTTGGTGCTGAGCACCCTCTGCCACCCACAATTTTGTGAATTGCAGAGTATATATGTAGATGTAGAATGTGGGCTCTATTCTGTGTTTTTCCCCTTTCTAACCTATAATGTGAGAGGAGCTTTGAAACTAAAATGATAATTTATTACGTACTAGTGATCGCCCAGCGATCGAAATTCGACCGTAATTAATTAAGTTGTTTAGTTTCTTTCATGAAAAAAGTAATAATCTAGTAATTCTCTGCATTACCTATAAAATTAAAACAATACACTCCACGCTTCTAATCGAACCATAGCAAATGATGAAATTTATTTATCGATGGTGCATTTGAATGCAAAATATTCATTTTGACTTAAGGCCGGAAAACTGCTTTAGCTTTATGAAACATGCGCATTTAAATGTATCTATCAAAATAATTTCGTCATTTTGTGTGTTCGCTATTTAAATTTGGTCTATTACCATTTTGAATTTCACGCAAATAGGTATTCCTTATTTCTTGTCTCTCTCTAATGAAATTACTGAAATTAAAAAATCAAAAGACACTTAACCAAAGTTTAACATTTTAAATAATCAAATGACCCTATAGTATCTGGCAGAATCGCTACATTCCTTTTCAAAGTATTCCTTTCATAACTTCAAACATTAATCTCTACTTTATCCGAGTCTTTCGTTTTTCCAAAGACCACAGAGTATGTCAATGCGGGAAATTCACGTAAGAACGTTGGCTCCGATCCTATTTCATGCGCGCACACACGTTCGCAAATTAATTTTTTATTTTAATAATCTATTTGTAACATGTATTAACTATGCTTATTATATTTTTGGGTGGCGTGGGACATTATCCACCAGTGAAACACTGTTACTGACCTGTTGAAATTTGGATTAACTGTTTCCTTATAGTGTCCTCTTCCCGGAAAAGTCGTCACGAATTAAATTAAAAATGCCGAAATATGGAGTGCTCCGCAACCGCGAAATGTTAGCAGCACTGTAAAAATGACACAAAAATTATCGGTACAGGGATCATATCAACCTAAATAGGTTGTTTTGTCATAGTGATCATGGTTAGGTTGAAATTCGGCCTGGACCAAGAGTAAAAAGTTTACGGAAATTCGTTCTGCGCAGCCCATGTCGCAAACCAGAGACAAACTGCGCATTTGTTTACAACTGAAGCAATCGATTATCTCTGATTACTTATATCGATTCCAAGGTTTGTAAAATATACTATATATAATTTTAGCTTTCTGTATTTCTTTAAGTTCCTCAGTTCGCCCAATATTCTGGCCGCTAGTTGAGATATCTACCAGCCCTCGAAATGTTGCTTCTTGCTTCTATATTAGTTCAGAGATTAATTTCGACTGTTTTGTTTCACCAAAGAAGACAAAGTAAGGCTGCTATCTGTGCCATCTACCAGCCATCTGAGCGAACTACGTAGGCGAGCGAGCTTTTTGTTTTACTTAATTTAATGTATTTGTAACGCAAATTATATATAGAATTTAGCTTCGTTCACTTCTTCTCCATATAATCTTTAACTAAGCCAAATCTCACACTTCTCCGTGCGCGCAATATTCTTAAAAATGTAACATAAGTTTTCGCTTAGCGTATTAATATATAGATTGTAAAACTAACATGGAACAAAAAATTAACTTAGGATATCTTCTCTGAGTCTGATATGAGTTAATTTTACTACAACTTTAATGGGATCTATTCTTTGGTATTTTTTCAAATAATCTGCATTATCACTCTTTAGTAATAGCCGATTGTATTCTATAAATTATTTCTTTTATTAAATAGTTTGCAGATTCAGTCTCTGTGAAAATGGTAGCCTAAGTTGAAATCCCCTTAATAATTTATGTAAAATTGGTATAAACCTTAATTAAGTTATAAGTTTTGCCATAGAGCTTTGTAACTTCAATATGGCCACCGAAAAGTGGTATTTTCAACTTCCGGTTGTGCTCTAGAACTGTGTGTACATGTGCTATCGTCGCCACTAGGCTTATTAAAAACTGAATTAAGCCTCTTAATCGTTGCATCTACGGTTGTTCAAGCGATTTCGGTGAAAGATAAGGGCCTCAATTACCACGATTTTGCCAAAGATAAAGTCCGCTGAAAGCTGTGGGTGACACAACTGCGGCATGGAAAAAAGCGCTAAAAAGCCTAAAAAGTTCACCCGAGTGTGAAGTCGTTTTGCTGAATGGGATTTTAATTCATTGCTTGACAGCTGTGGTAAGTGGTTGCTTGATTTTGAATTAAGAGTATGAGGTTACTGTATAAACCTCGTAAGCGCCTGTGCAAGAAATCAGTTACTTACGTTGTAGTTGTGCTTAGATTACGGCAACATAACACTGATGGGCTATGTATTGTTTGCATTTTTTTCTATGTTCTATGATAGAATTAACCTTAAGAAATACTTTTTTTTTTCAATCCATAATGTGAACAACGTTTCACAGGAAGGTAAAAAATTAGCAGTTAAAATCTCAAGTGCTTTCAAGTCTAAAATCGCCGTAAATTGACCCACATTTTGCCTAAGACGTACAACATGGACCTATCTTTTAAACTCAACAAAGGGAATAAAACAACTAATGGTTAATATTATGTTCATAAAGGATCAAAGATTTATTTTTAGAGTTGGCATGCACCTTTTTAAGTCAATCTTGGGGAAATTAGCTCACAGAATAACAAGCTCAACTTCAAACAATGTTAGATGTTCAGGAGTTTTTCTCTCCTATATAACCTGTAAATACATCTGAAAAATTTTTCTACAATGGTGATAAAAACATTTCGGCCTAAAAATCAGACAATTATAGTTTTAAAATGATTTCAAGAGAGATCGAAACGTCAGCGAGCGGTACCTTCCAGGCTTAATCGACTTTGATGTTGTGGATTCTCACCTGTCAGTCGAGTCTTGCATAGTGCACTTCGATAGATTACATGCTTCGTCTTTAAACAGCAACTCCTTCAGCTTTTTCACTGTTAAAAGCTTGTTCACATGCTGCGTCGCTAACGAAAACAAACTCACAGTATACAACCGGACTTGGACCGATGATAGCTGCCAGCTGGGACGCATTTGACACGTCCGGCGTTCACTACACACCGAGAATGGCGACCAAGTTGGCTGCAAAAGTATGGACCCGTCTTGATATGAATTATTTTTTAGGAACACCGTTAGGCCCGAGGATCCCTCTGTTCAACGAAGAGGACGCGTCGATAACGTAGATCTTGGTTCTGGTAGTGAGGGCGCAAATAAATAGAATATTACAGCTGTAAATACATCACCCGTTTCCTTTCGGAATACGAATAGGAAAAATACGAATTTAGACTCCGCAAATAACGATACTGAGCAGCTAAGGATAGTGGTCCTAAATTTTCGGAATATTACATGGAAAGTAGCCGATTTCCACGCTGCAGTTGCGCCTTATGATGTCGATTAAACTAGGAACCGAAAGCTGGTTGACACCAGAGGTTGAATCTAGTAAAGAATTTGGCCCTCATTTCAACGTTTTTCGCAAAGACACAACTACTTCAATGAGCGGAGGTGTTAATAAAACAGTCAATTTCTCTGTATTAACTAAAACAGAAAATTTTTGCGAGTTAATATTGGTGAAGGTAAAAATTTGGCAGAAATTTAAAGTTCATAATAGGGTCATTCCACCGACCTCCGGATTCTGGATTAGATAACGCGGATTATTTTAAACAGTCACTAAATAGTATTTCTCAAAAATTTCAGGGACTTACATTGATCATAGGAGGCGATTTTAATATACCCTCCGTTAACTGGGACACATGTACGTTTAGGTAAGGTGGAAGAGATAGGTTAATAACCGAACGTTCCTAGAATCATTCGCGGAAAATTCTCTTGAACAGATAGTCGAAGAGCCAACCGAAGTGACAAAGATACCTTGACCATTCTGCATCTTTTTCTTACAACCAATCAGGATATCGTAGATACAGTTTGTATAGAAGACGGTATAAGTGATCACAAGGCGGTTGTGGTAACTTTAAAATATAGTTTGACGTTGAAACATGATGAAGATAAGCTCGTATACTGCTTCGATAAGGTTTTTGAGGCGGGTATGGTTGATCACTTGACGAAAAATTTGAAATATACACGTTAAATACGAATGTTGAGGAACTTTGGTATGATTTGAAATAAATAAATTTGTTCCTAAGAAATTTATTAAGGTTAGTAAGAATTTTCCGTTGCTCAAACGAGAGGTGAATCGTTTACTCAGGAAGCAAAAGCGTTTACACACCACGGTAAAGAAATCGGACTCACCTCATCGCCTTAAATTAGTCCAGCTGTGAGCGGAAGTACGCAAGGCAATGCCTGAAGCTTTAAAAGAAATCGAAGTCAGGAATTTATCTGAAGATCTAATTACTAATCCAAAAATTTTTGATCTTATGTCAAAGTAATAAGAGGCTCTCGTAAGGTTATGCCGTCACTGATTAAGGAAAATGGGGAATTATCAGAATCCAGCATAGAGAAAACAAATTTTGAATAATATCTTTAACAAAGCTTTCACAACAGAAAACGTAACGTAGATCTCGATATTTAATAAGCGTACTGACAAAATACGAAATATCTCGTTCTTGACGTCGATGTAATTACAAAACTGCTTAGGAATGTAAAAACCAATAAGGCTCCGGGACCAGGCGGTATTCCTACTATATTCTACCCTAGGTACGCCGTATTTGATGAAATTATATACCGCCTCCTTGGCTCAACGAAAAATACCAGCCAAATTGAAGACCGCCCTCGTAAATCCATTATTTAAAAGCGGGAATGTTAATGATCCTCAAAATTATAGACCCTTAGCAGGATTTTAGAGCATATAATCTGTTCAAATTTAATGCGGTTTTTGGATGAAGGACACCTTTTAAACTCAAGCCAACATGGATTCATAAAAGGCCGATGCTTCGAGACACAACTTGCACTTCTAATTCATGACTTGTATCTGGTTATAGATAAACAATCCCAGGTTGACTTAGTTCTATTAGTTTTTTTAAATAAAGAGCCTTCGACACTGTGCCTCACACAAAATTACTTACGAAACTTTGTAGTTATGCTATATCTAGACAAATATGTGATTGGGTTGCAAACTTTATTAACGGTAGAACACAGTGTGTAGTTCTGGACGGTGAGTGTTCATCACTGAACGAAGTAAGGTCCGGGGTTCCCCAAGGAAGTGTGATAGGGCCTCTGTTGTTTCTCATATACATTAATAATTTATGAAACATAATAAGGAGGAAAAAAAAAAACTGTTTGGAGGTGATGACATTATTAATCGTGAAATAAAAACCGCTTTGTTACAAGTCGATATTACGAAAATAATCGATTGGTGCAAGGACTGGCAGACTGGAATTAAACGCTAAAAAGTGCCAAGTCATGCGTGTAAGTAAAAAAGAGACACCATTTAGCTTTGAATATACAATTAATTGCACTGTCCTTAGAACGGTAGATTCTACTAAGTACCTAACTGTAACAATTCGTAACAATTTGTTGTGGAATGAACATGTTGAAAGGTAATTGGGAAAGCAAATCATATGCTCCGATTTATAGGTCGTAATTTAAAACAACGTACACCGAAAGTTAAATCACTAGTGCGTCCTCACTTAGAATATTGTTGTTCAGCAAGGGGTTAGTGAAAACATAAGAGAAGGTCCAAAGAAGAGCCTCCCGATTCGTTACAGGTATATATAGCTGGAGGGAAAGCGTAAGTACGATGTTGAATGAATTGTGTTGGGAAGACCTGGAACACCGAAGGCGTAACCATTTGTCGGCAGAAGCTGATTGAAAAATTCACGACTGACCTGTTTCAGGATGACGACAAACACATATTACTACCAGTAACATTCATATCTAGGAATGACCGAGAAAATAAGATGAGAGAACTCAGGGCCAGTATCGATTAATTTCTATACTCATTTTTTCCACGAGCGATAAGGGAGTGGAATAGGATGGAGTTATCAAGCGAGATCTGGGTTTCCACGGTTTTCCCAGATCGCTCCAGAGGAATGCCAGGATAGGCGCCTCCTGCCATATCCCGTATTTCGTTTGCTATTCACAAATGGTTACACATTAGGATTGGAGTAATGCACCCTTCGCCACCTATTTTTAATGAATCGCGGAGTAATAGTAATACAGGACTATTCAAAATGATTGCAGCGATTTCACGATTATTCATTTGGCTGTCCAATTATAGGTGCGATGATGGGGTTTGCTGTTATAAGACAAGTGGCTCTCCAAGTTTCGATTGCACTAAATGCAAGCCTCCCACGGTGGCCGCTAGAGCGCTAGAGAGCAAAATGGCTGAAAGTGAGAAAGCGTACGTTGTTCTCGAATTTCATTCGACTCAGTCTGTGGTAACTGTTCAGCAACTTTAGAACAAATTTCGGCAAGGATCTCCCACATGCTAACACCATTCGACGTTGGTACCAACAATTTAAAGCCACTGGATAACTTTGTAAAGGCAAAACAACGGGTCGCCCTCCTGTGTCTGAAGAAACCGTTGAAAGTGTGCGCACCAGTTACTTTCGAAGCCCATAGAAGTCTACTCCTCGAGCGAGCAGGGAATTAGGTATTCCACAGAAGACCGTTTTGAGAATCCTACGGAAGCGAATGCGTATTAAGCTTTACGGGTTACAGTTGCTACAAACAATGTCACACAACGATGAAGTGCGTCGTTTTCAATTCTGTGCCCAATGTCTAGAACAAGAAGAAACATCCGTAGAAAAACTTGTGTTTAGTGATGAGGCCACTTTTCATGAGAGTGTAAAAGTGAACAGGCACAATGTGCGCATTTGGGGGATCTAAAACCGCTATGATTATGTGCAGGACGTTCGTGACTCTCCCAAAGTGAACGTGTTATGCGCGATCTCACGAAAGAAACTTTATGGGCCTTTTTTCATTAATGAGGAAAATCTATCTGCAAATGTTGCAGAATTGACTCACGTCACTTCTGGAAGCTGACAGTGAAGATTTCATTTTCCAACAGGACGGGGCTCAACCCAATTTTTCTCTAGTTGTCTGTAATTTCCTAAACACCAAGATTCGAAACAGATGGATTGGTCGTGCTGGGGATGCTGATCGTCGGCTGATGTCATGGCCTCCTCGTTCCCCTGGCCTAACTCCCTGCGACTTCTTTGTTTGGGGTTTCGTCAGACATACAGTGTTCGTGTCACCAGTACCAGTTGATCTGCCAGACCTGAGGGTTCGCACCACCAACGCATTTTCTCTCGTTGACAGAGACATGCTGCATCGGGTATGCGAAGAACTCGATTATAGACTTTATGTGTGCAGAGTCACTAAAGGTGCATATATTGAGCATCTGCAGACACTCACAAAAACTTTCACAGTTTGTTTATATATCTGTGTAATGTTGTAAGTATATTTTAAATAATAAATCTGTAGTAATTTTCTGAAATCACTGTAATCATTTTGAATAGCCCTGTAGTAGTAATAGAACAATACCACACCTTGCGTGGTGGCGCTGCAGGTGGCAAGAATACAAACTAATACCTCACAGAGCTCTATACCCTTTGTTGACACCCCATCGACTTATGGCTTTTTGCCCCTTTTTGTCCGTCCGATTTCTCCAAAGAATTCATGCTACAACTGCAGGGGCCTTGTACGCAAGTGTCAGGTACGGGTTTGGCGAACCCGCGGTGCCCGAGCTGGAAACTTGTGATCGCCGCAAGTTTCCCATACCGTAAACTCCTACCATGCTTCAACGACCACCGTAGGGCGTGGTGGAGGAACGTTGTGTGCCTAGGAGAACGGGGATCTTGGCTTAATCGCCCGGATCACGAGGATGGAACATACCTCTATAAAAAAAAACCTCGACCTTAAGGTCAGACACGTGCCGAGGAGGTGCGTGGGTGAGAGGCTGATCACTCGCAAACATGCAACCTCAGGGGCACCTGCGCACCCCTGTTGTATGAGCATTTCTTTCTATTTTGGATTTTCTCGTGGAACCAAAATTCAACCTCACAAATCTAAAAACACCAAATCCTGCGGTACGGGTGTGCCGCAGGCTAATATAAATACACCCGTTCTAAGAAGCGGGTAAGGGTTGATAGACTTCCCCCCCCCCCCCCGCTTTCGAAAGTAATTTTAATAGAAAAATTTGTTCACTTCCGAACGCTTTTATAGTGATGCTAAGGGGGAAGGAACCTTTGAAAAAGTTTCACCGTTCTATATTTCAAAGGGGTTAGAGGGTCTGGTAGGGACCCTGAATTCGGTGAAAAAGCTGAGGAACGGGACGCTGGTGCTGGACAACAACCAGTAGGCAAGCTACCCAACTCCTTAACTGTCAGAAGCTCGGGGAGTTCGCCGTTACCTGCGAGCTCCCAAATCCCTAAACAGCAGCAAAGGCGTTGTCACCTGCCGTGACTTGTAGACATAGGGACCGAATAACTCGTTAAGGAGTGGAAGGAACAGAAAGTGGTCGAGGTACGTCAGATCACACGAAGGGTTAGTGGCAGTTTTGAAAAGACTTCCACCTTCGTTCTGACGTTTGACACTCCAGTACTGCCAAAGATCATCAAAGCAGGGCACGCAAACCTGAACGTCCGTCCGTATGTTCCGGACTCGATGCGCTGTTTTCAGTGTCAGCGGTTCGGACATACGACGGCGTCATGTAAGGGCAACCCCACCTGTGGTAAATGTGGCAAGGGGGCACATGAGCCGGGCGTTAGTTGCACACTACCACAGCTCCAGATCGCACCCAGCCTGGAATGTCAAGTATATCTTGAAGAGCGCAAGATACAGGAGTTGAAGACAAAAGATCGGATTCCTTATGCAGAAGCAAAGAAGAAGGCCAAGTCGCTCACCGCTGCAATTTTAGGAACTAGCTTCGCTAAGATGGCATCAACTCCCGTCAGGAAACAAAGTACTGCTACCCAGAAGTCAGTTGCAGACGTGAGCACCAGCACAACGTGCTCATGTCAATGCAAATGCGGTGCTAAACCCGCAAAGGTCGTAACATCGAAGACCGCGGACGTCGGTAGTAGTACGTCTACGACCTCGACCACACCAGCAGTAGTCACGAAAAGTCCACCACCAGCAGCAGCTGTCAAAGTAGCGCCACCTCCAATTCCACCCCGCAATTTGACAGTTGTAGCATTACCATCTGCTACATCTAGTAATGGAGGCAATCAGAAGATCCGGGGTCCTAAGTTTAGGCGGACGGACCCGACTCAGTTTGTCAAATGTCCCTCTTCGTCCTCTCCCAGAACACCCGGTAAAAGGGAGAAAAAGGGAAAGAGGGTGAGGAAGAAGAAGGTGAAGGAGGTAGTGGATGAGAACACTAAGTCGTAGACGTCTGACTCTTCGGAGCCAGTGGAATCTGCAATGCTGGTGGACGAGACTGGTCCCGTTCCTCAGCAGAAAGAGACTGAAGACCCATCCGAACTGGAGCGGGTGAGGTTGAATAGATAAGGATGGCTCCCATACTCCAGTGGAACACCAACGGTTTTATGGCTCACAAAGAGGAGTTACAACTCTTAGCACGGTCTGATCCTTTGTGTCTCTGTCTCCAAGAGACACGCTTCAGACTAACACATCAACCTGTGCTAAGCGGTTTTGACGTTTACCGAAAGGACGATGCCGAGGGTGATCGAGCGAAGGGGGGAGTGGCGGTGTTTGTACAGAACACTGTCCACTCCGAATCTGCAGTTATCACCTTTCCCTTACAAAGCAGTAGCAGTAAAATTACATGGACCGGTGCAACTGACTGTATGCTCAATATATCTACCGCCGGGATCACCAGCTGATTGCGGTCAGCTGGCTGACATCGCACGGCAACTCTCTCGGCCTTTTCTCCTATCGGGAGACTCCAACGCGCACAATGCGTTGTGGGGTTCGATCAGCAATTTTCCCAGAGGTCGAGAGATTTGTGGATTATTGGATCAGGAGGATCTGTGCATCTTAAATACCGGTCAGATGACGCACTTTACTACTGCTTCCGGTTCGTCCTCTGCATTGATCTCTCTCTTTGCTCTCCTTCAATTGCAGACTCCGTGCATTGGGAAGTGGATCGTTACCTACATGGAAACGACCACTTCCCAATATGGTTACACGTAGAGTTCGACCGCAGGGTAAGAACGGCTATACCGGTACGAAAATGGAATATAAGCAAAGCTGACTGTTAGCTTTACAGTTGTTCAGTCTATCTTGAACAGCACCATATCATCAATGAGAAGGTGAAACATCTTACAGATGTAATTCACCGGGCCTCTGATATTTCCATGCCTAGCGTAAAACGCCCGTCCCCTGGTGAAACGAGGAATGTCATCTCGCTATACAGGGTCACAGACGGGCCTTGCGTCAGTTTAAGTTGCAGCCGACACCCAACAACCTCGCAGCGTTCCGGGTTGCTAGAGCTAAGGCGCGTCGTGTGATTAAGAAGAGCAAGAGGAGGTCATGGCAGACCTTTGTGAGCACCATTAACCGTTCCACAACGTCATCAAAGGTATGGGAGTCTATTCGCTGTATATCCGGGAGGTACTCACGACCACCAGTATCTAGGTTACTGGATCGGGGGCGTGTAGTTACCGACGAGTGAAGCATAGCGCAGCTGATGGCAGAGAACTTCGCTGCCATCACTTCGTCTGCCGGATTGAACCGACAGGTCCAGCAACGAAGAATATCTGCCGAAAGGCAAACCTTTAGCTTCAACTTGTCGGAATTGCAGGACTACAATAACCCATTTTCATCGTGGGAACTGGAATCTGCTCTAAACAGCACCAAAGACACTGCACCAGGGCCTGACCTGATCCAGTGCCAGATGCTGAGGCATCTTAACAAAGATGCTAAAGAGTACCTCCTGGGTATTTTTAATGATATTTGGACCGGTGGACACTTCAGTGACTCATGGAAAGAAGCAACGTTAATTCCAATTTGAAAACCAGGTAAAGACAAGTTGTTGTCAGGTAGCTATCGTAGCATCGCCTTAACTAGCTGCGTTGAGAAGACACTGGAGCGGATGGTTAACCGCCACCTCGTCTGGTGTCTCGAATCTCGTAAACTGCTGAGCCGTTTTCAGTGTGGATTCAGGAAGTTCCATTCCACCATGGATAAGGTTATCCTACAGGAAGCTGCTATACAAGACGCATTTATCTGCAGCCAACACCTTGTGGGTGTATTTTTTGACATCGAGAAGGCATACGATACTACCTGGCGGCACGTTATTTTAAAACAGTTATATGAATGGGGTTTTAGGGGAAATTTTCCCCGATTTTTAAAATCATTTTTATCTCGACGTTGCTTCCGGTACCGAGTCGGTAGAGAAGTGTCAGACCTTTTTATTCAGGTGTTCCTCAAGGTTCGGTTTTATGTGTGACCCTCTTTGTAATAGCAATTAACAGCATTTCAACAGTTATAAGGACGCCCATCCGGTACTGCTTATATGTTGACGACTTTTTAATTTTTTGTGCATCGTCTAGCCTGAGAAGCGCTGAGCGGCAGTTGCTGCTCGCGCTGAACAGGCTGGATGAATGGTCAGTACACAATGGCTTCAATCTCTCAGCTGAGAAAACCCGGTGTGTAGTTTTTAGCCGCAGTAGAAGCCTTTTAGCAGAACCTCATCTCACCTTGAAGAATACCGTTTAAGTTTTAGTGAAACTTTCGGTTTCTGGGCCTCATTTTAGACAGTAGGCTTACATGGCTGCCACATCTTAAAGATGTTAAAGCCAGAGCCCTGAAAGCGCTTAATTTTTTTAAAGTGTCTGTGTGGCATTTCGTGGGGCGCTGACCGCTCCTGCCTGCTACAGTTTTATAGAGCCCTTGTACGGTCGCGATTGGAAAATGGTTGCATTGTCCGCGGCTCGGCACGGGACAGTTATCATCGTATACTGGATAGTGTCCACCATGCAGGAATTCGTCTCGGAAAATGTGCATACCATACCAGTCCGATACCCAGCATTTGTGGTGAGTCTGGCGAGCCGCCGCTTTCCATCCGCCGGCGTCTTCTCATGGTGCGACACTGCATACATATTGCCACAACTCCTGGAAGTCCGTGTACGACGTAGTTACTCATCCTAACTTTGAACGGCTTTATACCAACCGTCAAACAGCAACTAAATCGTTCAGCTACCGTACAAAGGCTATTTTAGAGGAATATGGGTTTCAGATACCCTCTTTTTATCACCTGGGTTGGACTAAATCTCCTTTCTGGATTTTAAAGAGGCCCAGAACAGTTTTAGAACTATCGCGGTACAACAAGCTGTGTCTGTGTTTACTGTTTACTGTGATTACTGTTTTTACCCGAAGTTTTAGCGACGTTTTAAATCAGTTTCGCGATTTTACCGCGGTATACACGGATTGGTCTAAGCAGGCTAACGGAGTTGGCTGCTACGTAGTGTTCCCTCGAGCGACTTATAACTACAAACTGAATAGCTGTTGCAGCGTGTACACTGCAGAGTGTTACACTTTGTTAAAGCCGCTCCAGCATATAAAAATATGTCGCGGCACAAAGTACATCATATGCTGTGATTCCCTCAGCTGCATGCAGGCCATGGGAAGCATGTACCCAGCAGATCGTCTTGTCCAGGATATACAGGACACCCTCCGATCCCTTCAATCTTCTGGAAAGGAGGTCGTATTCTGCTGGGTACCTGGCCATGTGTGATTCAGGGGCAATGAGGCAGCTGATGAAGCTGCCAAGTTAGCCTGCAACAAGGTCAGAGTTGACTTTGATCCGGTCCCAAAGTCTGACCTTGTCTCGGCGGGGAAAAGATTTGTTTTTGACATTTGGCAGAGGCAGTGGCTGGAGGTAGAGCAT
Source organism: Vandiemenella viatica (assembly GCA_031002005.1). Classification (NCBI taxonomy): domain Eukaryota; kingdom Metazoa; phylum Arthropoda; class Insecta; order Orthoptera; family Morabidae; genus Vandiemenella; species Vandiemenella viatica. The sequence goes on from CM061918.1 coordinate 11,794,127, forward strand.
AATAAGCTCCGGCTGGTCAAACCGACCGTTCAGCCGTGGAGCAGCTCCTTCCAGCGGGCGAGGAGGGATGAGGTTCTCCTTACTCGCCTCCGTATAGGGCACTGTCCTCTGACACACAGCTTTCTTCTCCGCCGCGAGGACCCACCGGAATATAATACCTGTGGCGTACCTCTGACGGTGCGCCACATTTTAGTTGATTGTGCTTCATTTTTAGAGTTGAGGGCAGGCGTTGGCCTGGCCAACGATCTGTCCCTCATTTTAAACAATGGGACCAGCAACGTGGCGAGTGTTTTAAAATTTTGTGTATTGACCGGTCTAGCGCCTAAAATTTTAGGCAGATCGGCCTGGTTTTAAGATGGATGGATGGCCTCTATACAGCCACCAACCCATGTGCATTGTTTTTATTTTTTATATCGTTATAATTCATGTCTCGCTGGCCATTATACAGCCAGCGAGACATGTAGTGTTTTTAATTCTCTTTTGAACCCTCTTGGCCCCTTTAGAGCCGCCCAGGTGTTGTGTGGTCTAAAGTACCGGTGGCCCTTTTAAAGCCACGTCTGATTTTATGATTTATTTTATTTGCTGTCTGTATGGCCGACCCCTTTACAGTCGACCATCCAGACAGTATTTTAGTACATTCTTACGCCACAGTAATAGCTAGTAATTGTTAGGGCGCTAATGACCTCGATGTCGACGCGCCCTAAATCAACAACAACAACAACAACATGTTCTTTGTAATCGAGTTGACGTTTGCATGTAAACTGTGGCGGAATTGCTCTAATCTCAGGAACTATTGCGACGCTAGAAGGATCTTTGTTATACCCAGACCCAAATTCGCTTACAGATGTCACAGATTTTGCAAGGTAGTGAAAGTTCGTATTGTTTGGACGGTTTGAAACGAAGCCGTTTAGATTGTGACCACACTGCTCGTTCAAGTGGAATTCAGGGCAACTTGAAATAACACTTCAGAGTGCAATATAATTAAAGTTAAAAGTAAGGAGAGAAGTGGCGCTTTGTGAGGCGTATCAAAAATCTTTTTCCAATGAGTTTTCACTGTCCAGTAAGCTATAGAAACCTTTTAAGCAAATCATCAATTATTCTCGGGCAATGTAGAAAGATAGGTGACAGAACTGCAGGAAAAGATAACACAATTATAGATCTTTTTGGATTTTTTTTTTTTTTATTTAAGCGGCTAGTATGGTTTGTTGTGATGAATGAGAGAATGTTCGTAGTAACACCTCAGGAAGAAAAGGATCCATGACCGAACCGGAGAATGAGGTTTATCTAAAAAATTCATCAGTTGCAGGAGCGGCTAGTATCAACATTTTATTTAGGCTATTTGTAATTACAGAAAAGTACATAACAAAAATATATGTTGTATTGTCCTTGGAAGCACCACGACAGGAGTTTCCCTAGCCCTGTGCTTCTGGGGCACTTGCATAAACAGCATCATGGGCAGTGCTTGTAATTACAGTTTGGTCGTTCTTATTCCTCTTATATTACTTCTTTCCTGCCTCTCTGTCTGTTTCTGATCCTTCCTGTTCGTGTTGTCTTATACGTTCAGCCAGTTTCATTTCAATATATTTCGCCTTCTCGCGGAGCGATGTTAGTTAGATTAGCCAGAGCCTGGTATCACGCAGTATAGAGAAAATTCGTCTATTTTGGCGGTGTGCTCCAGATTCTTCCGTTTGTTTGCATTCCCGCACCACGTGATCAGGAGTCACATCTGTTTGTTTCTCTGAGGCCTCTCCCTTCCAGGAAACTGTTGGCTTGACCCTGGAGATGTTTATAGACTATAATGCTTACCAACCTCTTATCTGCCTCTTCTATTCTTGTTCACATACAATATTACCAAACATTTCTTCTTATTAGCCATTTGTGCGTTTCTTCACTGATCTTTATTAAAAGAAAAATAAACAAAAAAACCTCGCTTGGTTTTATTTTAATCTCCTTTAAGTTACTGTCCTCTCACGTACAGCTACCAACCGAAGTTTTTCTAACAATCTCCCAGTCGTGACCGCACATTTCATCTTTTTTTTTTTATCTCTGACAAAGATATTCTTACACTGCCATAGAAATAACTTCCGTCAAACTTGAATAAATAGAAAAATTATTATACCAAAAAATATTAAACTAAACAAGAAGCAACATAAAAATGAAAAGATACACTGATCATTAATGCTTATAATCAGGGGTGGCCAACCCGCGGCTCACCTTGAACATTCTCCCGGTCCGCGAGATTCATCTCAATTTTGCAAAATATATTTATTTTGTAATCTTATAATGTGAAAACCAATGTATTAAAAGATACATTATTAGTGTATCCACAACATTAAGTTCCAGTAATAATTCTGGGTTATGCTAACCTCTTCATGTCTGCACACATCCTCAATTATCTGCTTCATATATTCTAATCCCTGTCTTCCTCTACAGTTTTACCTTCGACTGTTCCCTCCACTAACAAATTAACCAATCCAGCATGTCTCAAAATACGACCTACCAGCCTGTTTCTTCTTTCTGTAAGCTTCTTCTACAAACTTCTTTTCTCACCCGTCATTTCTAAAACTCGTTCATTTCTTACTTTGTCTGCCCACTTAATTATCAGCATTCTTCTGTAGCACCACATTTCAAATCCTTCAATTTTCTTTCCTTCCGGTATTCCTAACGTCCATGTTTCGCTACCATACAGTGCTGTGCTCCACACAAAGAGTTTTAAAAAGATCTTTCTAATTCCTAGATCAACATTTGAAACTAAAAGATTTCTCTTTTTCATGAAGGCACTTTTTGCTAACGCTATTCTGCTTTTAACATCATTCCTGCTTCGGCCATCGGTTGTAATTTTACTTCCCAAGTAACAGAATTCACTTACTTCTCCTATTGCATTCGATCCTATTTTTATATTTGATCTACTAGTATTGCTATCATTTGTGCTACATTTCATCACTTTTGTCTTGCTTTGATTTATATTCAGTCCAAAATCTTCCTTCAGTATTTTGTTTATGCCATTCAGTAATTTCTCAATATCCTCAGCATGTCTTGCTAGACTAATGGTGCGATAATTCTCACATTTGTCGGCTTGTGCTTTCTTTGGAAGTGTGAAGATGATATTTTTATTAAAATCTGTTGGAATTTCTCCTGTTTCATAGCTTTTTGATATCAGCTTGAATAGTCTTTCAATTCCTTCCTCTCCTAGGTATTTAAGAAGTTCTGCAGGGATCTAATCAATTCCAACTGCCTTATTTGCTTTCAAGTCATTCAGAGCTTTATTAAATTCTGTCCTCAAAATAGTCATTAATGTCGACATCGTCTTCCTTTTCCATTACACTATTGTTCAAATCGTCCCCAACACAGAGTTTCTCAATGTATTCTTTCCATCGGTTAGCTCTATCTTCTGAGCTTAAAAGAGGTTTCCCATCGGCAGCTTTAATGTTCATACCTCTTTTCTTCATTTCTCCAAAATTCTGTTTGATCTTTCTATATGCAACATCTACTTTACCTACGATCATTTCCTTTTCTACTTCTTCATACTTTTCTTGTAGCCATTTTTCTTTTGCTATTTTGCATTTCCTATTTATTTGATTTCTAAATTGCCTGTACTGCTCTCTTCCTGCTTCATCCTGAGAATTTTTGTACCTTCTCCTTTGATCCATCAGCTCCAAAATTTCTTCTGTGATCCAAGGTTTTCGGGCAGATTGTTCCCTAAAGCCTAATGTTTCTTTACCAGCTTTCATTATTTCGGTCTTTAATGCATTCCATTCGTCCTCGGTTGAGCTCCTTTCAAAGTTACTTCTTAGACCTAAATCTACCATTTCTGCAAATTTTTCTCTCGTACTAGATTGTTTCAGTTTATTCACTTCCAGTCTGTTCTGCTTATACTGCTTCCTTATTCGCTTAAATTTCAGCCTGAACTTCATTATTATCAAATTATGGTCAGTCTGCTCCTGGGTACGCTTTACAGTCTAGAACTTGATTCCTGAATCTCTGTTTGAGCATGATATAATCTAGCTGATATCTGCCTGTATCTCCAGGACGTTTCCAGGTGTATATTCTTCTTGCATGGTTCTTAAACAGTGTGTTTGCCACTACTAGCTTATAACTTTCACAAAATTCTAGCAACCTGCTTCCTCGCTCATTTCTTTCTCCTAGACCAAAACTTCTTACAGTATTCCTCTCTTTTCCTTCTCCCACTATTGCATTCCAATCATCCATTATTATTAGATTTTCCTCCCCCTTCACATATTGGATTAATTCTTCAATTTTAGTGTATATTTTTTCTATTTCTTCGTCATTGTCCTGTGACGTTGGCATATACACTTGTACTAATGTTGTTGGGACGGGCTAAGTTTCTAACCTCATCAAAATAATCCTGTCACTAAACTGTTCATAATAACTCACCCGTTTCCATACTTTCTTGTTCATTACAAATCCTACACCAGTGACTCCATTGACAGCTTGTGTGCTAATTATCCTGTGTTCCCCAGACCAGAAATCCTGTGAGTCCTTCCATTAAATCTCACTAATCCCAACAACATCTAACTTCAGTTGTTCCATCTCCCTTTTTAAGTTTTCTAACCTACCTGCCCTATTCAGACTTCTAACATTCCACGCTCCGACTCGTAGAATGTTTCTATCCATTCTGATGACTCCTCCCTGAGCAGTCCCCGCCCGGAGATCCGATTGGGGGACTATTTTACCTCCGGAATATTTTACCCAGGAAGAAGCCATCATGATATATGTAATTTGAGAGGATTACATGTCCTCGGGATACCATTTGGGTCTTTAATGCAGTGGTTTCCCGTTGCCTTCTGCATCCCCATGCCGCTGATCACTTCTGATTTATCCACCTTTAGGGGACGTTTTCCAACCCCAAGCGAAAGAGGGTACCCTGGACATCTCCCCGCTTTTCCGCCCTCCTTTCAGAGGCCGTTTGCAAGCAGTGGGTGGTTCCTTATACCGGGAATCATTCAGTCGCCAGAGCCTCGTCCTTGCAAACAGGGTGCACCACGTGAAGGAGAGGTTGACATTTGCTTGGGAATGGCTATTATAGCCTCTTCCAAACCCTTACACCCCCTCAATGGGATACTTGACACTAAAAAGGAAACTATGAAATTTACAATGATAGAGTAAGCAGCAAGGATATCAAAAATCAACTTTATTTGTTGGATAAGAGTTAAAAACATATTACATTTAATAAAATAAAAACTCAAAAAGACACCTGTTAGTCGTATGTTACGAAACACCAATCAGAGCGAATGACGTCACATATCAGCCGCGCCAGTTTTGCTCCCGCCTGTGTGTGTTATATTTAAGGTCTCAGTACTGGATACCAACCAATTAAACTACTTAGATTTGAAATAGACGGATTTACCAAGGCAAATACCTCAAATTGCCTAAAATCGGTGTGACGATGCCAGGATTATTTTTTTTCAGCAGTGATTTCAGTTTAGCAGAATTCCGGAACGTCAAACCGTCCAACTAAGTGTATCTGTTCTGTTAGTCGTATTATTAATTACGATAAACAGGTAGAAAGTATGGTATTTTAAAAGCATGTAAGTTATTGACACGTTTTAGTGTTCAAAAAATCGTTTCCTTCAGGTCGAATATTTTTCGGTATTCGTTGAAGCTTGTTTACAAATACGTTAAATAAATGTATTGTAGACTTCGCCCGCTAAATATCAAGTCTTTCAAAGACTTAAGTGAGGGAACGCAGGTTCCAAACATTGTTAAGTGATTTCAAAAACACCGCAGATAGCTATGTGCAAAATGTTAATAAACAGAAATAATTTGTTATCAAATTCACAACATGGGTTTGTTGGAACACAACATGGTTTCATCCGTACTTGTGACATTACCCCATTATGTGATACGAGGATTCTACGATAATCATGGTGCCGAAGTTTGATGTAACTCGACGAAACAAATCGAAAGTGAAGAATAAAATTTTGATATCTCGCTTAGTTCTCGAAATATTCTGTCTCAAAAGTGAGGTGGTTAGGTCGAAATGCGGCCTGGACCAGAAGAAACATTTCGCCAAAATTTCGATGACAGATTCTTCTGTAAGTCTACGAGACAAATCGAAAGTAAAGAATAAATTTTTTCCGAAATCTTGCTTAGTTCAGGAAATATCGTATCTCCAAATTAGTTAGGTTGAATACAATCTGGACCAGAAAAAAATTCGCCAAACCCACAAGCAACTGCACGCTGGACATTCACAGTAGGTGTTTTCTTATCTACCTAACTGTTGTGATTAGGTTGAAATATGTCTTGGACCAGAAGAAAAACATCAACAAAGGACAACGAACTATACCTATAACTGATTTTCGACATTCGATATCTCGAGAACTAAGTGAGATATCAAAAACTTTGTTTACTTTCGGTTTGTTTCGTGGAGATACTTAAGAATTCATCATCAAATTGCGGCGACACGGTTATGATAGTGCTGCTTATGATACTTCATGTAATTTTCAATATCGTTTGACAATTCTACTAATAAAAAATTTCTAAACATTTACATCGAACGGCGTTTCAACGTCTGGAAGTTGCAATTTGTTTATTGATAAAATTTTAAGTTTTTCTCTTAACAAAACATTGAGGTACATAGCTTATTAAACATAATAAAAGTATTAAGTCAAACCTTACGTCAAAGTAGTCTTCATAAAAATACATTGCAGACTTTGTAGGCAAATACGCTGGGTCGAGTCGGGAAAGCTTTAGCCACTTTTTTGGAAAATTTTCCTTGTGTGGAAATAAACAAAAAACAATTTTTTGTTGTTTTAAATGTTGTGTTTACATGCTGAGGCATTACACACCACTTGTAAACTGTAGAACTTATTTTATCCATGAAATAAGCAAACCGCCCGTTTGTTTACACCGGCACGAGCAGAGATGTGACCTCACAAGAGACGACATGACAGCTGTGAGCGTTTTGGCGCCAATATTCAAATCAGCGTATAAAAATGCAAAATTTGAATTTCGTTTGTTTTTTAAGAAATAACGCATTTTTGGGTTATAGTAGACGCCCAGCTACAATACTGACTACTTTCCAACTCGTTCACATAGGAAGCGTATCGAAGGCCCCTCTGGCCAATCAGCGCTTCCTAAACATGTTTTTCGGTTTCCACGCCTTTCAATTACTTCCATAGCTTGGTGACACCTTCCTCTTTTTATCCAGCGTAACGCTCCTCGCTTCCTTACTTCCAGATCCAGAAGTACATCCTCCAAATACACGAGGGGGTACCCAAAAAAACAGGAGTTATTTTTAAAAGCTGCATATATTCAAATTTTTTGCAAAACAACCTTATCCCCTTCAAAATACTCTCCATTACAACTAATACATTTGTACCACCGTTGCTTCCACTGTTCGGAACGTTTTCTGTAGTTTTCTTTAGAAATGGCTGACAGCTCCTCCCTCGTTTTTTATCTTGACCTCTTCACTGTTGTCTAACCGGTGTCTTTTCATGCCCCTTTCCACGCGTGGAAATAAGAAAACGTCGCACGGTGCCAGGTCAGGCGAGTAAGGTGCATGGGCAAGGGCGTATCCAGGATCAGAAGTAGGGGAGGGGGGACAAGATCTGAACTACGGGGGGTGGGGAACCTATTAGAGGAAACTATTTTTATTATTGATTAATATAGTAATACAACCACTTAATCCAAGGACTACTATGTAATTAATTAAGATCATAACTCAATTCTAGTTTTTTTTATGTAAACATTGATCGTCTCGGATTCTCAGAAAATGTTTCAGTAACTTTATTTGTTAATATCTCACGGTGCACTTTCACGAAATTTGTATGCACACTCATCAGGCATCACCCAGCCAGTCCTTCCTCTCCCATAGTGCTCCTGAGCCATTTCTTCACTCGTAGTAGCGTCCTGAAGGCAACTTGATTTTTCTTCTAGGGGGGGAGGGAGGAGCAGCAGCCCCCGCCCCTTCTCCTCACTGGATACGCCCATGCAGCATGGGACAGCGGAACCATGCCATTTTTAGCCTAACAGAGACAGCTGTGTGTGCAGGTGCATTGTCGTGGTGGAAGAACCAGTCTCCTGTCTGCCACAAGTCGCATCTTTTTTGATGAATACTGTTGCGTAATCTTACAACTTCGAAATAAAAGGTTTGATTGACGGTCTGACGTGGGGGAACAAACTCTGAATGAACCACACCCTTGGCATCCAATAAGAAAATAAGCATTGTTTCGATGTTTGATTTGACTACTTTTCTTGACCGGGTGTCAATGGCGTCTTCCATTGACTTGACTGTTCCTTTGTTTCTGGGTCGTAACCATAGCTCCATGACTCATCACCATTAATGACCTTTGACAGAAAATCTGTACCAATTTCAAGCTGTTGTTTCGGAGCACGATATGTTTCAACTCGACGTTCTTTTTGATCGTCAGAGCACGAGGGACAAACTCGGCAGCAACCCTCTTCGGCTGTGCTCGCGGCATACCACCTCCTCCAGGCGCCGGTCGCGACACATCAGCTGCCTGCTGTGCTACAGCTCAGGCGCCCAGCGTCAAAGATCGTTACACAATTTAGACAACAACACTATGTTACCATGGTTACTAAAGAAGCTAATGTGGAAACCCCACATTATTAAACACTAGTGTAAGCCAGTGACCGTTTTTTGTGTATCGTCACGCGTCTTGAACAGTTCCAGTTTTTAGGTTCAAAGATTATACCTGATCTGACCAAATGTGAATGTGACCTTTTTTCACCCTTGGGGTGAATAATATCTCTTGAGCTTGAAGAACTCAGAAGCATTAATAGACGTGGGCATTAAACACGGACAGGGGCGATCGCGCTATCGTATAATTGTTTCAAAGGTCGTAGACTCCAATTTGCTGAAATACAAACGTGACTTGTATTTGATCCTTTAAGTTCATTCTGAAAAATTTAAAACATTCCTGTTTGCTTCAAAAGCATCATGTTGTTTTTTGTTGAGGCTGGGCAAATACTCATAATATAATCATTGGTCATAGTGTTTATAATGACCATTAAATAGTTGAGCAAGTCTGAAAAAATGAATTGCCAGAATACTTGATTGCGTAACATATTCGGTCTCATACCCACCTAAAATAACCTAATAACTGATGTACAGCAAAAACCCCTGCGATTATGAACTATTATAAATGTAGTCTCGGATCACTACTCGTCAATAATCAAGTTCAAACCAGTTCCCACAAACAGATACCTCAGATGAAATGGACCAGGAAGGCCAAATTCAAAGGCTTTTCACAGCTCAACTCATAAAATAGTGGTAAATAAGGAAAAACTATTAGAGTGGATGAGAAAGCGATTTGCTGGGTAGAAGGGTAGGAAATGCAGTATCGAAAGAAGTGGAAGTAAAAAATAGGAATGCCGTAGGGTAGTGCATTGGGACCATTGCTATTCATAATTGTAATGAATAATTGGGTTGATTGTTTACTACGAGAAATTAGATTGGTTGCAGATGACACAATGCTACGTAAAAGGTTCAAAACAGGAGAGGACTGAACAGTTGCAGGGTGATCTGGACAGGATATCTAGTTGCATTGGTAAAGATGGGATGAAGATAAATGCAAGGAAGAATCAGCTTATTAGATACACAGATAAAAAAAAACTAAAGGTAGATTATGATTATTAGGAGCTGTAAGAATTGCTTGTTGAAGACTTGAAATGTAATTATCTTGGCATTACATTTGATAAAAAGTTCTACCGGTCAGCACAGAAGGTTTCAAAATACTTCACTTGTTGTAGAGAATGATGAGGGGATGTACGAGAGAAAGTAAAGGAACTGGGTTACAAAACTTTGGTCAGACCATTGCTTGAATATGGTGGTGTAGTATAGGACCCACATTTTGAGTATCAAATACAGGAGTTGGAGATGGTGCAAAGAAGGTCTGCCAGATTTGTCTGTGGAAATTACCGGAAAACACAATTAATAACAGATATGATAAAATAGCTAGAATGGGATTCATTGGAAGATAGGAGGAGGGTGAAAAGAGTCATGGAAGTGTACAGGGCGTATATTGGTGATGAGGCGTGGAAAGATATTGGTGTAAGAATTAAAAGTAATGCATGGAAGGGAAAAGATGACCATGATCACAAGCTGGCACTCGATTTCAGGCACAACGGTATGGGAAAATTTTCTTTCATGGGGACCGAGTGTGGTGGTGTAACGGTTAGCGTTCTGGCCTCGCATCTGGGAGGATGGCGGTTCGAATCCCCATCCGGGCATCCAGATTTGGGTTTTCCATGGTATCCCAAATCACTCCAGGCAAATGCCGGGATGCTTCCTTCAAAAGGCCATGGCCGAATTCCTTCCCATTCCTTGCCCCCATCCTTTCCCGTCTCTAAAGACCTCGCTGTTAAGAGACGTTAAACAGTTAAAAAAAAAATCTTTCACGTGTAAGAGGGCCCGGGATTGATATAAGTTCCAAAGAGAAACGATCAATAATTTACCATAAATGTTGATACAATTTAAAGTTGAAAAGTGGGTGGGTACACGAAAGTGAGAAAAATGGGTTTAAAGAGAAATTGCCACCGGAGAATGCGTCCCATCGCAATTATATTAAATTATTTTAAAAAATCGGAAAAAAAGTAAACAGGTCATACGCTTCTACAATGCAGGCAAAAAATTATGTTCAGGAGAAGGCCAGACCCAGCGATTGCAGCTTTAAAAGTCTTCTGACTGAGGCAGCAAAAGGAACTCACAGAAATCAAAAGAAAGAAAAAACTTGGCTGGTGGGATGACACCTGTGAATCGATGCTCAAAGAAAGACTTCAAACATGGAAAAAATATTACTCATCTAAATCAGAAACCGACTGCGAAACCTACAAACCCAACGGGACCAAACGGCTAGATAAGCTATGTGCAAAATGTTAATAAACAGAAATAATTTGTTATCAATTCACAACATGGGTTTGTTGGAACACAACATGGTTTCATCCGTATTGTGACATTACCCCATTATGTGATACGAGGATTCTACGATAATCATGGTGCCGAAGTTTGATGTAACTCGACGAAACAAATCGAAAGTGAAGAATAAAATTTTGATATCTCGCTTAGTTCTCGAAATATTCTGTCTCAAAAGTGAGGTGGTTAGGTCGAAAAGCGGCCTGGACCAGAAGAAACATTTCGCCAAAATTTCGATGACAGATTCTTCTGTAAGTCTACGAGACAAATCGAAAGTAAAGAATAAATTTTTTCCGAAATCTTGCTTAGTTCAGGAAATATCGTATCTCCAAATTAGTTAGGTTGAATACAATCTGGACCAGAAAAAAATTCGCCAAACCCACAAGCAACTGCCACGCTGGACATTCTACAGTAGGTGTTTTCTTATCTACCTAACTGTTGTGATTAGGTTGAAATATGTCTTGGACCAGAAGAAAACATCAACAAAGGACAACGAAACTATACCTATAACTGATTTTCGACATTCGATATCTCGAGAACTAAGTGAGATATCAAAAACTTTGTTTACTTTCGGTTTGTTTCTGTGGAGATACTTAAGAATTCATCATCAAATTGCGGCGACACGGTTATGATAGTGCTGCTTATGATACTTCATGTAATTTTCAATATCGTTTGACAATTCTACTAATAAAAAATTTCTAAACATTTACATCGAACGGCGTTTCAACGTCTGAAGTTGCAATTTGTTTATTGATAAAATTTTAAGTTTTTCTCTTAACAAAACATTGAGGTACATAGCTTATTAAACATAATAAAATATTAAGTCAAACCTTACGTCAAGTAGTCTTCATAAAAATACATTGCAGACTTTGTAGGCAAAATACGCTGGGTCGAGTCGGGAAAGCTTTAGCCACTTTTTTGGAAAATTTTCCTTGTGTGGAAATAAACAAAAAACAATTTTTTTGTTGTTTTAAATGTTGTGTTTACATGCTGAGGCATTACACACCACTTGTAAACTGTAGAACTTATTTTATCCATGAAATAAGCAAACCGCCCGTTTGTTTACACCGGCACGAGCAGAGATGTGACCTCACAAGAGACGACATGACAGCTGTGAGCGTTTTGGCGCCAATATTCAAATCAGCGTATAAAATGCAAAATTTGAATTTTGCGTTTGTTTTTTTTTCAAGAAATAACGCATTTTTGGGTTATAGTAGACGCCCAGCTACAATACTGACTACTTTCCAACTCGTTCACATAGGAAGGCGTATCGAAGGCCCCTCTGGCCAATCAGCGCTTCCTAACATGTTTTTTCGGTTTCCACGCCTTTCAATTACTTCCATAGCTTGGTGACACCTTCCTCTTTTTATCCAGCGTAACGCTCCTCGCTTCCTTACTTCCAGATCCAGAAGTACATCCTCCAAATACACGAGGGGGTACCCAAAAAAACAGGAGTTATTTTTAAAAGCTGCATATATTCAAATTTTTTGCAAAACAACCTTATCCCCTTCAAAATACTCTCCATTACAACTAATACATTTGTACCACCGTTGCTTCCACTGTTCGGAACGTTTTCTGTAGTTTTCTTTAGAAATGGCTGACAGCTCCTCCCTCGTTTTTTATCTTGACCTCTTCACTGTTGTCTAACCGGTGTCTTTTCATGCCCCTTTCCACGCGTGGAAATAAGAAAACGTCGCACGGTGCCAGGTCAGGCGAGTAAGGTGCATGGGCAAGGGCGTATCCAGGATCAGAAGTAGGGGAGGGGGGACAAGATCTGAACTACGGGGGTGGGGAACCTATAGAGGAAACTATTTTTATTATTGATTAATATAGTAATACAAACCACTTAATCCAAGGACTACTATGTAATTAATTAAGATCATAACTCAATTCTAGTTTTTTTTATGTAAACATTGATCGTCTCGGATTCTCAGAAAATGTTTCAGTAACTTTATTTGTTAATATCTCACGGTGCACTTTCACGAAATTTGTATGCACACTCATCAGGCATCACCCAGCCAGTCCTTCCTCTCCCATAGTGCTCCTGAGCCATTTCTTCACTCGTAGTAGCGTCCTGAAGGCAACTTGATTTTTCTTCTAGGGGGGGAGGGAGGAGCAGCAGCCCCCGCCCCTTCTCCTCACTGGATACGCCCATGCAGCATGGGACAGCGGAACCATGCCATTTTTAGCCTAACAGAGACAGCTGTGTGTGCAGGTGCATTGTCGTGGTGGAAGAACCAGTCTCCTGTCTGCCACAAGTCGCATCTTTTTTGATGAATACTGTTGCGTAATCTTACAACTTCGAAATAAAAGGTTTGATTGACGGTCTGACGTGGGGGAACAAACTCTGAATGAACCACACCCTTGGCATCCAATAAGAAAATAAGCATTGTTTCGATGTTTGATTTGACTACTTTTCTTGACCGGGTGTCAATGGCGTCTTCCATTGACTTGACTGTTCCTTTGTTTCTGGGTCGTAACCATAGCTCCATGACTCATCACCATTAATGACCTTTGACAGAAAATCTGTACCAATTTCAAGCTGTTGTTTCGGAGCACGATATGTTTCAACTCGACGTTCTTTTTGATCGTCAGAGCACGAGGGACAAACTCGGCAGCAACCCTCTTCGGCTGTGCTCGCGGCATACCACCTCCTCCAGGCGCCGGTCGCGACACATCAGCTGCCTGCTGTGCTACAGCTCAGGCGCCCAGCGTCAAAGATCGTTACACAATTTAGACAACAACACTATGTTACCATGGTTACTAAAGAAGCTAATGTGGAAACCCCACATTATTAAACACTAGTGTAAGCCAGTGACCGTTTTTTGTGTATCGTCACGCGTCTTGAACAGTTCCAGTTTTTAGGTTCAAAGATTATACCTGATCTGACCAAATGTGAATGTGACCTGTGTTTCACCCTTGGGGTGAATAATATCTCTTGAGCTTGAAGAACTCAGAAGTCATTAATAGACGTGGGCATTAAACACGGACAGGGGCGATCGCGCTATCGTATAATTGTTTCAAAGGTCGTAGACTCCAATTTGCTGAAATACAAACGTGACTTGTATTTGATCCTTTAAGTTCATTCTGAAAATTTAAAACATTCCTGTTTGCTTCAAAAGCATCATGTTGTTTTTTGTTGAGGCTGGGCAAATACTCATAATATAATCATTGGTCATAGTGTTTATAATGACCATTAAATAGTTGAGCAAGTCTGAAAAAATGAATTGCCAGAATACTTGATTGCGTAACATATTCGGTCTCATACCCACCTAAAATAACCTAATAACTGATGTACAGCAAAAACCCCTGCGATTATGAACTATTATAAATGTAGTCTCGGATCACTACTCGTCAATAATCAAGTTCAAACCAGTTCCCACAAACAGATACCTCAGATGAAATGGACCAGGAAGGCCAAATTCAAAGGCTTTTCACAGCTCAACTCATAAAATAGTGGTAAATAAGGAAAAACTATTAGAGTGGATGAGAAAGCGATTTGCTGGGGTAGAAGGGTAGGAAATGCAGTATCGAAAGAAGTGGAAGTAAAAAATAGGAATGCCGTAGGGTAGTGCATTGGGACCATTACTATTCATAATTGTAATGAATAATTGGGTTGATTGTTTACTACGAGAAATTAGATTGGTTGCAGATGACACAATGCTACGTAAAAGGTTCAAAACAGGAGAGGACTGAACAGTTGCAGGGTGATCTGGACAGGATATCTAGTTGCATTGGTAAAGATGGGATGAAGATAAATGCAAGGAAGAATCAGCTTATTAGATACACAGATAAAAAAAAAACTAAAGGTAGATTATGATTATTAGGAGCTGTAAGAATTGCTTGTTGAAGACTTGAAATGTAATTATCTTGGCATTACATTTGATAAAAAGTTCTACCGGTCAGCACAGAAGGTTTCAAAATACTTCACTTGTTGTAGAGAATGATGAGGGGATGTACGAGAGAAGTAAAGGAACTGGGTTACAAAACTTTGGTCAGACTATTGCTTGAATATGGTGGTGTAGTATAGGACCCACATTTGAGTATCAAATACAGGAGTTGGAGATGGTGCAAAGAAGGGCTGCCAGATTTGTCTGTGGAAATTACCGGAAAACCACAATTAATAACAGATATGATAAAATAGCTAGAATGGGATTCATTGGAAGATAGGAGGAGGGTGAAAAGAGTCATGGAAGTGTACAGGGCGTATATTGGTGATGAGGCGTGGAAAGATATTGGTGTAAGAATTAAAAGTAATGCATGGAAGGGAAAAGATGACCATGATCACAAGCTGGCACTCGATTTCAGGCACAACGGTATGGGAAAATTTTCTTTCATGGGGACCGAGTGTGGTGGTGTAACGGTTAGCGTTCTGGCCTCGCATATGGGAGGATGGCGGTTCGAATCCCCGTCCGGGCACCCAGATTTGGGTTTTCCATGGTATCCCAAATCACTCCAGGGCAAATGCCGGGATGCTTCCTTCAAAAGGCCATGGCCGAATTCCTTCCCATTCCTTGCCCCATCCTTTCCCGTCTCTAAAGACCTCGCTGTTAAGAGGACGTTAAACAGTTAAAAAAAAAATCTTTCACGTGTAAGAGGGCCCGGGATTGATATAAGTTCCAAAGAGAAACGATCAATAATTTACCATAAATGTTGATACAATTTAAAGTTGAAAAGTGGGTGGGTACAACGAAAGTGAGAAAAAAATGGGTTTAAAGAGAAATTGCCACCGGAGAATGCGTCCCATCGCAATTATATTAAATTATTTTAAAAAATCGGAAAAAAAAGTAAACAGGTCATACGCTTCTACAATGCATGGCAAAAAATTATGTTCAGGAGAAGGCCAGACCCAGCGATTGCAGCTTTAAAAGTCTTCTGACTGAGGGCAGCAAAAGGAACTCACAGAAATCAAAAGAAAGAAAAAACTTGGCTGGTGGGATGACACCTGTGAATCGATGCTCAAAGAAAGACTTCAAACATGGAAAAAATATTACTCATCTAAATCAGAAACCGACTGCGAAACCTACAAACCCAACGGGACCAAACGGCTAGATAGCTATGTGCAAAATGTTAATAAACAGAAATAATTTGTTATCAAATTCACAACATGGGTTTGTTGGAACACAACATGGTTTCATCCGTACTTGTGACATTACCCCATTATGTGATACGAGGATTCTACGATAATCATGGTGCCGAAGTTTGATGTAACTCGACGAAACAAATCGAAAGTGAAGAATAAAATTTTGATATCTCGCTTAGTTCTCGAAATATTCTGTCTCAAAAGTGAGGTGGTTAGGTCGAAAATGCGGCCTGGACCAGAAGAACATTTCGCCAAAATTTCGATGACAGATTCTTCTGTAAGTCTACGAGACAAATCGAAAGTAAAGAATAAATTTTTTCCGAAATCTTGCTTAGTTCAGGAAATATCGTATCTCCAAATTAGTTAGGTTGAATACAATCTGGACCAGAAAAAAATTCGCCAAACCCACAAGCAACTGCACGCTGGACATTCACAGTAGGTGTTTTCTTATCTACCTAACTGTTGTGATTAGGTTGAAATATGTCTTGGACCAGAAGAAAAACATCAACAAAGGACAACGAACTATACCTATAACTGATTTTCGACATTCGATATCTCGAGAACTAAGTGAGATATCAAAAACTTTGTTTACTTTCGGTTTGTTCGTGGAGATACTTAAGAATTCATCATCAAATTGCGGCGACACGGTTATGATAGTGCTGCTTATGATACTTCATGTAATTTTCAATATCGTTTGACAATTCTACTAATAAAAAATTTCTAAAACATTTACATCGAACGGCGTTTCAACGTCTGAAGTTGCAATTTGTTTATTGATAAAATTTTAAGTTTTTCTCTTAACAAAACATTGAGGTACATAGCTTATTAAACATAATAAAATATTAAGTCAAACCTTACGTCAAGTAGTCTTCATAAAAATACATTGCAGACTTTGTAGGCAAATACGCTGGGTCGAGTCGGGAAAGCTTTAGCCACTTTTTTGGAAAATTTTCCTTGTGTGGAAATAAACAAAAAACAATTTTTTGTTGTTTTAAATGTTGTGTTTACAATGCTGAGGCATTACACACCACTTGTAAACTGTAGAACTTATTTTATCCATGAAATAAGCAAACCGCCCGTTTTGTTTACACCGGCACGAGCAGAGATGTGACCTCACAAGAGACGACATGACAAGCTTGTGAGCGTTTTGGCGCCAATATTCAAATCAGCGTATAAAAATGCAAAATTTGAATTTGCGTTTGTTTTTTTTTCAAGAAATAACGCATTTTTTGGGTTATAGTAGACGCCCAGCTACAATACTGACTACTTTCCAACTCGTTCACATAGGAAGCGTATCGAAGGCCCCTCTGGCCAATCAGCGCTTCCTAAACATGTTTTTCGGTTTCCACGCCTTTCAATTACTTCCATAGCTTGGTGACACCTTCCTCTTTTTATCCAGCGTAACGCTCCTCGCTTCCTTACTTCCAGATCCAGAAGTACATCCTCCAAATACACGAGGGGGTACCCAAAAAAAACAGGAGTTATTTTTAAAAGCTGCATATATTCAAATTTTTTGCAAAACAACCTTATCCCCTTCAAAATACTCTCCATTACAACTAATACATTTGTACCACCGTTGCTTCCACTGTTCGGAACGTTTTCTGTAGTTTTCTTAGAAATGGCTGACAGCTCCTCCCTCGTTTTTTATCTTGACCTCTTCACTGTTGTCTAACCGGTGTCTTTTCATGCCCCTTTCCACGCGTGGAAATAAGAAAACGTCGCACGGTGCCAGGTCAGGCGAGTAAGGTGCATGGGCAAGGGCGTATCCAGGATCAGAAGTAGGGGAGGGGGGACAAGATCTGACTACGGGGGTGGGGAACCTATTAGAGGAAACTATTTTTATTATTGATTAATATAGTAATACAACCACTTAATCCAAGGACTACTATGTAATTAATTAAGATCATAACTCAATTCTAGTTTTTTTTTATGTAAACATTGATCGTCTCGGATTCTCAGAAAATGTTTCAGTAACTTTATTTGTTAATATCTCACGGTGCACTTTCACGAAATTGTATGCACACTCATCAGGCATCACCCAGCCAAGTCCTTCCTCTCCCATAGTGCTCCTGAGCCATTTCTTCACTCGTAGTAGCGTCCTGAAGGCAACTTGATTTTTCTTCTAGGGGTGGGAGGGAGGAGCAGCAGCCCCCGCCCCTTCTCCTCACTGGATACGCCCATGCAGCATGGGACAGCGGAACCATGCCATTTTTAGCCTAACAGAGACAGCTGTGTGTGCAGGTGCATTGTCGTGGTGGAAGAACCAGTCTCCTGTCTGCCACAAGTCGCATCTTTTTTGATGAATACTGTTGCGTAATCTTACAACTTCGAAATAAAAAGGTTTGATTGACGGTCTGACGTGGGGGAACAAACTCTGAATGAACCACACCCTTGGCATCCAATAAGAAAATAAGCATTGTTTCGATGTTTGATTTGACTACTTTTCTTGACCGGGTGTCAATGGCGTCTTCCATTGACTTGACTGTTCCTTTGTTTCTGGGTCGTAACCATAGCTCCATGACTCATCACCATTAATGACCTTTGACAGAAAATCTGTACCAATTTCAAGCTGTTGTTTCGGAGCACGATATGTTTCAACTCGACGTTCTTTTTGATCGTCAGAGCACGAGGGACAAACTCGGCAGCAACCCTCTTCGGCTGTGCTCGCGGCATACCACCTCCTCCAGGCGCCGGTCGCGACACATCAGCTGCCTGCTGTGCTACAGCTCAGGCGCCCAGCGTCAAAGATCGTTACACAATTTAGACAACAACACTATGTTACCATGGTTACTAAAGAAGCTAATGTGGAAACCCCACATTATTAAACACTAGTGTAAGCCAGTGACCGTTTTTTGTGTATCGTCACGCGTCTTGAACAGTTCCAGGTTTTAGGTTCAAAGATTATACCTGATCTGACCAAATGTGAATGTGACCTGTGTTTCACCCTTGGGGTGAATAATATCTCTTGAGCTTGAAGAACTCAGAAGTATTAATAGACGTGAGGCATTAAACACGGACAGGGGCGATCGCGCTATCGTATAATTGTTTCAAAGGTCGTAGACTCCAATTTGCTGAAATACAAACGTGACTTGTATTTGATCCTTTAAGTTCATTCTGAAAAATTTAAAACATTCCTGTTTGCCTTCAAAAGCATCATGTTGTTTTTTGTTGAGGCTGGGCAAATACTCATAATAATAATCATTGGTCATAGTGTTTATAATGACCATTAAATAGTTGAGCAAGTCTGAAAAAATGAATTGCCAGAATACTTGATTGCGTAACATATTCGGTCTCATACCCACCTAAAATAACCTAATAACTGATGTACAGCAAAAACCCCTGCGATTATGAACTATTATAAATGTAGTCTCGGATCACTACTCGTCAATAATCAAGTTCAAACCAGTTCCCACAAACAGATACCTCAGATGAAATGGACCAGGAAGGCCAATTCAAAGGCTTTTCACAGCTCAACTCATAAAATAGTGGTAAATAAGGAAAAACTATTAGAGTGGATGAGAAAGCGATTTGCTGGGTAGAAGGGTAGGAAATGCAGTATCGAAAGAAGTGGAAGTAAAAAATAGGAATGCCGTAGGGTAGTGCATTGGGACCATTACTATTCATAATTGTAATGAATAATTGGGTTGATTGTTTACTACGAGAAATTAGATTGGTTGCAGATGACACAATGCTACGTAAAGGTTCAAAACAGGAGAGGACTGAACAGTTGCAGGGTGATCTGGACAGGATATCTAGTTGCATTGGTAAAGATGGGATGAAGATAAATGCAAGGAAGAATCAGCTTATTAGATACACAGATAAAAAAAAAACTAAAGGTAGATTATGATTATTAGGAGCTGTAAGAATTGCTTGTTGAAGACTTGAAATGTAATTATCTTGGCATTACATTTGATAAAAAGTTCTACCGGTCAGCACAGAAGGTTTCAAAATACTTCACTTGTTGTAGAGAATGATGAGGGGATGTACGAGAGAAGTAAAGGAACTGGGTTACAAAACTGTGGTCAGACCATTGCTTGAATATGGTGGTGTAGTATAGGACCCACATTTTGAGTATCAAATACAGGAGTTGGAGATGGTGCAAAGAAGGGCTGCCAGATTTGTCTGTGGAAATTACCGGAAAACACAATTAATAACAGATATGATAAAATAGCTAGAATGGGATTCATTGGAAGATAGGAGGAGGGTGAAAAGAGTCATGGAAGTGTACAGGGCGTATATTGGTGATGAGGCGTGGAAAGATATTGGTGTAAGAATTAAAAGTAATGCATGGAAGGGAAAAGATGACCATGATCACAAGCTGGCACTCGATTTCAGGCACAACGGTATGGGAAAATTTTCTTTCATGGGGACCGAGTGTGGTGGTGTAACGGTTAGCGTTCTGGCCTCGCATATGGGAGGATGGCGGTTCGAATCCCCGTCCGGGCACCCAGATTTGGGTTTTCCATGGTATCCCAAATCACTCCAGGCAAATGCCGGGATGCTTCCTTCAAAAGGCCATGGCCGAATTCCTTCCCATTCCTTGCCCCCATCCTTTCCCGTCTCTAAAGACCTCGCTGTTAAGAGACGTTAAACAGTTAAAAAAAAAATCTTTCACGTGTAAGAGGGCCCGGGATTGATATAAGTTCCAAAGAGAAACGATCAATAATTTACCATAAATGTTGATACAATTTAAAGTTGAAAAGTGGGTGGGTACAAGAAAGTGAGAAAAATGGGTTTAAAGAGAAATTGCCACCGGAGAATGCGTCCCATCGCAATTATATTAAATTATTTTAAAAAATCGGAAAAAAAGTAAACAGGTCATACGCTTCTACAATGCAGGCAAAAAATTATGTTCAGGAGAAGGCCAGACCCAGCGATTGCAGCTTTAAAAGTCTTCTGACTGAGGCAGCAAAAGGAACTCACAGAAATCAAAAGAAAGAAAAAACTTGGCTGGTGGGATGACACCTGTGAATCGATGCTCAAAGAAAGACTTCAAACATGGAAAAAATATTACTCATCTAAATCAGAAACCGACTGCGAAACCTACAAACCCAACGGACCAAACGGCTAGATAGCTATGTGCAAAATGTTAATAAACAGAAATAATTTGTTATCAAATTCACAACATGGGTTTGTTGGAACACAACATGGTTTCATCCGTACTTGTGACATTACCCCATTATGTGATACGAGGATTCTACGATAATCATGGTGCCGAAGTTTGATGTAACTCGACGAAACAAATCGAAAGTGAAGAATAAAATTTTGATATCTCGCTTAGTTCTCGAAATATTCTGTCTCAAAAGTGAGGTGGTTAGGTCGAAATGCGGCCTGGACCAGAAGAAACATTTCGCCAAAATTTCGATGACAGATTCTTCTGTAAGTCTACGAGACAAATCGAAAGTAAAGAATAAATTTTTTCCGAAATCTTGCTTAGTTCAGGAAATATCGTATCTCCAAATTAGTTAGGTTGAATACAATCTGGACCAGAAAAAAATTCGCCAAACCCACAAGCAACTGCACGCTGGACATTCACAGTAGGTGTTTTCTTATCTACCTAACTGTTGTGATTAGGTTGAAATATGTCTTGGACCAGAAGAAAAACATCAACAAAGGACAACGAACTATACCTATAACTGATTTTCGACATTCGATATCTCGAGAACTAAGTGAGATATCAAAAACTTTGTTTACTTTCGGTTTGTTTCGTGGAGATACTTAAGAATTCATCATCAAATTGCGGCGACACGGTTATGATAGTGCTGCTTATGATACTTCATGTAATTTTCAATATCGTTTGACAATTCTACTAATAAAAAATTTCTAAACATTTACATCGAACGGCGTTTCAACGTCTGAAGTTGCAATTTGTTTATTGATAAAATTTTAAGTTTTTCTCTTAACAAAACATTGAGGTACATAGCTTATTAAACATAATAAAATATTAAGTCAAACCTTACGTCAAAGTAGTCTTCATAAAAATACATTGCAGACTTTGTAGGCAAATACGCTGGGTCGAGTCGGGAAAGCTTTAGCCACTTTTTTGGAAAATTTTCCTTGTGTGGAAATAAACAAAAAACAATTTTTTGTTGTTTTAAATGTTGTGTTTACATGCTGAGGCATTACACACCACTTGTAAACTGTAGAACTTATTTTATCCATGAAATAAGCAAACCGCCCGTTTGTTTACACCGGCACGAGCAGAGATGTGACCTCACAAGAGACGACATGACAGCTGTGAGCGTTTTGGCGCCAATATTCAAATCAGCGTATAAAAATGCAAAATTTGAATTTTGCGTTTGTTTTTTTTCAAGAAATAACGCATTTTTGGGTTATAGTAGACGCCCAGCTACAATACTGACTACTTTCCAACTCGTTCACATAGGAAGCGTATCGAAGGCCCCTCTGGCCAATCAGCGCTTCCTAAACATGTTTTTCGGTTTCCACGCCTTTCAATTACTTCCATAGCTTGGTGACACCTTCCTCTTTTTTATCCAGCGTAACGCTCCTCGCTTCCTTACTTCCAGATCCAGAAGTACATCCTCCAAATACACGAGGGGGTACCCAAAAAAAACAGGAGTTATTTTTAAAAGCTGCATATATTCAAATTTTTTGCAAAACAACCTTATCCCCTTCAAAATACTCTCCATTACAACTAATACATTTGTACCACCGTTGCTTCCACTGTTCGGAACGTTTTCTGTAGTTTTCTTTAGAAATGGCTGACAGCTCCTCCCTCGTTTTTTATCTTGACCTCTTCACTGTTGTCTAACCGGTGTCTTTTCATGCCCCTTTCCACGCGTGGAAATAAGAAAACGTCGCACGGTGCCAGGTCAGGCGAGTAAGGTGCATGGGCAAGGGCGTATCCAGGATCAGAAGTAGGGGAGGGGGGACAAGATCTGAACTACGGGGGTGGGGAACCTATAGAGGAAACTATTTTTATTATTGATTAATATAGTAATACAACCACTTAATCCAAGGACTACTATGTAATTAATTAAGATCATAACTCAATTCTAGTTTTTTTTATGTAAACATTGATCGTCTCGGATTCTCAGAAAATGTTTCAGTAACTTTATTTGTTAATATCTCACGGTGCACTTTCACGAAATTTGTATGCACACTCATCAGGCATCACCCAGCCAGTCCTTCCTCTCCCATAGTGCTCCTGAGCCATTTCTTCACTCGTAGTAGCGTCCTGAAGGCAACTTGATTTTTCTTCTAGGGGGGGAGGGAGGAGCAGCAGCCCCCGCCCCTTCTCCTCACTGGATACGCCCATGCAGCATGGGACAGCGGAACCATGCCATTTTTAGCCTAACAGAGACAGCTGTGTGTGCAGGTGCATTGTCGTGGTGGAAGAACCAGTCTCCTGTCTGCCACAAGTCGCATCTTTTTTGATGAATACTGTTGCGTAATCTTACAACTTCGAAATAAAAGGTTTGATTGACGGTCTGACGTGGGGGAACAAACTCTGAATGAACCACACCCTTGGCATCCAATAAGAAAATAAGCATTGTTTCGATGTTTGATTTGACTACTTTTCTTGACCGGGTGTCAATGGCGTCTTCCATTGACTTGACTGTTCCTTTGTTTCTGGGTCGTAACCATAGCTCCATGACTCATCACCATTAATGACCTTTGACAGAAAATCTGTACCAATTTCAAGCTGTTGTTTCGGAGCACGATATGTTTCAACTCGACGTTCTTTTTGATCGTCAGAGCACGAGGGACAAACTCGGCAGCAACCCTCTTCGGCTGTGCTCGCGGCATACCACCTCCTCCAGGCGCCGGCGACACATCAGCTGCCTGCTGTGCTACAGCTCAGGCGCCCAGCGTCAAAGATCGTTACACAATTTAGACAACAACACTATGTTACCATGGTTACTAAAGAAGCTAATGTGGAAACCCCACATTATTAAACACTAGTGTAAGCCAGTGACCGTTTTTTGTGTATCGTCACGCGTCTTGAACAGTTCCAGTTTTTAGGTTCAAAGATTATACCTGATCTGACCAAATGTGAATGTGACCTGTGTTTCACCCTTGGGGTGAATAATATCTCTTGAGCTTGAAGAACTCAGAAGTATTAATAGACGTGAGGCATTAAACACGGACAGGGGCGATCGCGCTATCGTATAATTGTTTCAAAGGTCGTAGACTCCAATTTGCTGAAATACAAACGTGACTTGTATTTGATCCTTTAAGTTCATTCTGAAAAATTTAAAACATTCCTGTTTGCTTCAAAAGCATCATGTTGTTTTTTGTTGAGGCTGGGCAAATACTCATAATATAATCATTGGTCATAGTGTTTATAATGACCATTAAATAGTTGAGCAAGTCTGAAAAAATGAATTGCCAGAATACTTGATTGCGTAACATATTCGGTCTCATACCCACCTAAAATAACCTAATAACTGATGTACAGCAAAAACCCCTGCGATTATGAACTATTATAAATGTAGTCTCGGATCACTACTCGTCAATAATCAAGTTCAAACCAGTTCCCACAAACAGATACCTCAGATGAAATGGACCAGGAAGGCCAAATTCAAAGGCTTTTCACAGCTCAACTCATAAAATAGTGGTAAATAAGGAAAAACTATTAGAGTGGATGAGAAAGCGATTTGCTGGGTAGAAGGGTAGGAAATGCAGTATCGAAAGAAGTGGAAGTAAAAAATAGGAATGCCGTAGGGTAGTGCATTGGGACCATTGCTATTCATAATTGTAATGAATAATTGGGTTGATTGTTTACTACGAGAAATTAGATTGGTTGCAGATGACACAATGCTACGTAAAAGGTTCAAAACAGGAGAGGACTGAACAGTTGCAGGGTGATCTGGACAGGATATCTAGTTGCATTGGTAAAGATGGGATGAAGATAAATGCAAGGAAGAATCAGCTTATTAGATACACAGATAAAAAAAAAACTAAAGGTAGATTATGATTATTAGGAGCTGTAAGAATTGCTTGTTGAAGACTTGAAATGTAATTATCTTGGCATTACATTTGATAAAAAGTTCTACCGGTCAGCACAGAAGGTTTCAAAATACTTCACTTGTTGTAGAGAATGATGAGGGGATGTACGAGAGAAGTAAAGGAACTGGGTTACAAAACTTTGGTCAGACCATTGCTTGAATATGGTGGTGTAGTATAGGACCCACATTTTGAGTATCAAATACAGGAGTTGGAGATGGTGCAAAGAAGGGCTGCCAGATTTGTCTG
>CM061918.1:11820325-11849954 GCA_031002005.1 Vandiemenella viatica
TCACTCAAAGTGCAGCACCGTTAATTTATTCATGTCATTTTCAATACATAATTGATTTCAATCCAATCTGTAAAGCGCAAATACGCTGAACGATTGAAATAAAGAAATTAAAAAAAAAAAGGCGAAAGAATTATACGGGAGTAGTACCGAATATCCTCGAGGAACCAGGGCTTTCTGAACATTTTTAAATGTGTTTCCAACTTGACTTCATGACTTCAAGGTCATTGGAGACGGAAATTGACTGGGAGCAAGGAATGGGCTTTTTTATGGGACTATCCCGACATTCGCTTCGAGTGATTTGGAGAAACCGTAGAAAATCCAAATCTGGATGGCCAGAAGGGGATTTGAACCCGCATCCCTTCGAATGCGAGGCCAGGACATTATCGCTCGTCCACTACGCTCAGTTTTTTTAATTGAAAATAACATGTAATTTTTTTTTTTTTTTTTTTTTTTTTTTTTTTTTTTTTTTTTTTTTTTTTTTTTTTTTTTTTTACTGTCGTCAGTCTTTCGACTGGTTTGATGCAATCCTGCATCCTTTCCTATCCTGTGCTAACCTCTTCATTTCTACATACCCCTTACAGCCCACGTCCTCAATTATCTGTTTCATATATTCTAATCTCTGTCTTCCTCTACAGTTCTTACCTTCGACTGTTCCCTCCACTAAAAAATTAACCAAAATATGTCTCAAAATATGGCCTATCAGCCTGTCTCTTTTTTCCGTAAGCTTCTTCCACAAACATCTTTTCTCACCCATCATTTCCAAAACTCATTCATTTCTTACTTTGTCTGTCTACTTAATTTTCAGCATTCTTCTGTAGCACCACATTTCAAATGCTTCAATTTGTTTTATTTCCGGTATTCCTAAAGTCCATGTTTCACTACTATAAAGTGCTGTGCTCCACACAAAGAGTTTTAAAAAGTAATTTCTAATTCCTAGATCAATATTTGAAACTAAAAGGTTTCTCTTTTTCATGAAGGCTCTTTTTGCTAGCGCTATTCTGCTTTTAACATCATTCCTGCTTCGGCCATCGGTTGTAATTTTACTTCCCAAGTAACAGAATTCACTTACTTCTCCTATTGCATCCGATCCTATTTTTATATTTAATCTACTAGTATTCGTATCATTTCTGCTACATTTCATCACTTTTGTCTTGCTTTGATTTGATTTGATTTATGTAGAAATATAGGAACAATAATTACAGACTGACTCAGCCACGAATCTTTTTTTAATATATCTACTTTTGCAGCCTAGTAGTAGACGCACAAGTGTTTGATCAACTAAAGATGTCAGATCTTACTCACATAGTTTCTCATGAACCCGGAATCAACCATAATACACACACATTTATTAACCACATATGTAATCTTTCAATTGATTTTTCGAAGAAATCATCATTTTCCTTTTACAAATCCAGCATATTCCAGTTTGAAAAGCAATCATTCTTTTCCTTCAGAATGCAGGTATAAGAATTTTAAAAGCTCCACTGCATATGGAATTAGCCAACGTCACTAATTGTAAGACTGACAGCGGTCTTTTACCATGAAAATTATTGTTTGTAGAAAATGTCATAGTGGCTCCCAAAGCGAGAAGAATTATGTCGCCGGTTCAAATTCCCGTTGGCTATCAGATTTCGTTTTTCCATGTTTTCTCAAAATATTTTCAGTTTAATGTGAGGGTGGTTCTTCTAAAAGGCAAAGGTCAAATTTCTCCCTGTTGTTTTAAAATGTGGAACCGCTAATTAACATTTCAGACAGATTTATTTATTTATTTACTGTTCTGAATTATTAATTTTACTAATAAAACTGTTCCATTGCGATAAAGTGAAGCTTACCTCCTAAATATGGTATGGTGAATACAAAATTAATGTTTTAATATTCCCAATCATTTAATTTTCTAGAAATATTTTATTTATATTTCGTGACATAGTTTACCATTCGAGTTCTTTCGTAAATGATCTTTCTACGTACCCTCAACGTTTGTCCGTATTTTCTGTAACGCTGCAGCGCTAGAAGGTGTAACTAATTCCACTAATACTCTCTTATTGGTTTTCAGTGCGTAATTTAGCGATTCTTTTCGGTATTCTTCATATAATTTGATTTGCTAGCAAATTGTCAACTGTTTATTCGAGGAAAAAAATTTACACAATGGTTATCAAAATTACGAAAAATCTTTTATAATTCCACTATAATCAATAGATTTGATTATTTCAATAATTATTATGACTAAAATGGCGATAATCGTGGTTATTTTAATTTTAGAACTCCGAATTATGCATCTCTGCGAGTTTTTTGCTGCGCGGGGTCATGTTTTTAGTCTGGGTAAAGTGCTGTGTATGAGACGTCTATTTTGTCATCAATTTAGTGTACCACCTACCAGTTATGCTGTCCCAAGCGGTATTCGTGTCTCGAACGAAGTATAATCGAAAGGCGAGGGGTCTCGCGAATTCTGTCCCCGACTGTACATAATATGACCTAAGACTGAATATTTTGAATTTCTGATCATTTACTTAAAAATTCGTTTAGATTTTTAAAAAAATGTAAAGCTGGTAATATTCTTAAGACAGGATCAAAAACTTTAATGTCATTTTTCCAATTAAAATATTGTTGAGGTGTTAATTTTTACTATTCAACATTTAAATCAATTTAATTGACAGAAGCTTTTTATTTAATTTGTTAACACTTTAAATAACTATGTTTTAATCTATGCGTTGAAAAACTGTGAAGAGAATCTCGTGGGATTGGCGCAAATCCCGCAAAATTCCAGTGGGATTGAAAACACTGTGGGATTGCAGTCCTTAGTCGGATGCGATAGAGAAAGTTAGTGAATTTGGTAGTTAGGAAGTAAAATTAAAATGAATGGCCAACGCAAGAACGATGTTAAAAGCAGAGTAGCACTCATGAAAAGAGAAATCTTTTAGTTTCAAATATTGATCTAGGACTTAGAAAAAACTTTTTAAAACTCTATGTGTGGAGCACAGTAGTTTATGGCGAAGAATGGACTGGACTGGGAATACCAGAAAGATATAAAGTTAAACCATATGAAATGTGTTGTTATAGAAGAATATTGTTAATTAAACGGACAGATAAAGTACGAAAGCAACGAGTTTTGTAAATGATGGGTGAGGAAAGAAGTTTGTGGAAGAAGCTTACAGAAAGAAGAGACAGGATGGTAGGTCATATTTTGAGTCATGCAGGATTGATTAATTTGTTAGTGGAGAGAATAGTCGAAGGTAAGAACTGTAGAGGAAGAAAGAGATTAGAATATGTGAAGCAGATAATTGAGGACGTGGATTGTAAGGGGTACCTAGAGATGAAGAGGTTATCAAAAGAAAGGAAGGAATGGAGGATTACATCAAACCAGTCGAGAGACTGATGACAGCAAAAAAGAAAAGAAATTCTTCTGCTATCCACACCACACTTGAGGCTTACAGTTAGGAAGGCGAGACCTTGGGAAGTGTTTTAATGATTTGGCACGGCCTGTATAAGTCACCATGTGGGGCTTGAGTGCCTTCCATCTTACGACCAGCAACATTCATATCTAGGAATGACCGAGAAAATAAGATAAGAGAAATTAGGGCCAGAACAGATTTATTTCTATACTCGTTTTTCCCATGAGCTATTAGGGGGTGGACTAGGAAGGATTTACCGTGCGAGTGAACTTAAAATCCGACCGGAGTAGTTCTCGATAAACCTCTCCTGCCATCCTGATCTGGGTTTCCCATGGTTTTCCCAGATCGCTCAGGGCGAATGCCGGGATGATTTTAAAAAAATAGCCCATGGGCGCCTCCTGCCATATCCCCTATATCCTTCCTATGCACAAATGGTTGCACGTTGGGATCGGTGTAATGCACCCCCCACCACCTAGTTTTAGTGAATCGTGGACTAACAGTAATAATAAACGTCGAGTTACCCGCGCTGGCGGGGGAATACTCTGCAGCCGTGGCAGCGGAGGCAACGACCTGGCAGAGGTGTTCAGGCAGACCACAACAAGTGGCGGCTTCGTCACATCGGAAGCGACTGAACTGGTTAACTCCACATTTCAGCTTGTATCCCTTAGACCAGAGATAAGAAACTACACGAAGCACATGTACAGGTAACACTGTCATCTATGCAAGCAGTGACGTTTATGTTGGTAACACTGGCAGAGAGTACCATACAGCCAGCTCAATGTGAATACCATCCAGTGAGTCAGTTGCTCCAGTATATATTGTAACTTCTAAATATGGACACCACAGGGCGGACACGACATTCACACGCACAAAACACTTAAACTCCCATGCCCTCGGCCGGACTCGAACCGGCGACCTTCGGCACGCGGGGCCAGTACTCTAGCCCCTACGCTATACAGAGGGTCGCCGGCTTGAATCTGGCGCGATGCAAGCGTGGTTTCAACTGCCACTAACTCAGAGCACAATGTCGCGTGCTGTTATGCTCAGCGAATCAACAAAACTGCGGCTCAGAGTGGCTGCTTAAAAGAAAAAGCACTTTGCAAGGTGCTGCTCTCTGGGTTCGGTTTCACGTCCCCTTTCCCGCGGTGCAAGCATCCGTGGGGATTACTACTGTACGTGTTTGAGTCTTCAGTGTGGAGTGCTGTGGGCAACAGGCATCGCCCGTTCAGGCCTACTCTTCCCAAAGACAACCAGTAACTTGTTGAACGTAAGGCCTCGTATCCACTTGAGCACACTCAGGCGTCCACACTTGAGCCGCTCAGTGAAGCGAGCGGATCAAGTGTGGACGCCTGAGCACGCTCGCAACGAACGACAGCGAGCGCGCTCGGGGCGAGCCGATCGGGTGTCGGTATTTTGGAATGCTCAAAGGCGAGCCAGTGTTTGTTCGGCGCTCAGTGTGGACGGTATTTGGCGGTTTCTACAATGAGCGCGAGCACGTGGGACAATGAAACTCTAATTGATGCGTATGAATCAAAGAGAGTGTTATGGGATAGCTCCAGTATTATAATCGAACTAAAAAATAAGGTGCATGGCGTAAAATCAGTGAGATATTAAACTTTGGTATTGATGATGTAAAGAAAAAAATAACAAGCCAGCTAGATTCATTCAGGCGAGAACGATCAAAGCAGAAGAGAACTTCTATAACGGGAAGTGGTAAGTCTTTTTTAATAGTATTTCTCACAACTCAACGGATTTGGATTGAATTTGGTGTTACGAAATTCAGATCCTAAGTGCCTAAAATCATATTGATTTTGTGCCAGGTAATGTAATTGTTTTACTAATTTTTATTAAAAACTTGAAATCAATGCCATAATTTAAAAAATAACATAAAAATAACCTTTAAATCTATATTTATAAACACAAATTAAAAATAGGTACCAGCCTTCATATAATTTTGGAGTGACTCAATAGTGCCATCACAGACTACCCGTACTAAACAGATGATGCTTTGTTTATATACTTTGAACATATACTGCAGGCTTGTGTAGGGACTTCCTGAGGCTAGCAATCTTAAAGTTATTATAAATTTTATCTTCTGGTGGGATCGCCTCTCGCATAGGTGTATCGTGCATTTTAATATGAGGTCCAACTAATGAAAGCAAATGTTCCAAATCGATATCGTAATGTTTTGAAATAGCTCATTGTCTTCATCTAAAGTCAATTCGCGAATTAAATTATTAAGATAATTTCTTTGCTGATGATGACTTTCTCTGATGCGTCAACTTGGTAATTTTCTTCTCTGTTTTGACATCGTATGGATGATAGTAATAAAGGCCGTAGCTACGCGTGACGACACGTCAATAGCCGAGCGTTTTCTGAGCACTGAAACCAGGCTCGTTCGACCAAAATTTCCTTTTCCTTGAGCACGTTCGATCGAGCGCGCTCAAATGAATGAGCGGCTCATTCGCCTGAGTGTGCTCAAGTGGATACGAGGCTTAACGTTTCCAACGCAAGGACGAAGAACCCTTCACAATTATTCGATACTACTGCGGATGAGGTTTGTCTGTTCTACCCTGCTGGCCAAGTCAAAATTACACCGCGGCTCGAAGCGTCGCTATGGTAGACGATAGAAAAATTATCTCAAGCCTATACTGAAAAAGTCATAATTTTTGATGGGTTGGAGTAACATTAGTTCATCAGAACGTTAAGATTAGTTACACAAGAGTGATTACTCGGCGATTCCATTCGACGCTGCAGCGAGGGTCTGCTCAGACAGCGTGCGAAGCAATTCCGAGAAGTGCGCACTCTCAGAGATTGGAAGGAGTGTATGGCCTCCTCCCCTGCGGCTGTGGGCTCCCAGCGTCCAGGGAGATTCAACACGCGCTGTTTAGCACTGCGGTCTCCAGTCGTGGGAGCGATAGTGCTGTGTGGGTGCCTCTAATGTTTACTGCGTAGTGCAGTGATTGTCTCCGTTGTGAATTAATGTAATATAAAGACCGGGAGAATGTGAGAAGCGTTTCCAGCCCATTCAGGACAACTGTTCCAGAAGACAAAAGTCCCACGTGCCGGACAAAGTAACATCGCCGCGTGTCCACACTGTGGATTGGTTTGGGATTTAACTCAGGACTTCGGCGCACAGTCAGGTTTACAGCTGCAGAAGTAACTAAACCAACTTAACAAACTAAACTTGTTACTACCGAAACGTCACTAGTTACTTTTGACAGAATCGAGCGCTAGCAAGAAGCATCGCATAGAGTGACGTCACGTACAGGGTACTGACTGACTTACTTCCTAAAGTAAACTGTTCATATAGTAAAGTAACTTTAGGTAATTTTTGCAC
Source organism: Vandiemenella viatica (assembly GCA_031002005.1). Lineage (NCBI taxonomy): Eukaryota > Metazoa > Arthropoda > Insecta > Orthoptera > Morabidae > Vandiemenella > Vandiemenella viatica. Next base: position 11,827,055 of record CM061918.1, read on the forward strand.
TTTAAAATAAAATAGAAGTTAGGATATCGTTTTTTTTATAATAAACGCATTTCATAAATGTTTGAAATCAATAAAATCGAACTAAAGTATTATGAATAAAAAACATAACCACCTTGAAGTGAACTACACTTAACGGTTCCTTGAAGTTTATTACTCGGTACACAATACAACAGGTAAACCATAAACAAATGTGGGTACAGTTATCAGAAGACCGTCGAGAATTTCAGCCTGGTCCTGATCCGGGGTAGAGTGACGGCTTCTACTTCTCGCGAACTTCCGGTGGTCTTCTGAGTTGACGCTGGTTCAGCGGTCAGGCTGGAACTGGCGGTGGAGCGGCCGGCTACGCTTATATAGGCGGCCTGGCGCAGGAATTCCGTTGTGTGGTAGTACGGCGACCTCTGTAAGAAATAGTCCCACTTAGCTTCTAGATGATTCTATTTGTTTTCCTGGTTTGTTTTGCGCCTGTTTGGAGTCGTATATGTATCCCGGCGTGCAGGCGCGTTGTGTGTGAGGTCTGCCTGGCAGGGGCCTTTACTGGCAGACTGAACATACCTCCCTCCCGGGGGGGGGGGGGGGAAGCGATGTCTGCGACGTCTGCGAGGTCGTCTGCCGCGGCGCCCTGGAGCAGACTATGAAGGCTACCTCCAGGGGAGTACGGAGCTGTTCCCCTGGCGATGCGTGCCGACCTGCGTCGTGGTGCAGGTTGTGGTGGAGGTACTTGTGGAGCTAACGGCATCGGTTCGTCGGCGTCGATGGCCGGGGGCTGTACGGGGGGCGCTGAAGATGGTCCCCGCAGGTGGTCGAGAGGCTGCGGCTGAAGGGTGTCGGAGCGACCGACAGGTTGTGGCGTCGTTGGTGGCGCTGTAACTGTCCCTGAGCAACGGTTAGACGGCAGGAGTGGTGGAGGTGGCAGGGAAGGAGAGGAAGAAGTGGATGGCCGTGCCGTGGTGGAAGAGGACGGTGCCGTGGGGTAGCGGGGACGTAGTTGGTTTCGATGGCGTCGCACTATCCGGCCATCCAGGCTGACGTCGAACAGTTGGCGGCCCCGGGGCCGCTGGATGACCCCCGGAAGCCAACCGGCCCGGGAGCCAAACCCGCGGGCCCAGACTAGGGAGCCCGGGGTGAAACGGAATGGGCCCGAAGGTACCTGTACTTTGGGCGGGGGTAAGAGGAGATGGAGGAGAGTGCGAGGTTGGCGGCCATGCAGCAATTCCGCCGGGCTTTTGGCCCCCACTGGAGTGGTTCGATAGGAACTGAGGAAGAGTGTCAATGCCTCTTCGAGTTTGTGACTTGTGGTGTATTTGGTCATTTGGGTTTTGAATGTTCTGACTAGCCGTTCCGCCTCCCCGTTAGATTGGGGGTGGAAGGGCGGGGTGAGGAGGTGTTGGATATTGTTGGCGGTACAGAAGGATAGGAATTCCCGACTTCGAAATTGCGGTCCGTTATCTGTGACGATAGCGTATGGTAATCCTTCGATGGAAAAGATCTTCGTGAGGGCTGAAATGGTGACCTCTGTGGTGATTGTGGAGCAACGGACGACATATGGGAAGTGGGAAAAGGCATCCGTCACTAGGAGCCACTGGTGGCCTAGGAATGGGCCAGCGAAGTCGAGGTGAATGCGTTCCCAGGGTCCGGACGGTGCCGGCCAGGAAAGGAACTTTTGAGGGGGGCGGGGCAGTTGTTGGGCACAGATGGTACAGCGCCGCACCATCTCCGTGACATCCGTGGTAAGGCCGATCCAGAATACATGGCGTCTGGCAAGGGATTTGGTGCGGGCAATTCCCCAGTGTCCTTGGTGGAGAGTTTGGAGGATTGTCGGTTGTAGGGATCTCGGAACGACGACCCTCGGGGTGGAATTTGGTTCTGTGCGGAGGAGCACTCCCTCTACTACTGAGAGCTGGTGGCGGATGGAGTAGTAGAACTTGAGGTCTTGATGATGGCGTGGAGGGGAACGTGTTTGCCACCCGTGTTGGATGTGGTGTCGGATGACACGGAGGAGGGGGTCCTCCCCTGTGGCTGCCGCGACTTTTGAGGCCGTGACTGGAAATGTCTTCAGTGCTTCTTGTATGTCATCGTCGATCTGGAACACCAGAAGTTCCGACTTGTCGAAGGCAAGGTCTGGTCCCTGCGGTAGTCTGGATAAGGCGTCTGCATTGGCATGCCTGGAGGTGGTACGGAAATGCATGGTATATCTGAACTGGGACAGGAATAGTGCCCAACGCTGGATGCGGTGGGATGTTTTGGTAGGCAGACGTGTGGACGGATCAAATAGTGATAGGAGTGGCTTGTGGTCGGTAATGAGATGAAAAGAAATCCCATATAAAAGGGAATAGAATTTGGAGCAGGCAAAAACAATAGCTAGCGCCTCTTTCTCGATTTGAGAATATTTAAGCTGAGCAGCCGATAGGGCTTTGGAGATGTAAGCTACGGGGCGTTCCGTGCCATCTGGTAATTTATGAGACAGAACTGCCCCCACACCGTAATCGGATGCATCTGTGGCAAGTATCAAGGGGAGGTTTGGAGTGTATGGCATGAGGCATGCTGCGGACTTGAGCTGCTGTTTAAGGGTGTGGAATGCGGTCTCGCAAGCTGGGGTCCAACGGAACGGGACATTCTTGCGACAGAGGTGGTACAGGGGTGCTGCCACTTGTGCTGCTGAGGGTATAAATTTTCTGTAGTATGAAATCTTGCCTAAAAAAGATTTCAACTGATGTAGATCCTGAGGCCGAGGTAAGTTGGAAATAGCGTCCACATAGGAAAATGCTGGGGAAATGCCTTCCTGAGCGATGATGTGACCCAGGTAGGAAATGGATTGTTGAAAAAATTGACACTTGGAAAGGTTGCATTTCAATCCTGCTGCACGGAGGCGGAGGAAGAGTAGGCGGAGGTTGGTCATGTGTTCGGCAGCGGAGGGTCCCGTGACGACTATGTCGTCGAGATAGTTGATGCATCCCGGAATATCCTGGAGAAGTTGTTCGAGATACCGTTGAAAAATCGCTGGAGCACTGGCCAAGCCGAACATGAGCCGGTTGAGTTGGAAGAGGCCAGAGGGAGTGTTGATGACTGTGTATTGTCGGGACTGGATATCCAAAGGGATTTGAAGGTATGCTTCTGCCAGGTCAATTTTTGTAAAGTAGGTACCTCCTGCTAGTTTACGGAAGAGGTCGTCCGGTCTCGGAAGTGGATAATCGTCTACCAGCAGATGCGGGTTGACGGTGGTCTTAAAGTCACCACAGAGACGTAAGCGGCGTCCTGGCTTCTGAACTATGACCAACGGCGTGGCCCAGGGGCTGAACCGCACCGGCTGGAGGATCCCTTCGTCTTGGAGACGTTGAAGTTCTTCCTGAAGTGGTTGTTGAAGCGCTACGGGTACCTGGCGTGCCCGGAAGTATCGAGGCCGTACGTCCGGCCGGAGTTGGAGTGATGCTTCGAAGTCCTTTGCACAGCCGACGCCTGGTGAGAACAGGTCCTGAAACTCGGTGCAAAGGGCGTCCACTTCAGGAAAAGGAACATGCTGAGATACGAGGTGTATGTTATCCTCAATTGAAAATCCGAATAAGCGGAAAGCGTCCAGTCCAAATAAGTCTGCTGTGAGAGAACTGTTAACTACTAAAAAGGGGACTGAACGATGTACAGACTTATACATGACGTTTGCTGTGAATTGTCCCAGGAGTGCTATTTCCTGTTTGTTGTATGTCAGGAGGCGCTTGGGGGCCGGCGAGAGGGGGGGCGAGCCAATTTGCACATAAGTAGTATAATTAAGCAATGAGACTGCTGCTCCTGTGTCGACTTGTAGGCGCAGAGGCTTGCCATTGACCGTAACGTCAATAAAAAGTTTGGATGCAGTGGAAGTGTCTACCTGATTGATATCCATAGGTGCGCCGCTCAACCTGTCTTGGTAAGACCCTGGGCGGCGAGAGCCGGGATTGGCATTGGTGGTGTTGGTGCGGCAGACGGACGCCAGGTGTCCTTCCTTGCCGCAACGTGAGCATTCAGCCCAACGATCCGGACAATTTTCCCTCTCATGTGCTGAATAACAGGCGGGGCAGGAGGGTAGGCGGAGCGGGCTGCGGCGTCGGCGCTGCGGGATCCGCTGCTGCTGCCGAGACTTGGTGCCCCTGCCGGAACGGGCCGGTTCGATGTCCTTCTGAGGAAGCGGTCCCCGGTTGTGGTGTCGGGAGGAGCGCGACTGGGAGCTCTGGATGGCGGCGACGTCCTGTGTGTCCTCTACGTCGGTTCGGATTGCGGCCACATCCGCCCAGGACTCCAGGCGGCGATCTGCGGCCGTAGATATTTCGAATTTGTAGGCAAGTTCGATGACCTGCTCCAGGGATGGGTCCTCTAACTTGAGGGCGTCATGCCGGAGTGCGGCATCTGGTGCAGCCTGTATGATGTGATCACGCACCATGTCGTCGGCGTAGGATTCGTGGGAACAACGAGTTTGAAACTTACATTTTCTGCTAAGGCCTTGGAGTTCGGCCGCCCACTGGCGATACGTCTGATCGGGCTTCTTCCGGCATTGATAGAATTCGACGCGGGCCGCGACGACATGGTACCGGCGTCTGTAGTATGCATTCAGTGTCGTACAGATGGTCGTGAAGGTGAGGGTGTCGGGGTCTTGTGGCTGAAGTTTGGTGAGCAAGACATACATCTTCGATTGGTTCCAGGAAAGGAAATATGCACGTTGGTCTTCTTCTTTGGTTATGTGGTGAATTGCGAAGTGTTGTCTTATGCGCTTCTCGTAGGTCTCCCATTCCTCGACGTCGTCGTTGAATGCTGGGAACGGAGGCTGGGTTGGCGGAGATTCCTGACTTCCGCAATCAGTTGTCTCTGAGATTCGAAGAACTGATGTAGAAGTCCTTGGAGGAACTGTTGCCATTCCGTAGGTGCTGCTGGCGTAGCCATGATGGTCGAGAGTTCTTATCCCAACCTTGTCGCCACTGAAGTGAACTACACTTAACGGTTCCTTGAAGTTTATTACTCGGTACACAATACAACAGGTAAACCATAAACAAATGTGGGTACAGTTATCAGAAGACCGTCGAGAATTTCAGCCTGGTCCTGATCCGGGGTAGAGTGACGGCTTCTACTTCTCGCGAACTTCCGGTGGTCTTCTGAGTTGACGCTGGTTCAGCGGTCAGGCTGGAACTGGCGGTGGAGCGGCCGGCTACGCTTATATAGGCGGCCTGGCGCAGGAATTCCGTTGTGTGGTAGTACGGCGACCTCTGTAAGAAATAGTCCCACTTAGCTTCTAGATGATTCTATTTGTTTTCCTGGTTTGTTCTGCGCCTGTTTGGAGTCGTATATGTATCCCGGCGTGCAGGCGCGTTGTGTGTGAGGTCTGCCTGGCAGGGGCCTTTACTGGCAGACTGAACACACCTCAAATTATCTATCCAAATTATGATATGTAAATATTAAATTTAAACAAAAACAAAACAAGAAAATAACTCATTATGTTGTTAAAATTACTTACCTCGTTAAAACATCAACACTTAACATTAAATAATATTAATTATATTAAAGCAATGTACGCGCAACATATTTTTACTTACACATTTTCCTCTTTAACGAAAGGATTCGATTAAATATTCCCACAAAGACGCGACGCACGATGATCAGATGCTCATTATCTCGTTCAGATTAACTTAGTCGCATGATGCATCGTATCTGTTCGTTTATCGAATCAAACTGACACCCACACGACAAATGAGAGAAACGAAATGAGTTCCTGAGTGACGATTCGCTACTTGTAGTGAGGCGACGAGCTCGTTACTCACACACAGTCTGCTCACTAAGCTGCTCTGCCGACCCGGCAGGTCAGGCGCTGGCGACCACGATTTGTTTCGCCGCCTTGTCGGTGGCCCTGCTCTGCTCTGATTGCTTGTAACTGAGCAAACCACACAATCCAACCAATCAGGGCAGAGTGGCTTCACCAACTGCCTCCACTATGCAAGCACGATATTCACTCCTATTAAAAATTTTATTATGTGTCTTCTATATTCAGTTATGATCGTGTGTAATCATTTATTAATTTCCTATCCTTTTGCCATAACAAAATCAACAAAAACCATCACAAATTTTTCTCCATAATGATTTTACGATCCTGCAGATGCCAAATTTAGTAAAAACACAATGTGGTGTCCTACCGACCCGTAGTTAAATTTTCGTTTAGTGTTTGTTTCATAAAGTCTGTGATATTAGAGTAAGGCCTGATCCTAGAAGTACGTTGGCCATGCTGAATTCGAGGCGCCGTCACAAGAGCCAGACACTAACTCCCTGGCTGCTGATGCAGAGCGCAGAGAAATGTTGCGAGGGCTTGGCTCGATTCGAGTAAGAATCTTCTTTAAGGAAGTGTGAGAATACCGTCTGGGAATTATGAAAATATTTGTTTACGTGCTGTCCTGTCCTCGCTGTCAGTGAGGTTGGTACCCCTGTTTCCCTCGCTCCTCTGCCTCATTGGAGCACAAAACCGACTGTGGAAAGCTGCCTGCTGATCATTAACTTACTAGCTTTCTCAGCAAAGGTACAAAAAAATGAATAGTGAAGAAATACGTAATTACAGTGGTCAAAAATTGTTAATAGACCAGTTGACGCAAACAGCACACGCTGACATATTGCACGAAACTCCAATTATTCTAATCGATTTAGACCCCATTCGGATAATACAAAATTCGGTAAGTTGGATTTTTTTCAAAAAAAATCGATTACTTTAATTAATTACTATATGTACATCGAAAATGGGAGAAATAAGTTGTTTTTAAAATAAAAGAGGTTTTAATTAATTAAAAGAAAAGGCAACACTTTCAGACGTTAAGCGTACACTATGTACATCCACACTGTAAATAAGTACTGTAATTGCTTTCTGAACATCTCGGTCAAAGTAAGCTGTGTGACTGTATTCATCCGCTTGACAGTGAGAGGTTGCATGTGGTCACACTCGGGCTGATGATCCATCCACTTCAACGAAGTTTCAAGGGCGACAAATGCTTGACTAGCTGATGGTCCCGTGTCTGCTTCAACTTCGACATTAAGGTCATCTTCTTCCTCGACACTTTCTTCTCTCACACTTTCAATAAATTCATCATCAGTTAGGGTCTGAAGAATCACATACCTTCTCTCCTATATGTTCAGCACTAACTTATGAACATCCCGTAATTTGGAAAACAATGTTTCTGAATTCCTCAAGTGAAACATCATTCCCATCTTCTCCTGTCTCTTCCATTTCCTTTTCTTGAGCATGTTTTTCCTCTTTCTCCTTCTCTTCTTAAATTGGTATGCCTTTCAACTTGTTCCACGCACGTCTTAAAAAGCGATTCGGATATTCAGCTATTCGGATAGGAGGAGTTCAGGTAATTGGAGATCTACTGTACTTGTTTGGCTATCAGGCAGTGCTGCCAATAGCCGCATATACATCTTTAATTATAAGGAAGAATCAGGTTATAATGTGTCATTGAATGAACGTTGAACTTTGTGAAAAAATTAATTTGTTAACAGTCTAGATCTCACCCCCGCGGTCCCAGTATGCGAGTATAACAATTTTTTGATCTCTAATGCATGCCGGAAGCTACGAGAAATCGTCCTGCATACTGACAGCACGATTTCCTTGTAAATGTCGCTTTATCCAGTCGGGTTTCGGCCATGTTGCTACGTCACAAACTCAGTACTCATACTTCCATAAAAAAGCGACAGGTGTCGCTAGTGCGGCATCGCGTGTCGGGTGAATGGCAGCCAATTAGTCTTTAGCGTTTCAATGACATTTACAATGATTAAGATCTAATGTTTTTTTCTAAGGCTCTAAATATGTTCTCTGTTCACTCAAATATATTTGCTAGGTTTGTGTTATTTTCAAAAAGTTTAAGCTACATGAAACGGGGATATCTCTTGAGGGTCATAGAAATGTAAATGTCTTCTTCCTGTTTCTTCCACATGTTTTAGTACCTTTCAGGTTTATTTAATTACACTTTCCAGTTTCCTGTTATTTTCAACAAATTGTGTCTTGCCAAGATTTTAATTTTCGTGTCTACCTGCAGGTGATGTAATGTTATCGCATAATTCTATATAATCAAGCAGCTTTTGGGTGATGGCGAAAAAAAACCAGAAAACAAATCCAGAAAAGGTTTTTGCTTGGTGGATGTCAAATACACAACAGCATTTTTTTTTAAGTGTGTTGAAGGTAGTGAAATGTCTTATTTGTGTAGTTCAACTAATCACATTTATAATGAGTATTTGTACTTGGTTTGAGCGATCTTACCTGTACACATTAACAAAACTTGATTGGAAGTGCAGGAATCAGCGAAGGTATGAATTAATGACACTTCTCGTGGATTTTATTTATGAATTTAAATATCTACATCTACATATATACTCTGCAATTCACAAAATTGTGGGTGGCAGAGGGTGCTCAGCACCAAAGCTAATCTCTTTGCTGTGCATTCCAATTCCTAATGGTACGAGGGAAAAAAGAATTCATATAAGAATCTGTCCGGCACCTTATTTCTCTAATTTTATCTTTCCTGTCCTTCCGACTCAAATAGGTTGGTGGAAGAAGTATTTCACTACACTCAAAAGTGAAAGTGGGAGTACGCATGTTTGCCAATAAGTTTAAACGAAACGTGTGTCGTCTATCTACCAGAGACTCCCAACCTAATCTACTAATCAGTTCTGTGACGCTTTCATAAGGACTGTAGCAAGCGGTCACGAATCGAGCGGCTCTTCTCTCTACTTGACAACGAAAGATTTATTAACTGTAGGAAATAAAGTGTTAACAGGATACAAATTATGGGAATAAAGGACATAAGAAATGTTTTGTCGGTGATATGAACAGAGTGATTCGTTGCATGTTTCTTTGGACAGTGAGCTTCTGTCGTCGTTCGCGGCCCCTCTAGGACCTGTGATCTTAAGAAGAGGACTGCCCATATTCACAAGGGATACCTATGTCCTAGAACGCTCGGAACGGCACGAAAACATGTTCATAATAACAATTGATCATAAACGAAAGAGTGGTACGTTTCATTTCCACTTGACTGCTAGCGCCATTAAAGATTCATGACAAGAGTCTATTGTTGTGTGATTCCTGGTGAGGTCATACAGGTCGTACCATTCTAGATTCAGCTTTTCCAAACAGAGATGTTATGCTGAAGATATTGCAACCGAGAACAATAAAATATTGCCATCACCTTGATGTTTACTTCTTTCGGCAATATAAGCTGTATATAAGAAGGATTATTGATTTTGGAAGACTAGAATTTGCCAAACCACAAGTAAAGATACATGATCGTTATTTCATCACGAAACTTCACTCTGTGATTTACAATCAATTTGTTGCACCTGCGTATAAGCCTATGTTGCAATATGCTTGGCGAAGGCCAGGTTATGACATTAACATAGCAACATCATCATTTAAAAATGTAATTAGTGCGTCTTTTGATATTGGTCTGCGTGAATGGGAAAGTGATTTGGAATGTGATAACGTGGCCTTAGTGAGGTGTGCACATTGTTCTCTTCCACGTTGTTTTAACCACTTCATCGAAATCCCGCATCTGAACTTTGAGGACTAATATAAGCACTATCAGGTATGTGGTACTGCTGTATATGCGTGTTTTGCGCTATATTGACGAACTTTAATCAGAGAATGTTTGGCAGTGTTGATTGCAGTGGTACACTTATGTCATCGAATTACGTATTATTTCCTTCATATGGTATTGATATATTGTTACTTTGTTCCTCTATATTAAAATGTTACTCGAGTTAGAATGCAACGTTTTGTATGGAAATGACACACACCACTGTTTGTTTATGATCGCTTGTTATTCCAAGCTTGTTTTCGTGCGGTTCCGAACGTTTGAGTTCAAAGGTGTCCCTCGTCGACCGACCGCCTTTTACGATTGTAAACAGAGGCGATGCTATAGCGCAGCACCGACCGTCGCAGTTAGTTTCTACTCCACACTGCCCCTCCGTACAGTCTTTGTTTTTTACAGCTCTTCCGTAAAAGCCCTCAGCTATAAAAGGTTTGGCAGCTATACTTTCACTATGGTAAGGCTTGTATATAAGCCTGTTGATGATCACTGTAATTTCTGTGCCCCAGAATTCAATTTTGCTGTTTTAACATGGTCATATTTCTGTTAAACTTCTTACCCAACATTATGATCTGAAATTTCACAGGTTCAATATGTCGGGGAAAAAACCCCACGGCTATAATTAAGAAATGCTGCGCACTAAACGTTTGCAAGAAAATATGCTGTATTTATTATGTTAATCAAATTTATTTCTACGTGAGACACTTCATTAAGGACATGAATGCGTCATTATTCTATGGCAATCTCTAACCAAAGAAAAGTTTGTTGAAATGTTTCGTTTGGCGTAATACGAACCACTATGACTAGTACATGTAATACAGATTTTTTTCTGCAATAAATTACAGCAGACGTCTTTAAACCGACTTGCCTCTGTGCACCATTATTTGATGTGACAGGCGAACCACCTCCCCCCTGATTAGTAAGCGTCCATAAACTACGTGGCTCGGTCAAGGGGAGGAGGGGTTGGCTGGAAAGCTACGCTGGTGTACGTGGGAGGAAAGGGGGATTCACAGAAGGACAAACTGCAGCCACGTGGTTTATGGACGCTCCCTGCTCATCGGCGGCGCAGACAGATTGACAGCCTCAGTGAGATACCAGTCGATGACGTAATCACCACTAGATGAACGCACACCGTCTAAATACATTCCAATTAATACGGGTCCTGAGACTCTCAAGTAGTAACGCGAGTAAATACGAATTGCGGGGATGCTGCCAGGCATACCACACTCAGGTAGCAACCTGTTGCAACCCACACCCCGCGCAGAGAACAGGTAGAAATAGCCTGCCTGCACTAACCCGCAACTCCAGCTGACAATCTCAACGGCAGTGAACTGAATAGTCTGGATATTTCCTCTCGAATTTGGAAATGTCTCTGAGTTTTACCAGAAACTCAATACCTGAAAAATCGAGGATGTACTGCGCACGTACTTTCTTGTAAACGCCAACTCGTGTCGCGTGTTTGTTTAGTGTCTTTACGTGAAAACCTAGCATCGTCCATAGAAAGCATTAGTCGTCATCTCTGTTTTGCATATTGACAACGGCCTTCTTTCTACGGATATCAAGCGGCAGAGCAACATAGGAACATACCGGACAGAATGGTTCGAATTTAGAATTATTTATGTCGAGGGATTTTATTGTATCGAGAGTTTTGCCACTGTCCCTTTCTTGAAACGCACTCAATTTTACAATGATCTCTGACTTCACATATTTTTCATACTAATCCTACGGGGAAGTGATCCTTCTGATCTCACGCATCTTTGAGAAAAAAACACATACACGCTGTTTTGAAATTTAAGTCCTTCTGAATTCGAAATGCTGTAATCAGCCTAACCTGCGCCTTTATGGACGGGGAGGACTGATTATCAACAATATCGCAAATGTTTTAGCCAAAAGATTAAAGCAAACATAAATGAAATTAACAGGTACTATATAATTTGCCGAATTTTGATTTGTACTGGAATATATTCTACTCTTAAATGCACTTTCCTGGTCTTCAAGGAGTAAGGACGATGCTGCCAGCTCGCCCCCCCCCATTGCTCCTTGGCTGCACGATGCTAATGAACTATTACCAAACGCTGATGGGTAACTACCGCTGATGGATGCTGGGGTCGACAGCCACGTAGATGTGTCGGCAGGTGCCTGGCGAGATGCCGGGGTCGACCTCCATGCAGATGTGATTACGATGGGCTGGCGAGGAGCAGCGATGGGCCGGGTAGGTGCGGTGCTTAGTCCTGCAGCGGCGGGCGGTTGCCAGCGCCGCCACATCGGTGGTGGAGCAGAATCATTCCTGTTAATGTTGATGTTTGTGGCCGACCCAGAACCTGAAACTGAAAAAAGGAAAAATGTTAGTAATATGGGAAAAAATATGTAAACAAAAAACAATTACTTGTTCAAATAAGTAATAATGACTTACCTTTTGCTCTGTGTTCCGGTGCGTAGGCGAATCTCCTGCTGGCTGGGGTGATGGATCCACCTGTAACAGGTGAAGTATGACTCGTGATAGGCTATTGTAGCAATGTTGGTACTTACCAATAGAAGAAGTTTATTGTCGTTTGGAGTTAGACAGTATTGGAGCCCCATTCCGTTTACTCGGCTGCTGGCTAAAACTTGTTGCCATTTCTGAAACATAAAAACAGTGCACATATTAGTATAAATATAAACAAAAAAAATAAGTAAGTTAAAAACAGATAACTACTAATCTTAAAGGTCGTACATTCCCTCAAAGACAAGCATTTCCAGTTGGGCAAATTCTGGAGACAGAAAAGAATGAAATAGAAAAAATATAACATTATAAACAATAAATACAAGATTAAAAGAAAAATTCTTACCACCAATCATTCTGTTGGTTGGAATTTTCAAAGGTTCGTCAAATTGTACAAAAGAATAAATTAATGCTATAGCGATAAACCTGCATCACTTGACAGTATAGTGAACAATCACCAAAAAAATTCTTATCATCATCAAACTGGCTCAACTCTGTTGTTCCTAAAAACAAAGAAAGATAATAACAATTCATACCGTGAACACAAAACAAACTTGAATAATTTATTGTTATGTATTTCTATCACTTAGCAGGAAAAGCCGAATTATCTGATACATCCCAAATGAGTGCATTTCTATGAAAGAAACATAGTATATAGTATGCTATTTAAGAAAGTGTAAAAGTGTTTCACTACATAGCTTCGTAGTTGAAGAGATCTTCAGACATGGCTACCGGAATTCAGAAGAGACACGACCTTATTCGTCGAACTGCAGGGCAGAAGTGAATGCGGATCGATGACCCGAGCAGTTTACTGACAAGGTCGCAGGCGTTGGCTGGTATTGTGCAGGGGTGCCTGTTGCACCCTTGCGACATCTGCCCCTAAGTTGCTATTTTGATGTGATGACTTCTCCATGGTTGTTGTTTGTCATTTCCTGGCGAACAGCCAGGATGGTTCATCGTTGCTGCGACAGCTAGTGCTTTCGCAGTCGCTGCCGCGGTCATTTCTGGAAACTTTGCGATGGCATCTGTCACTGCTTTCGCCAGCTGGCGGAGTTCAGTGGCAGACACGTCTTTTGCGGCAGGGGTTACAGGCGCGCTGGTCGCCAGTCTCCCTTGTTGGGTGCTGCCGGTCGACTGATGGTGGCAGCAGGTCGCCGTGTGGGGGGGGGGGCGTCACCGGGCGACTTGCTGCTGTCGTCGCCTCTCCCCCAGGGGTCTGCACCTCCCTTCGGAGAGACCTAGATGACGGATCTGGCGCACCAGAGGTCCCGAGCCCTCCCGTTGCCATTCATGTATGTTTACAGGCGCAAGTTAGGGCAGTGGGGGACATTTTTCTCCCTCTGGACGATGTGGTTGGTTGATTGAGCTGGAGGTGTCAGTAAAATGCTTTTTTCTGAATTGTGATGACTGGCAAACTTTGAAATCGCTAGTCTTGGTCTACCAAGTGAGATATTGCTGGGCGTCGGAAATGGTTCCATGGAGGGGGCGGTTGTAGGAGGTGGTTGTTTACGCCTCTGCCGCCACCGGGTCTCATGCCTGGCATCCACAGTCCCGTCGCTCCCGGTTTGAGGCTGGGGGTTCAGAGGGTCACGCCCCCTGCTGGACGGAAGGCTTGTGGGTTGCCAAGCTGCATCTATGGCGCACTACGGTGTTGGACGCAGCTCAAGTGCAGTGAGCAATCTTGCCCTGACTGCTCCGGTGTTGGGGGTGTCCTGTTGAATGAAGACCAATCACCCCAGGGGCTCAGTGCACCCCTGCTGTCAGCGTAGCATAATCCCTGGAGTCGTATGAAGGGGCCAGTACCACGGTCTCGGGAGCTGTGCTTGGTTGCGGTTCGCTGCCTCTGGGCTCAGCCCCTGGGGCTCAGGGTTGCAAACCTGCTGGTGGGAACATGTCTCTATGTCGCCATAGTAGGTTCACTACATACATGTGAACCGGTAGCGCATTGGCTTGTCAGGGGTGGGGCAGCATACACCTTGTGAACATTGTGGGGACCCTCCGGCCTCTACTGCGGGATCGTGCACTACGACGGTTTTCTGTGGAGCTGGGACTGGTGCGTGGGTACCTGTGCTCGCACTGGACACAAGTGTCGGGTGAGTGCGGGGGAAAGCGTACTAGGAGTAACCCCCTAGTGTGAGATGCCACGTGTTCAGGGACGATATGCTCGGTCTGCTGGCGTGGTGGAACAAGCGGGGGGGGGGGTCTTCTTGCTCGGCCCCGGTCGTTACGGCTTCCGCCTACCCCGCGGGGTTCGGGTGGGGCTGGGGATTTTGTGTAGGAACCACAGAGGGGCATTTGCTGTATGGCCATGTTTTGTAAGGGTCTTCAGCCTGGTTCGTGGCGGGAGCCATCTCCACGCGGTCCCCGTGGGCACCCATAAGGAGTGGCGAAAGGCGCCTCGCCTCACGTCCCTGCTGTATTGGCGGGTAGTTCGGAAGAGCCCAATTCCGTGGCGGGGATGTAGTGAAGTAGTCAGATACTTCTGGTGAAGTTGCTGAGGCATCTTTAGGCACCGCCCAGGTGATGTCGATGAAACATCTTCCACCCCATAAGGCAGTCAATGGATATAGTGGCCCTCTCCTGGGGCTCGTTGTTGGATACACCCGACTGCTGGCGTGGCGTCTGCTTTTTGACTCGGAGATTTTTCATCACGATGCACCCTCTGAATGAGGCTGCGTGACTTTCTCTGCAGTTGCAGCATGTGGGTGGGGCATCGCGAGGAACGGTGCAGGAGTCAACTCTGTGTCTTCCCGCGCACTTCACACAGCGCACGGCCTCGGTGCAATCGCGGGGCAAGTGGCGAGCGCAAGAGGCGGCCTGCTCTTCCTCTCGGACCGTAGCGGGCGTCCTATGATCTGTGGCGCCTTGTCCGCCCGCTTCAGTGGCCTGTCCGTCTGGAAGACATAAAGCGGGAGACTCTTCTCAATACCCGGTCGCCGCATTTGGTGGACGGCGGTGGCCAAAATGCCACCGTTCTTCACCTGCTGGGCAACCTGTCCCTGCGTCGTCTCCGTCGGAAACCCGCGTATGACCATCTTGGGAGGCCGTCTTGGTTCTTGGAAGCGGATGTCCTTTCCATCCAAGAATTTATGCAGTGTCTTCAACTGGCAAGGGTGCTGCGGCAGGAAGCGAAGTCCTTCCTTATTAGGGGCGCCCAGGATGTGTGTCGACGTCTCCATGCAGAAGGTTGCTAGTAACTTAACAAAGTGGCCTTCGTATCAGGCAATGAGCGGTAACACTGGTACTTGCTCCACTGGTTGCTCGATACCTTCTTCCAGGTCTGCCGCTCATTGTGGTCAGTCATTGGACTCGCTGTCATAGTCCATGACCTCTTCCTCGTTGCCGACCGGAAGGAACACCCAGCCCTCCGAGCAGTCGTCTCGTTGTTGACGCAGTGGCAAGGCAGTTTCACGCTGGTAAGGCCTGCTTAGGAGCTTCTGCATTTGGAAGGCGATGTGCTGCTCCATGTCGAAGTTCGGGTGCAGAGGCGTCGGAAGCACAAGTGCTTCCGGCCACTGCGCACACGTGATCGGCATCATCCTGCTAGCGAGGTGGCCCCACTTCCGGTCTGACAAGCACTTGTGGAAGGTGTCGAAGTCATCAGGGGGCACCCTCCAGCAGAACTGAGAGTGCTTCATCGCGAGGTTGACCGGGCACCATCTCGGCTGCAGGACGACTCCGCATGGCGCCCTCCCGACCGCCCCAGCCGCGCTCGCCGACCGTCCACACAGAGCTCCTTCCCCTCCCGCCGGCACGTCCTGGCGACGGGTAGGTGCTGCTCCCTGTCGACGCGGCGACTGCTGCTGGCGTCGCTTACGTCCCAGGATGCGCGCGCCCTCTTTCTGCTGGTGGCGTCTCTGTGTGTGATTGTGGTTTCTTTTTAAGCTTTCATTCCTTTGGCTTAGGTGGCTCTTTTCACCCTATAGTTGTTATATTAACTTTATTTTCATATACCTTTTTACATTTGCCTCATCATGTTTTTATACATTCTTTTTGATTATTTTCTTATAATTATTCGTCTATTATATCTAAATATATATTTTTTGTTTTTATATAATTCAGTTTATTACATTTTGTTTTTAGTATTTACTGGTTTCCTTCTTTGCTTATTGTTAGATTTCTATAATTTATAATTTAGAGGTGTTTGGCAGCTACATCGCAGTTGGAATGTGCAATGTGGTTTCTTTGCTTATTCGTGTTTTCGCCTTCGTCCTCTAACCACTTTGGTATTTCGTCTAAGTGTAGAGGTAATTAATCAAATATTCCACTTACTTTTTTCGGGGATTACACTGCTTTAATTGATGGTTCAGTACCAACATTTCGGCGCCCAACCTGGTGCCTTCATCAGGGTTTTCAGACTCGAAATGGTGTGGTTTTCACACAACTCCGTCGCTGAGCTAACTGTTGTGGTTACCGGCAGCGGATGTCAACTGTTCCAGAGACCTTGTCGTTGGAGGTTTTGTGTGGCGAATGTCCACGAGTGCACATTTCCACTTTTCGCTTAAGCCATAGCCACAGTCTTTATTCAAATTTTTGGGATGTTTGAAGATTTCTATTGATTCCCTTAATTTTTTTTTTTTTTTTTAACAGTTTAACGTCTCTTTTTAACAACGTGGTCTTTAGAGACGGGAAAGGATGGGGGCAAGGAATGGGAAGGAATTCGACCATGGCCTTTTGAAGGAAGCATCCCGGCATTCACCTGGAGTGATTTGGGGAAACCATGGAAAACCCAAATCTGGATGCCCGGACGGGGATTCGAACCGCCGTCCTCCCGAATGCGAGGCCAGAACGCTATCCGTTACACCACCACGCTCGGTGATTCCCTTATTTTCCGTTCTAGAAAACCTTTGGGTTGTGCTATAACTTCTGTTTTATCCCATTGAATTTTATGGTCTTCTTCTATCTGATGTTCTGCTACAGCTGATTTTGTTGTATGACGAAGTCTTAGGTGACGACAATGTTCTTTTAGTCTTGCAGTAACCGCTCTGGAAGTTTCGCCAATATACACCTTTCCACAATCTCAGGATATCTTGTATACTCCACTTGCTTGTAATGGTGATCTGCGATCCTTTGCGGATCTTAAAATGCCTCTTATTTTGTTGTTACTAATTAATACTGGTTGAATATTAACTTTCATCAGCAGTTTTCCATTTCTGTCAGTGACTCCTTTTACGTAAGGTAAAAAAGCCTTCTTCTTTTGTTCTGTTATCTCTCCATGTACCTCTTTATTGTTCCTCTTGTTACTGCTTAAGGCGCTGGCTATTATCCGACTACTATACCCATTCTCCGTAGGACCCCGTGTAGTTGTTTCCTTTCTTCTTGTATGTGCTCGTGGACATTCGCAACACAAAACCTCCAACGTCAAGATCTCTGGAACAATTGACATCCGCTGCCGGTAACCACAACAGTTAGCTCAGCGACGGAATGGTGTGAAAACCACACCATTTCGATTCAGGAAACCCTGATGAAAGCACCAGGTTGGGCGCCGAAACGTCGGTAGTAATCCATCAATTAAAGAAGTGGGATCCCCGAAAGAAGTAAGTGGAATATTTGATTAATATGACGCCTGCTTAAAGCGTAAAATGTGACAATTAAGTTTAATTAAGTGTAAAATATTGTAGAGGTAATTGTTCATTTTGTGTCAGGTCGTTGAGTATTTCGTCTCTGTCTGCTTCATTAAACGTCTTTTCTCTGTTGAGAGCTATTATTTTAGGTGGGTAGATGTATTTGTATTTCGGCTTTCGCGTAACGATTGGTTTTGTCGTTAGTAGGTCTTGCATGTATTGTCTGAGAGTCTTTGTCCATATTTAGCCCTTTGGATGGCCAATCTTGTCTGCAGCGGTGTAATATTTGCCTATTCATGCACCTGCTCATGTGGTCTGCAGCGGTGTAATATTTGCCTATTCATGCACCTGCTCATCTTGTCTGCAGCGGTGTAATATTTGCCTATTCATGCACCTGCTCATCTCGTCTGCAGCGGTGTAATATTTGCCTATTCATGCACCTGCTCATCTTGTCTGCAGCGGTGTAATATTTGCCTATTAATGCACCTGCTCATCTTGTCTGCAGCGGTGTATTATTTGCCTATTCATACACCTGCTCATCTTGTCTGCAGCGGTGTAATATTTGCCTATTCATGCACCTGCTCATCTTGTCTGCAGCGGTGTAATATTTGCCTATTCATGCACCTGCTCATCTCGTCTGCAGCGGTGTAATATTTGCCTATTCATGCACCTGCTCATCTTGTCTGCAGCGGTGTAATATTTGCCTATTCATGCACCTGCTCATCTCGTCTGCAGCGGTGTAATATTTGCCTATTCATGCACCTGCTCATCTTGTCTGCAGCGGTGTAATATTTGCCTATTCATGCACCTGCTCATCTTGTCTGCAGCGGTGTAATATTTGCCTATTCATGCACCTGCTCATCTCGTCTGCAGCGGTGTAATATTTGCCTATTCATGCACCTGCTCATCTTGTCTGCAGCGGTGTAATATTTGCCTATTCATGCACCTGCTCATCTTGTCTGCAGCGGTGTAATATTTGCCTATTCATGCACCTGCTCATCTTGTCTGCAGCGGTGTAATATTTGCCTATTTATGCACCTGCTCATCTCGTCTGCAGCGGTGTAATATTTGCCTATTCATGCACCTGCTCATCTCGTCTGCAGCGGTGTAATATTTGCCTATTCATGCACCTGCGCATCTCGTCTGCAGCGGTGTAATATTTGCCTATTCATGCACCTGCTCATCTTGTCTGCAGCGGTGTAATATTTGCCTATTCATGCACCTGCTCATCTCGTCTGCAGCGGTGTAATATTTGCCTATTCATGCACCTGCTCATCTTGTCTGCAGCGGTGTAATATTTGCCTATTCATGCACCTGCTCATCTCGTCTGCAGCGGTGTAATATTTGCCTATTCATGCACCTGCTCATCTCGTCTGCAGCGGTGTAATATTTGCCTATTCATGCACCTGCTCATCTCGTCTGCAGCGGTGTAATATTTGCCTATTCATGCACCTGCTCATCTCGTCTGCAGCGGTGTAATATTTGCCTATTCATGCACCTGCTCATCTTGTCTGCAGCGGTGTAATATTTCCTATTCATGCACCTGCTCATCCCGTCTGCAGCGGTGTAATATTTGCCTATTCATGCACCTGCTCATCTTGTCTGCAGCGGTGTAATATTTGCCTATTCATGCACCTGCTCTTCTCGTCTGCAGCCGTGTAATATTTGCCTATTCATGCACCTGCTCATCTTGTCTGCAGCGGTGTAATATTTGCCTATTCATGCACCTGCTCATCTCGTCTACAGCGGTGTAATATTTGCCTATTCATGCACCTGCTCATCTCGTCTGCAGCGGTGTAATATTTGCTTATTCATGCACCTGCTCATCTTGTCTGCAGCGGTGTAATATTTGCCTATTCATGCACCTGCTCATCTCGTCTGCAGCGGTGTAATATTTGCCTATTCATGCACCTGCTCATCTTGTCTGCAGCGGTGTAATATTTGCCTATTCATGCACCTGCTCATCTCGTCTGCAGCGGTGTAATATTTGCCTATTCATGCACCTGCTCATCTTGTCTGCAGCGGTGTAATATTTGCCTATTCATGCACCTGCTCATCTTGTCTGCAGCGGTGTAATATTTGCCTATTCATGCACCTGCTCATCTTGTCTGCAGCGGTGTAATATTGCCTATTTATGCACCTGCTCATCTCGTCTGCAGCGGTGTAATATTTGCCTATTCATGCACCTGCTCATTGTCTGCAGCGGTGTAATATTTGCCTATTCATGCACCTGCTCATCTCGTCTGCAGCGGTGTAATATTTGCCTATTCATGCACCTGCTCATCTCGTCTGCAGCGGTGTAATATTTGCCTATTCATGCACCTGCTCATCTTGTCTGCAGCGGTGTAATATTTGCCTATTCATGCACCTGCTCATCTCGTCTGCAGCGGTGTAATATTTGCCTATTTCATGCACCTGCTCATCTTGTCTGCAGCGGTGTAATATTTGCCTATTCATGCACCTGCTCATCTTGTCTGCAGCGGTGTAATATTTGCCTATTCATGCACCTGCTCATCTTGTCTGCAGCGGTGTAATATTTGCCTATTCATGCACCTGCTCATCTCGTCTGCAGCGGTGTAATATTTGCCTATTCATGCACCTGCTCATCTTGTCTGCAGCGGTGTAATATTTGCCTATTCATGCACCTGCTCATCTTGTCTGCAGCGGTGTAATATTTGCCTATTCATGCACCTGCTCATCTTGTCTGCAGCGGTGTAATATTTGCCTATTCATGCACCTGCTCATCTCGTCTACAGCGGTGTAATATTTGCCTATTCATGCACCTGCTCATCTCGTCTACAGCGGTGTAATATTTGCCTATTCATGCACCTGCTCATCTCGTCTACAGCGGTGTAATATTTGCCTATTCATGCACCTGCTCATCTCGTCTACAGCGGTGTAATATTTGCCTATTCATGCACCTGCTCATCTCGTCTACAGCGGTGTAATATTTGCCTATTCATGCACCTGCTCATCTCGTCTACAGCGGTGTAATATTTGCCTATTAATGCACCTGCTCATCTCGTCTACAGCGGTGTAATATTTGCCTATTCATGCACCTGCTCATCTCGTCTGCAGCGGTGTAATATTTGCCTATTCATGCACCTGCTCATCTCGTCTGCAGCGGTGTAATATTTGCCTATTCATGCACCTGCTCATCTCGTCTGCAGCGGTGTAATATTTGCCTATTCATGCACCTGCTCATCTTGTCTGCAGCGGTGTAATATTTGCCTATTCATGCACCTGCTCATCTTGTCTGCAGCGGTGTAATATTTGCCTATTCATGCACCTGCTCATCTTGTCTGCAGCGGTGTAATATTTGCCTATTCATGCACCTGCTCATCTTGTCTGCAGCGGTGTAATATTTGCCTATTCATGCACCTGCTCATCTCGTCTGCAGCGGTGTAATATTTGCCTATTCATGCACCTGCTCATCTCGTCTGCAGCGGTGTAATATTTGCCTATTCATGCACCTGCTCATCTTGTCTGCAGCGGTGTAATATTTGCCTATTCATGCACCTGCTCATCTCGTCTGCAGCGGTGTAATATTTGCCTATTCATGCACCTGCTCATCTCGTCTGCAGCGGTGTAATATTTGCCTATTCATGCACCTGCTCTTCTTGTCTGCAGCGGTGTATATTTGCCTATTCATGCACCTGCTCATCTTGTCTGCAGCGGTGTAATATTTGCCTATTCATGCACCTGCTCATCTTGTCTGCAGCGGTGTAATATTTGCCTATTCATGCACCTGCTCATCTCGTCTACAGCGGTGTAATATTTGCCTATTCATGCACCTGCTCATCTCGTCTACAGCGGTGTAATATTTGCCTATTCATGCACCTGCTCATCTCGTCTACAGTCGTGTAATATTTGCCTATTCATGCACCTGCTCATCTCGTCTACAGCGGTGTAATATTTGCCTATTCATGCACCTGCTCATCTCGTCTACAGCGGTGTAATATTTGCCTATTCATGCACCTGCCTCATCTCGTCTACAGCGGTGTAATATTTGCCTATTCATGCACCTGCTCATCTCGTCTACAGCGGTGTAATATTTGCCTATTCATGCACCTGCTCATCTCGTCTACAGCGGTGTAATATTTGCCTATTCATGCACCTGCTCATCTCGTCTACAGCGGTGTAATATTTGCCTTTCATGCACCTGCTCATCTCGTCTACAGCGGTGTAATATTTGCCTATTCATGCACCTGCTCATCTCGTCTACAGCGGTGTAATATTTGCCTATTCATGCACCTGCTCATCTCGTCTACAGCGGTGTAATATTTGCCTATTAATGCACCTGCTCATCTCGTCTGCAGCGGTGTAATATTTGCCTATTCATGCACCTGCTCATCTTGTCTGCAGCGGTGTAATATTTGCCTATTCATGCACCTGCTCATCTTGTCTGCAGCGGTGTAATATTTGCCTATCATGCACCTGCTCATCTGTCTGCAGCGGTGTAATATTTGCCTATTCATGCACCTGCTCATCTTGTCTGCAGCGGTGTAATATTTGCCTACTCATGCACCTGCTCAACTTGTCTGCAGCGGTGTAATATTTGCCTATTCATGCACCTGCTCATCTCGTCTGCCAGCGGTGTAATATTTGCCTATTCATGCACCTGCTCATCTCGTCTACAGCGGTGTAATATTTGCCTATTCATTGCACCTGCTCATATCTCGTCTACAGCGGTGTAATATTTGCCTATTCATGCACCTGCTCATCTCGTCTACAGCGGTGTAATATTTTGCCTATTAATGCACCTGCTCATCTCGTCTGCAGCGGTGTAATATTTGCCTATTCATGCACCTGCTCATCTTGTCTGCAGCGGTGTAATATTTTGCCTATTCATGCACCTGCTCATCTTGTCTGCAGCGGTGTAATATTTGCCTATTCATGCACCTGCTCATCTTGTCTGCAGCGGTGTAATATTTTGCCTATTCATGCACCTGCTCATCTTGTCTGCTGCAGCGTGTAATATTTGCCTATTCATGCACCTGCTCATACTTGTCTGCAGCGGGTGTAATATTTGCCTATTCATGCACCTGCTGATCTTGTCTGCAGCGGTGTAATATTTGCCTATTCATGCACCTGCTTCATCTTGTCTGCAGCGGTGTAATATTTGCCTATTCATGCACCTGCTCATCTCGTCTGCAGCGGTGTAATATTTGCCTATTCATGCACTGCTCATCTCGTCTACACGGTGTAATATTTGCCTATTCATGCACCTGCTCATCTCGTCTACAGCGGTGTAATTTTGCCTATTCATGCATCTGCTC
>CM061918.1:11850954-11890926 GCA_031002005.1 Vandiemenella viatica
TTGCCAGCGCCGCCACATCGGTGGTGGAGCAGAATCATTCCTGTTGATGTTGATGTTTGTGGCCGACCCAGAACCTGAAACTGAAAAAAGGAAAAATGTTAGTAATATGGGAAAAAATATGTAAACAAAAAACAATTACTTGTTCAAATAAGTAATAATGACTTACCTTTTGCTCTGTGTTCCGGTGAGTAGGCGAATCTCCTGCTGGCTGGGGTGATGGATCCACCTGTAACAGGTGAAGTATGACTCGTGATAGGCTATTGTAGCAATGTTGGTACTTACCAATAGAAGAAGTTTATTGTCGTTTGGAGTTAGACAGTATTGGAGCACCATTCCGTTTCCTCGGCTGCTGGCTAAAACTTGTTGCCATTTCTGAAACATAAAAACAGTGCACATATTAGTATAAATATAAACAAAAAAAATAAGTAAGTTAAAAACAATTAACTACTAATCTTAAAGGACGTACATTCCCTCAAAGACAAGCATTTCCAGTTGGGAAAATTCTGGAGACAGAAAAGAATGAAATAGAAAAATATAACATTATAAACAATAAATACAAGATTAAAAGAAAAATTCTTACCACCAATCATTCTGTTGGTTGGAATTTTCAAAGGTTCGTCAAATCGTACAAAAGAATAAATTAATGCTATAGCGATAAACCTGCATCACTTGACAGTATAGTGAACAATCACCAAAAAAATTCTTATCATCATCAAACTGGCTCAACTCTGTTGTTCCTAAAAACAAAGAAAAATAATAACAATTCATACCGTGAACACAAAACAAACTTGAATAATTTATTGTTATGTATTTCTATCACTTAGCAGGAAAAGCCGAATATCTGATACATCCCAAATGAGTGCATTTCTATGAAAGAAACATAGTATATAGTATGCTATTTAAGAAAGTGTAAAAGTGTTTCACTACATAGCTTCGTAGTTGAAGAGATCTTCAGACATGGTTACCGGAATTCAGAAGAGGCACGACCTTATTCGTCGAACTGCAGAGCAGAAGTGATTGCGGGTCGATGACCCGAGCAGTTTACTGCCAAGGTCGTACGTAGCGTTCGTTGGTATTGTGCAGGGGTACCTGTTGCACTCTTGCGACATCTGCCCCTAAGTTGCTATTTTGATGTGATGACTTCTCCATGGTTGTTGTTTGTCATTTCCTGGCGCCCAGCCAGGATGGTTTTTGCAGTCGCTGCCGCGATCATTTCTGGAAACTTTGTGATGGCATCTGTCACTGCTTTCGCCAGCTGGCGGAGTTCAGTGGCAGACACGTCTTTTCCGGCAGGGGTTACAGGCGCGCTGGTCGCCAGTCTCCCTTGTTGGGTGCTGCGGTCGACTGATGACGGCAGCCGGTCACCGTGTTGGGGGGGGGGGGGGGGTGCGTCACCGGGCGACTTGCTGCTGTCGTCGCCTCTCCCCCAGGGGTCTGTACCTCCCTTCGGGGAGACCTAGATGACGGATCTGGCGCACCAGGGGTCCCGAGCCCTCCCGTTGCCATTCATGTATGTTTACAGGCGCAAGTTAGGGCAGTGGGGGACATTTTTCTCCCTCTGGACGATGTGGTTGGTTGATTGAGCTGGAGGTGTCAGTAAAATGCTTTTTTCTGAATTGTGATGACTGGCAAACTTTGAAATCGCTAGTCTTGGTCTACCAAGTGAGATATTGCTGGGCGTCGGAAATGGTTCCATGGAGGGGGCGGTTGTAGGAGGTGGTTGTTTACGCCTCTGCCGCCCCGGGTCTCATGCCTGGCATCCACAGTCCCGTCGCTCCCGGTTTGAGGCTGGGGGTTCAGAGGGGTTCACGCCCCCTGCTGGACGGAAGGCTTGTGGGTTGCCAAGCTGCATCTATGGCTCACTACGGTGTTGGACGCAGCTCAAGTGCAGTGAGCAATCTTGCCCTGACTGCTCCGGTGTTGGGGGTGTCCTGTTGAATGAAGACCAATCACCCCAGGGGCTCAGTGCACCCCTGCTGTCAGCGTAGCATAGTCCCTGGAGTCGTATGAAGGGGCCAGTACCACGGTCTCGGGGGCTGTGCTTGGTTGCGGTTCGCTGCCTCTGGGCTCAGCCCCTGGGGCTCAGGGTTGCAAACCTGCTGGTGGGAACATGTCTCTATGTTGCCATAGTAGGTTCACTACATACATGTGAACCGGTAGCGCATTGGCTTGTCAGGGGTGGGGCAGCATACACCTTGTGAACATTGTGGGACCCTCGGGCCTCTACTGCGGGATCGTGCACTACGACGGTTTTCTGTGGAGCTGGGACTGGTGCGTGGGTACCTGTGCTCGCACTGGACACAAGTGTCGGGTGAGTGCGGGGGAAAGCGTACTAGAAGTAACCCCCTAGTGTGGGATACCACGTGTTCAGGGACGATACGCTCGGTCTGCCGGCGTGGTGGAACAAGCGGGGGGGGGGGGGCTTCTTGCTCGGCCCCGGTCGTTACGGCTTCCGCCCACCCCGCGGGGTTCGGGTGGGGCTGGGGGTTTTGTGTAGGAACCACAGAGGGGCATTTGCTGTATGGCCAGGTTTTGTAAGGGTCTTCAGTCTGGTTCGTGGCGGAAGCCATCTCCGCGCCGTCCCCGTGGGCACCCATAAGGAGTGGCGAAAGGCGCCTCGCCTCACGTCCCTGCTGTATTGGCGGGTAGTTCGGAAGAGCCCAATTCCGTGGCGGGGATGTAGTGAAGTAGTCAGATACTTCTGGTGAAGTTGCTGAGGCATCTTTAGGCACCGCCCAGGTGATGTCGATGAAACATCTTCCACCCCATAAGGCAGTCAATGGATATAGTGGCCCTCTCCTGGGGCTCGTTGTTGGCTACACCCGACTGCTGGCGTGGCGTCTGCTTTTTGACTCGGAGATTTTTCATCATGATGCACCCTCTGAATGAGGCTGCGTGACTTTCTCTGCAGTAGCAGCATGTGGGTGGGGCATCGCGAGGAACGGTGCAGGAGTCAACTCTGTGTCTTCCCGCGCACTTCACACAGCGCACGGCCTCGGTGCAATCGCGGGGCAAGTGGCGAGCGCAAGAGGCGGCCTGCTCTTCCTCTCGGACCGTAGCGGGCGTCCTATGATCTGTGGCGCCTTGCCCGCCCGCTTCAGTGGCCTGTCCGTCTGGAAGACATAAAGCGGGAGACTCTTCTCAATACCCGGTCGCCGCATTTGGTGGACGGCGGTGGCCAAAATGCCACCGTTCTTCACCTGCTGGGCAACCTGTCCCTGCGTCGTCTCCGTCGGAAACCCGCGTATGACCATCTTGGGAGGCCGTCTTGGTTCTTGGAAGCGGATGTCCTTTCCATCCAAGAATTTATGCAGTGTCTGCAACTGGCAAGGGTGCTGCGGCAGGAAGCGAAGTCCTTCCTTATTAGGGGCGCCCAGGATGTGTGTCGACGTCTCCATGCAGAAGGTTGCTAGTAACTCAACAAAGTGGCCTTCGTATCAGGCAATGAGCGGTAACACTGGTACTTGCTCCACTGGTTGCTCGATACCTTTTTCCAGGTCTGCCGCTCATTGTGGTCAGTCATTGGACTCGCTGTCATAGTCCATGACCTCTTCCTCGTTGCCGACCGGAAGGAACACCCAGCCCTCCGAGCAGTCGTCTCGTTGTTGACGCAGTGGCAAGGCAGTTTCACGCTGGTAAGGCCTGCTTAGGAGCTTCTGCATTTGGAAGGCGATGTGCTGCTCCATGTCGAAGTTCGGGTGCAGAGGCGTCGGAAGCACAAGTGCTTCCGGCCACTGCGCACACGTGATCGGCATCATCCTGCTAGCGAGGTGGCCCCACTTCCAGTCTGACAAGCACTTGTGGAAGGTGTCGAAGTCATCAGGGGGCACCCTCCAGCAGAACTGAGAGTGCTTCATCGCGAGGTTGACCGGGCACCATCTCGGCTGCAGCACGACTCCGCATGGCGCCCTCCCGACCGTCCACACGGAGCTCCTTCCCCTCCCGCCGGCACGTCCTGGCGAGGGGTAGCTAGGTGCTGTTCCCTGTCGGTGCGGCGACTGCTGCTGGTGTCGCTTACGTCCCAGGATGCGCGCGCCCACTTTCTGCTGGTGGCGTCTGTGTGTGATTGCGGTTTCTTTTTAAGCTTTCATTCCTTTGACTTAGGTGGCTCTTTTCACCCTATAGTTGTTATATTAACTTTATTTTCATATACCTTTTTACATTTGCCTCATCATGTTTTTATACATTCTTTTTGATTATTTTCTTATAATTATTCGTCTATTTTAGAAACTTATAACCTATTTTGAATCTAAATATATATTTTTTGTTTTTATATAATTCAGTTTATTACATTTTGTTTTCAGTATTTACTGGTTTCCTTCTTTGCTTATTGTTAGATTTCTATAATTTATAATTTAGAGGTGTTTGGCAGTTGGAATGTGCAATGTGGTTTGTTTGCTTATTCGTCGTTTTCGCCTTCGTCCTCTAACCACTTTGGTATTTCGTCTAAGTGTAGAGGTAATTAATCAAATATTCCACTTACTTTTTTCGGGGATTACACTGGTTTAATTGATGGTTCAGTACCAACATTTCGGCGCCCAACCTGGTGCCTTCATCAGGGTTTTCAAACTCGAAATGGTGTGGTTTTCACACAACTCCGTCGCTGAGCTAACTGTTGTGGTTACCGGCAGCGGATGTCAATTGTTCCAGAGACCTTGTCGTTGGAGGTTTTGTGTGGCGAATGTCCACGAGTGCACATTTCCACTTTTCGCTTAAGCCATAGCCACAGTCTTTATTCAAATTTTTGGGATGTTTGAAGATTTCTATTGATTCCCTTATTTTCCGTTCTAGAAAACCTTTGGGTTGTGCTATAACTTCTGTTTTATCCCATTGAATTTTATGGTCTTCTTCTATCTGAAGTTCTGCTACAGCTGATTTTGTTGTATGACGAAGTCTTAGGTGACGACAATGTTCTTTTAGTCTTGCAGTAACCGCTCTGGAAGTTTCGCCAATATACACCTTTCCACAATCTCAGGATATCTTGTATACTCCACTTGCTTGTAATGGTGGTCTGCGATCCTTTGCGGATCTTAAAATGCCTCTTATTTTGTTGTTACTAATTAATACTGGTTGAATATTAACTTTCATCAGCAGTTTTCCATTTCTGTCAGTGACTCCTTTTATGTAAGGTAAAAAAGCCTTCTTCTTTTGTTCTGTTATCTCTCCATGTACCTCTTTATTGTTCCTCTTGTTACTGCTTAAGGCGCTGGCTATTATCCGACTACTATACCCATTCTTCCGTAGGACCCCGTGTAGTTGTTTCCTTTCTTCTTGTATGTGCTCGTGGACATTCGCAACACAAAACCTCCAACGACAAGATCTCTGGAACAATTGACATCCGCTGCCGGTAACCAAAACAGTTAGCTCAGCGACGGAGTGGTGTGAAAACCACACCATTTCGATTCAGGAAACCCTGATGAAGGCACCAGGTTGGGCGCCGAAACGTCGGTAGTAATCCATCAATTAAAGAAGTGGGATCCCCGAAAGAAGTAAGTGGAATATTTGATTAATATGACGCCTGCTTAAAGCGTAAAATGTGACAATTAAGTTTAATTAAGTGTAAAATATTGTAGAGGTAGTTGTTCATTTTGTGTCAGGTCGTTGAGTATTTCGTCTCTGTCTGCTTCATTAAACGTCTTTTCTCTGTTGAGAGCTATTATTTTAGGTGGGTAGATGTATTTGTATTTCGGCTTTCGCGTAACGATTGGTTTTGTCGTTAGTAGGTCTTGCATGTATTGTCTGAGAGTCTTGAGTCTTTGTCCATATTTAGCCCTTTGGATGGCCAATCTTGTCTACAGCGGTGTAATATTTGCCTATTCATGCACCTGCTCATCTTGTCTGCAGCGGTGTAATATTTGCCTATTCATGCACCTGCTCATCTTGTCTGCAGCGGTGTAATATTTGCCTATTCATGCACCTGCTCATCTTGTCTGCAGCGGTGTAATATTTGCCTATTCATGCACCTGCTCATCTTGTCTGCAGCGGTGTAATATTTGCCTATTCATGCACCTGCTCATCTTGTCTGCAGCGGTGTAATATTTGCCTATTCATGCACCTGCTCATCTTGTCTGCAGCGGTGTAATATTTGCCTATTCATGCACCTGCTCATCTTGTCTGCAGCGGTGTAATATTTGCCTATTCATGCACCTGCTCATCTTGTCTGCAGCGGTGTAATATTTGCCTATTCATGCACCTGCTCATCTTGTCTGCAGCGGTGTAATATTTGCCTATTCATGCACCTGCTCATCTTGTCTGCAGCGGTGTAATATTTGCCTATTCATGCACCTGCTCATCTTGTCTACAGCGGTGTAATATTTGCCTATTCATGCACCTGCTCATCTTGTCTGCAGCGGTGTAATATTTGCCTATTCATGCACCTGCTCATCTTGTCTGCAGCGGTGTAATATTTGCCTATTCATGCACCTGCTCATCTCGTCTGCAGCGGTGTAATATTTGCCTATTGTTGCACCTGCTCATCTTGTCTGCAGCGGTGTAATATTTGCCTATTCATGCACCTGCTCATCTTGTCTGCAGCGGTGTAATATTTGCCTATTCATGCACCTGCTCATCTTGTCTGCAGCGGTGTAATATTTGCCTATTCATGCACCTGCTCATCTCGTCTGCAGCGGTGTAATATTTGCCTATTGTTGCACCTGCTCATCTTGTCTGCAGCGGTGTAATATTTGCCTATTCATGCACCTGCTCATCTTGTCTGCAGCGGTGTAATATTTGCCTATTCATGCACCTGCTCATCTTGTCTACAGCGGTGTAATATTTGCCTATTCATGCACCTGCTCATCTTGTCTGCAGCGGTGTAATATTTGCCTATTCATGCACCTGCTCATCTTGTCTGCAGCGGTGTAATATTTGCCTATTCATGCACCTGCTCATCTCGTCTGCAGCGGTGTAATATTTGCCTATTGTTGCACCTGCTCATCTTGTCTGCAGCGGTGTAATATTTGCCTATTCATGCACCTGCTCATCTTGTCTGCAGCGGTGTAATATTTGCCTATTCATGCACCTGCTCATCTTGTCTGCAGCGGTGTAATATTTGCCTATTCATGCACCTGCTCATCTCGTCTGCAGCGGTGTAATATTTGCCTATTGTTGCACCTGCTCATCTTGTCTGCAGCGGTGTAATATTTGCCTATTCATGCACCTGCTCATCTTGTCTGCAGCGGTGTAATATTTGCCTATTCATGCACCTGCTCATCTTGTCTACAGCGGTGTAATATTTGCCTATTCATGCACCTGCTCATCTTGTCTGCAGCGGTGTAATATTTGCCTATTGTTGCACCTGCTCATCTTGTCTGCAGCGGTGTAATATTTGCCTATTCATGCACCTGCTCATCTTGTCTGCAGCGGTGTAATATTTGCCTATTCATGCACCTGCTCATCTTGTCTACAGCGGTGTAATATTTGCCTATTCATGCACCTGCTCATCTTGTCTGCAGCGGTGTAATATTTGCCTATTCATGCACCTGCTCATCTTATCTGCAGCGGTGTAATATTTGCCTATTCATGCACCTGCTCATCTCGTCTGCAGCGGTGTAATATTTGCCTATTGTTGCACCTGCTCATGTGGTCTATTTCCATCATGCTTCGGAGTAGTATTCGTTCTGTCGCGTACAGTCTGTTTGCAGCTGTTTTGGACATTCCCGTCATTGGAATTGCTGCGTACTCAATTATTGGTCTGATGAAGGTTTTGTATGTGTGGATGGCTGTCTGTTTACTACATCCGTGGAACCGTCCTTTTATAAGTCTGATAAGTTCTGTCTTTTTCTGATTTTGTTGAGCGTTTCTCTGATATGAGTCTTCTATTTTAGGTTTTTGTCAATGTGTATCCCCAGATAGTTTGCACAGTTTGTCAGTTGTTGTTCAGTTTTGTTGTTTTTGCTGTCGTTTCTTGGTAAGGTTTGTATATCTGAACAGAACAGTCTGAGTTTTTGTTGGATTGGGTTTAATTCTCCATTTGCTCATCCAGTCCTGCAGTCTTATCAAGTAATGTATCGCGCGTCTCTTTACAGTTTTCGCATTGACCGCCGAGCCCCAGTAAGCGGTGTCATCTGTATATTGTGCTGACTCTTCGCTGTCTCCGTCAGCTGCCAGCATGTCTGATCCATACAGGATGAAGAGCAGGGGGGATGGGTTTCCTCCCTGTAGCACTCGTGAATACGTCGGATGTCGCGTCGTTACAGTGGATTGCACATTGTCTTGACTGAATTCGTGTCTTAAGTAGCCTGACCAGTTCGTCTGGTATTCCTATGGATGATGGTTTGAAAAATTAGTCCGTCGTGCCAAAAGTTCGCTCAATGGAAAACCCAAATCTGGATGCCCGGACGGGGATTCGAATCGCCAGCTCGCTCTACGTCCAAAAAATATTGCTAAAGTGCAGCGTCTTTGTTGAAATGTCTGGTCACGTGTGCAGTTAGTCTGAGTAGTGAGTGGTTTTGTGTGAGTAGTGAGTGAGTGTGAGGTATAAGATTTTTCTTTTCCACATAGGTTTGAAGTGTGTGTGTTATAATTCTGTCGAACGTCTTTCCAATCAGATTTATTAGAGATATTGGTCTGTATGATTTTAGATCGTGGTGGGTTTATTTGATTTCGGGCCCATTACAGTTTTCGATTTTTTCCATGATTCTGGTATAGTTTCGTTTGTCATGCTGTAGTTAAACAGTAGTGTCAGTATTGGTACTATCACTGTCATAGGTGCCTATCTGAGGTGAGATCTAGTAATTGTGTCAGGTCCTGGGCCTGAGAGCTCTTCTTGGTCTGTGATATACTTTGTCTTGTTTGCTTTTTCTTCTGTGGATGCTGTCGGTGTCATGAGCTTTATAGGGAGTCTTCTTTCTACTTCTTGTCGAAAGTCTTCATTCAAAAAGTTGTCTTCAGGAAAAGTATGAATTTCTTCTAGAGTCTTCTGCTTTGTGTCTGTTGTTTTTCGTCGGAGTGTGGTCTATGATTAGGGCCGTAGGTTTGGATTGTTTTTGTCCCGTTAGTGTCTTGAACTTGTTCCAAAACTTTCGTCCTTTTCTGTAATTTATCTCTCAGCATGTGTCGTCCCATTGTTTCTGTCTGTATTCCGATATGATGCGTTTGATCTAGTTATTCCACACAGGTCTCGGAGCCCCATTGTCTGTTCTTTTCATTTCGTTTTTTTTTTGCTTCCAGTTGTGAATCGTCTTTGTCCTTACTGCTTCGTCTATGGCAGTCTGTAGAGTTGTTTCTATGAACTTGGATACGTCTTCCATGTCTTGGTTGACTGTTATATAGTCCGTGGAGCTTTTAGTGTTTTCGTGATTATGTCGCTGTATTTTGCCCAGTCTGCGTTTTTAAATAATTTGATGTTTCTGGTTTCAGGGGGTTGCTGGGATCCAGATGTTGCTGTAGTCATAAATGTGATTGGAATGTCGTCACTTGTTATGCTGTCCTCCAGTTGTTTGAATTGAATTTTGTCTGTCAGGTTGGTGCTGTATAATATATGGTCTGGAGCAATCATTACGATTTTCTCTGTTGTCATATTGAGTTGGGAGGGGCTCTTGTCTTGCGCGGATGTCATTTCGCATGTAAATTGCTACCCCTCCTCTGCCGTCCTGCGTGTGTTTTGCGTATGTCTTGTATCTTGGTATGTTGGCTTGTTTGTCTGTCTTCGTCCACGTTTCTGTAAGTCCTGCTATGTGTTCGTTATTTTTGCGAAAGCCGTTTGTTAGTAGTGTCTTTCAGTGTCTGAGCTCGTTTGTATTGGCGTAGAAGAAGTTACTTTTAGGTGTATTAGCCATTTTTATATTCCTTGTCTTTGTTGTGTCTGATTGGTTGTTTCTGTCTTGTATGTAGTATTAGTTGTAGTGGTTACATCTTTTACAGTGGTTTACCATGATGTGCAAATGGTTTCCTGACTGATTCATTATTATTTCCTTTTGGTATGGCTGGCCAAACACCTGTCTTAGTATAGATAGTATTTCTGTCCTCCTATCCTGAAATAGGTTTAGGAGGATAGCGGTTCTAGCCCTAATGTAGTCGTCTTGACTGTTATGTTGCTCCACTATATCTTCTTTGGTGTTTGGGACGGGAGTGGGTTCCTTTGTGAGTACAAGTTTTTGAACTGGCATGTGTTCTTTAATTTACCCGGGTCTCAGAGGACATTTATAAGAGAGACCTGAGTGGTCTCCCTTGCAGTTGCTGCAGGTTGGTTTTGACTCTTCTTGCTTGCATTTACTTATGTGATGCTGATGTTTGTGTCTTCTCTAATAGTTTTGACGATCAGGTCCCCATTCCCGGTGAAGTACAGGCTCTGCTGCCCGTGGACGAGCACCTGCTCCTCTGTCCTTGTCAGGCATTGTTTGTCTGTTACCCTCTGCAAGTGAATAGTGCTGTCGCCTCTAGCTGACACCGCTGGGTTTCAGGGCGACTTCACTGCTACTCTACACACCCGCGGGTATCCGAATAAATTCGGGCCTTGGGGCGGATAACTCCCTAAGCTGGTGGGGGGGGGGGGGGGGCAGAGATGCGTGAAAGTGGTTGTCACCCTTAATGGCGGCGCTTCGTCGTCAGGGTGACGCTGCTGTGACCTTTACTGCGGCTCAAGGTCGGCAGGTCTCGGAGTCGTCCTCCCCAGGTGAGGGTCTGCGCAGAGTTGATGTCCTTAGCTGCTGTGACAGGATTTCTTCTGGGTTAGCTCTGTGTACACGTCACGCTTATAGTCTGGCTTTGCTTTTTACGACGCGTGACCTGTAGTCGCAGTTAGTAGATTTGAAGGTTTTTTTCCAGTCCTTTTGCTTTTTTCTGATGTGCTTGTGGTTGCAGCCACCAATACAGTTGACTATTGGAGTTTGGTTGTAGCTTCGTGCTCTGCTTCTTGTCGGGTCGCCGCTCTGTAGTCGTTAGCTGGTCTGTTTTTTTATTTATTTATTATTATCTTTCATTCCTTCTGCTGAGGGCAGAGGGCGGGCTGGTGTAGTTCTTTTCGGCCAAAAGGTTTACATTTTATTTTGATCTTCTTTATTTGAACATTTTGATACAACTAACTTAAAACTAAAAACTTAAATTCTTAATATGGGGTTACGAGTTTTTTTTACAGATTCTTACAATTAATCTATTTATTTTATATTTTGTTTAGTATTTTCTAATATTTACATTTCTGGTTTTTTTTTAATATTTACATCTTTTTTTTTTTGCATCAGGCAGCTTTTAGGGCCGACAGTTTTGGGTGGTTTCATCTTTAATTAGTTAATGTCCGAATCTGTTCTGCGTCTTTCGTCAAGATGTGTTGGAAGTTGTTCGTCTTGCGTCAGTTCATTTTCCTGTTCGTTTGTCGCGAGGAAGGTCTCTTCCATATTACGGGCAATTGTTCTTGGTGGGTATAGGTATTTATGTTTTGGTTTAGTGGCTGTCCGTGGTTTTTTTGGTCATAATGTCTCTCATTTCCTCTCTATGCGTCATCAGTCTGTACCCGTATTTGGCCCTTATCGTTGCCAGTCTCGTCTGTAGTGGAGTAATATTGGTAAGGTGATAAACTTGTTCAGATGGGGTTCTGTAGTGCAGTTTTAGGATGCTTCTAAGCAGTCGTCTTTCTATAGCAAATAGTCTTTTGGCCGTGGGTTCATTTATGCTTGCAAAAGGTACTGCTGCATACTTTATTATTGGTCGAATGTAAGTCTTGTATGTATGAATAGCTGTTTCGTTGCTGCATCCGTAGAACCGTCCTTGTACTAGTCGGATTAGGTTCTGTCTTTTTCATATTCTGTTTAGTGTCTCTCTAATATGAGTCTTCTAGTTCAGGTACTTGTCAATGTGGACACCAAGGTACTTTGCGCAGTCAGAAAGTCTTAGTTGTTGACGCCAGATTGATAGTTGTATGTCATCTTGTCTTTGTTTGCGTTTCTGGGTTAAATTTCTGTGTCTGCGTTTTGGTCGGGTTCGGCCTTATCCTCCATTTTCTCATCTAGTTTTGCAGTTTGTCTAAGTATTGCGTCGCTCGTCTGTTTGCTGTTTTTGTATTTGGAGCTGAGCACCAGTAGGCAGTATTGTCTGCATATGCTTCGACCGCCTCGTCCTGTCTGTCAGCTGCCGGGGTAGGGCTATCTGACGTATATTTGATGAATAGCAGGGTACTCCGGCTTCCGGTGTGAATGGGTCAGATGAGGCGTCGTTGCAGTAAACCTTGCATTGTCGTGTGTCAAGGTGGGTTTTAATAAGTCGAAAAAGTTTAATTGGTATACCCATTTCGGTTAGTTTAAACAAAAGTCCGTTATACCAAATTTTGTCAAATGCCCGTTCAATGTCAAGGAATACAGCAAGAGTACAGTGTCCTCTGTTGTTGCTTCTGGTCACGTGTGCAGTAAGTTTTAGTAGTGGGTCATTTGTCGAGTGGTGTCTCCTGAAACTTGATTGCATGTTGGGGATTAAAGCATTTTCTTCAGCGTATTTCATAAGTCTGTCCGTAATTATTCTGTCAAATATCTTTCCGAAAACGTTTTGGAGTGATATGGGTCTGTAGGAGTTTGGGTCTGTAGTTGGCTTGCCGGGCTTTGGTATCATAATTATTTTTGTCTTTGTCCAGGCATTTGGTATTTTCTCTTTTGTCAGGCAGTAGTTAAAAAGTAGAGTCAGTATGGGAAGTAGGATGTCCAGGGGGCTTTTTCTTATATGCATTCTGGTTATTCTATCTGGTCCTGGAGCAGAGTTTCGACCGGTGCATATGGCAGACAGAACTTCCGTCTCAGTGATGGATTTTATTAATTCAGCTTCTTTCTCGGTGGGTACTATCATGGAATTTAGAGTTATGGGTAGTTGAGTTTCGTCTACTTGCCGAAAGTCTTCGTCAAAAAGTTCGTCCTCGGGGAAGGCGTGTACATTTTCTAATGTGCGTCTGAAGGCTTCCGCTTTCAGTCTGTCGTCAGTCGTTGGCGTGTGGTCTATCACTAGAGTGGTCGTGTAGGCAGACTATTTATACCTGATCTCTGGGCGGGGTCAGCGCGGCGGGTGTCGGTTACACGGGAACACCTGCGGGTGGTATGCAGGTAGAGACCTGCCTGGCAGCATTCCCGAGATTCATATCTGCTAACGCGAACAAATATGTAATCACCCGAACGTCTAACTTGAGCTAATTATGGTGCCTTGTTCAGAATAACTATGTTGGTACGTGAAGAGGCTGTTAAAGGTTTCTTCTCAGTTACTAAGACATCTTCAAGAATCTCCGAAGTTATCGTTTACAGCAAATATACAGTTGAGAAATAAATAGAAATTATTTTGTCTGAAATAAATGTAATATTTACATTAGTGATTGAAATATTGTCTGTAATCTAGTAAGCAGATTACAAACTAGTATAGAGTAGAATAAAAAAGGGCAAATACTATCTTTGCTTCGAAAGCAGATCTGAGTGGGTTGTGTTGGTGTTTCAGGTACGGCAGCTCGACGTGGCGAGCGCCTCCCAGAGCCAGCCAGCTGACTGTCGCGCAGCTCTGCACACTAGTGGCCGCCAGAGGGAAGCATTATGGCCACCGCGACTCTGTCCACAGTGATTCAATAAGAATTCCTTTAATTCGGTTCCTGTTGCCTTGCTGGTGATTTGTGGACCGTCCATTCTACTCACAACGTCACACTAGATGAATATTTCTACATATTCCGGGTGCCGGCATTCTACCTATGGCACCTTTCTACCGTTTCTCCAAAATGGCGTTGGCTAATGCTTGTATCGCTTTCCACTATTCGCAAACAGCATTTTAACAAACTGCACTTGTTTAGTGTGTAACTGCGGACTGATACCAATAAACAATGTTTCTAGGTACAGAACATCCGTAGGAATATTGTCATTGTTAGTATGTCACAGAACCCCCATGATCTAGTTTTCTAGTCTGCTCATTTGAAATTATTAGTAGAATCTTTTGCTGTGATTTTTCTTCTCCCAACTCTTTGTTAATATCTCTGCCTTTTTTTCATTTGTTCGACAACTTCTTCTAAATTTGTGGCCACAGTTGTTCGAATCTCTTGTCTTCCTCTCAAATACCCGGCATTCACATACACTTTTTCTAGTTGCAACGTTCGTTGTTCCCCCTTCAGCGTATTACGTTGGCAGATTTTCCTAAACGATTTCCAAGGAAGATGGCACGGCAGTGGTGGCCATTGTCCGGCGCGATTACTGTCTCCTTTAGTGGTGGACGCGGCTACGTCGCACCGACCGCACCGCTGCGAGGCTTCGTTTTGTTTGGCGCTCCGTGATTTGCGTTTTCTTTTCTTTGACAGTGACCTCGGATGACGTGATCTTCCTCAGTAGCAAGTCACGCCGCAGCTGCTGTTATTTATTGCTGTTTATTTACTTAGCGTATTACGTCACAAACAGTGTACGTAGGGACACATTTGTGATCATAATACAGGATAAAATGTATAAGGTAAACTGTACTGGAAACAAGTGTTCATATCTGATCAGCAGTTGATTGCAGTTTTAGTGAGCAGGATGTCGAGGACAGGCGACTGCGCGGGACACTCTGCCTCCCATCAGGTCCCCACGTCTCACACTCTGGTCCCGACTCTGTTAACAGCAGCAGGGCCGCATATCAAAAAAGGGGGGCCCGCATCACTAAGAGAGGACCCGATGACCGGTCGTCGGAGGGGCTGCCGCCTAGACCAGTAGTAGAGTTAAAAAAAGGGTGGCGCTTAAAAATTGTTACGCCACTGCTGACAGGGGCCCTCAAAGCCTAAATGCCTCAAAGCCCTGAACAACAGATCAGATTTACTGCAAACCTTGGCACCTTGGCCGCAATGCAGGGCATATCGAGGAGTTCTGGAGTCCCATACTCCAACACATTTTCTGAGCTGTTATGCTGTCTCGATGGGTTTTCGCCGAGAGCGGAGTCGGTTTTTACTGAACGCAGGAATCGGCCGGCATGCTGGTGACTCAGTTCAGGTTATCGTGCTCACCTGTCTGATTGAGTCGTATGTGGGCAGAGTTCAGTCACACTTGAGCCACGGCGTACACATTCTCACACGCAGAGTCGTTCCACACACTTCCTGCTGCATGTTGATTCTCGTTCTGATTTTGGCACCTGTCTTAGACCAGAGGTTTTGAAAGTTGAGTGTTCTCTCTCAGCCAGCCATCATCTGTCTTGGCCTGAGCCAATGCAAGTATTAAGTACCAAGACCTTGATGTACTCTGACTTATTTCTGTCTAGGGTTTTTCGAATTGGCTGTCTTAGTCAAGTCATGTCTTAGTTACTGTCGTCTGTGTTTTTATTATTATTATTATTAGTATCTGTAGTTTGTTGTCAGCGTTATTTTTGGTCTGTTGTAGTTATCGTCATATGGTGTTTCTTGTTCTAGGTTTTTTCAGGCGACGCAGAGATATTTAAGGTTTCTTTTGTGCCAAGAAGACTGTTTTCAAAGTGTATTCTAAGCTCTCTATTGGGTAGTCTGTAGTTGAGATGGAAAGTTCTTCGTTAAAGCAGAGATTACGGAAGTATTAATCCAGAAATGATATTTTATTGGTCCGTACTCATTCTGTTGCTTCTAAATCACGTGCCTACTGGCCAGTATAGGGGTGTCCACTTAGAATGTACATCGATGTTTTTATTCGATGTAAACATCAGAACTCTGCATCAATGTTTTTGGATGCATTGCTTAAAAACATCGATGTTTTTTCAACATCGAATAGTTTTATGTTTTTCTCAGCTGAACAAATACAAACCAACGGGAAGGAATTCGGCCATTGCCTTTTGAGCATTCACATGGAGTGGTTTTTAGAATGTTACCTTCAGAGCGTTACCTTTCACCCAACATTAAAAAATTAATTGTATGATCTTGTGTGTTGGTTGAGTAGTGATGTATAATTAAGGTATAGCTTTGTGAGTGAAACATAAACTACAAATTCACAGAATTATTTTATACCAGACCATTACGATAAAAAAAAACAGAAATTTAATACTAAAGCCTAAATCTGCATAAAAATATTAATTTTAAGTCTTTAACCACTTAACACGTATGGTGCTTAGGCAAACTTGCAGAAACAAAAAATTCTCAATTGTTTTCCTTTCATTCTGTTCATTTGCTAACTGACTATTTGAGCAGCCTTGGAAAATAAACGTTCGGATGCAACAGAAGTCCCGACAATAGTTAATCAGATGTTGCTCCAACCCGGTTTTTATCCAAAGCTTGAGTAGTACCAGGTAACAATTAGTTGCTTTAGAGTAATATCTTATTTCGAGTCACAGCAAACACCGGAAAATAGTAGGAGTGAACTAAGAAATTGATTTTATTCATTCTGTCATACGGACAGGACAGCCAAAAGCAAGAGAAATCCATCTTCACCGTTGTTATGTCCCGCTAATTGCTCACAGGTATCACCAGCTGTTAATGACAGTTACTTTAAATAGAAGTAATTTAATTTTGAATAAATTTAGTAATATTAATAGTTATATCTATTATTTTTTTCATTATTAGCCACAGTTTTTTTTATTGATTCGAAGTTTTTACAAAAACCATCGATGCATTGAATAGAAAAATTCTTCGTCAAAACATCGAAGCAATCCGATTTATCGTATGAGAAACATCGAATGGATACGATGCATCGATGTTTAGCGAATATCCCTAGACCAGTAAGCAGCACATTTATTTATATATTTCCAAACGCGTTTCGGGTAAGAGCCAGCACGTGGAGGGGCACCCTCACCTCTTAGCACTCACGCGAATCCAACCGCGCACATCACACTGTTGACCCTGCCAGCTGATAAGGGTCGAGCATAAAAGTCGACCATGGTTCTGATGTGAATATTCGTCATAGGCTCCTACTGCAACATTCTAAAGGTTCTATGGCTCAGTACCTTCAGATATTATTATAGGAGTGGCTGAGAAGGCTAGGATAAATTACTGTAAATGGCAATTACATATTCACACCTTTATTTTCATTAGCTGATCCAATGGCATATACAACGTTTACTTAGCTTCATAACGAAATGGTCATGTGTTTAACTGGATCATTAGCGAAAGGGCCAAGGACAAGGGCGAGCATGTAACTGATGGGCGGCTCTCAGCCGAAACAAGAGGGAATATTGATAATCTCTCTACAGTACTATGACCTCATGACGGAGACCAAATGATTGACATCCTGCTATCACAGTAGAGCCCACCTTTGTATTTGACGCCTGACATCATCATCTCGTCTGTGACGCCACCCTGCATCTGCGACTTGGTTGCCCACCAGCAACTTTGCGGTCTGCCGAGGGCTTGTCCAGCGACGGCCCTACGCGGATATCTTAAAGGACAACTCAAAGGGCTCGCGCCCCCCACTGTAATGTCGCTCTAATGGAACAATATTTGTTCTCTCGTTGGCAACGCTCCCCTTGCAGCGTTCTCTAGAATTACCGCGGGGTTACCTACGTGATTTCCTTACCGCGTATTTACTGCTTAGTTGCAATTGGGTAGCTCACAATAGTTTTATGATAGATGTCTTGTGATCTGCCGAGCGCTCCGACGCCCGAATCGACCGCTCATCGCGCCTACATGGAGTGGAGCAGGTACTGAACCTTGAGGAAGGTTGAGTTTCATTTGTGTATTCAGTTTGTTTTACATGAGCACTCGCAAACGTTTCTTACTGAACCTAGTATTAATTAAGTTACCAATTCTAGGGTGTGGGTTGATCAAAGAGAGATTGAGTATTGCACTATGCCTCCAAAAAGTATCGTCAAATCTATAAATGTAATCGATGTTTTCCGTTGTTGTTCAAATCTTGCCTCCCATCAGGGTGGAACCCAGTTTGTTCCAAACAAACAACTGAACTTCGTGACGCCCTGGTTTTACCGTGACGTCACTGTGTGCTTTGGGCAGCTTCTGCCATCCCTCCACCCTGCTTCTGCAATGGTGCCACGATTTTTTTTTTTTTGATTTTTTGTTTTTTTTTGTTTCTTGTTTCGTGGTTTATCCCGGTCTGGCAGGCTTGGATGGTTCCATCTGGCTGCTTGGATTATATGGCTTATCCCGTTGTGAAACAGTTTGTCCAGAAGCTGGTCGAGCGTGCTGAGGAAACCAATGGGTCAATCAAGTTTGTTGAGAGGTTCGCCGTGTTTAAGGAGGGCAATAATTATGGCCCATTTCACTTCATGTGATATCTTTCTACAAGTGGGAAGATCTGTAAAGAAGCCGGCATATCATTTCTTCACAAAATCAGCACAATGCATGAGCAATTCTGCAAGTACACCATTAACGCCGGGAGCTTTTCCTGGTTTCATTTCTTTCAGTGTTAATGTAAAGGGT
This sequence comes from Vandiemenella viatica, assembly GCA_031002005.1. Taxonomy (NCBI): domain Eukaryota; kingdom Metazoa; phylum Arthropoda; class Insecta; order Orthoptera; family Morabidae; genus Vandiemenella; species Vandiemenella viatica. The sequence continues at coordinate 11,869,196 of CM061918.1, forward strand.
TTTGAGTACCCGTATGACTATTGCAAGCTAGAGCAGTAAAAGTAACGAGAAATTCTGTACCCGTATGTATTCGTTACTAAATCAATCAATACCCGTTACTTTCGAATCGTTACTCGTTACTTTCGGTACATTCGAACACTATCATGAAGCATCCCATTGCATACGGGACGACTTGGTTCGTACTTGGAAAAGTTTAAGTGAATTGTTTATTTAGCAAAATAAGTTTAGGTAATTTGCTCATTTGGATAAATCTTAATGTTAAGTAATTAGCACAAGGATCTTACGGAAAACCAGTGAATGTACACTTGATTTACTGTAATGAATATTATATACGAAAGAATAATCTAATTTCAAAACAAACTCCTGTTTGCGTTCAAAAAAAGGACCTGACCTTTCACATGACAGTGAAATATCTAGTGACAATAACTAGTGACGGTTATTTTATAAAGTAGCTCAAAACCCCGCATAGAAGCCTGATGTGATGACGGGACATGTATTTAACGAATATTATAATCTCATAAAAGTATTTCGTTTTTAAATAAGAGGTTTCACCACTGTCTTCCTTTACGGTTTCCCTTTATATTTGTAAATAATTCATCTTTTTGTGATAGCTTTGTTAAAATAAATTTGGACATACCATCAAATCGGGCCTGCAGGCAGAATGCTATTGACTCCGACGTTAATTGTTTTATTTTAAAAATATCAATATTCATAACTTTTAAATCAATAACACAGGTACAGGACAAACATGCGATTAGATTAATTGTTGTTGCGTCGCGGTTACAACAAACATTCAACATTAAAGCCATAACCGCACTGATGATTGATTACATGAATCCTGCGGTAATAATACAATAACTAACACCAGGCAAAAGCAATAAAGTCATTGTACCTGGTTCTTTCTTTATGGAATACTATAATTGCAAAAAAGTCCTGCTAGATTTATTTCTGGAAATTATCGCAGACCGCAATCAGTAGAATAACAGATATGATAAAGGAGCTGGAATGGGATTCATTGAAAGACAGAAGGAGGGTGAAGAGGGTAGTAGGAGTGTTAAGGTGTATATTGATGATGACGCAGAAGGGTGTAGGGAGATTATCTTTTTTCGGTAAGGGTGTCAGGGATTGGAATATGTTACCAAGAGAAATTATGAATAATTTACCAAAAACGTTGAAAGAATTTAAAGTTAAAATTTGCAGGGAGCAAATGAAGGTGGATGCACGATGAGTGTGTAGCTAAATTGCGTACGCTCCATTGCAATTTTATTAAATATTATTAGAACATAGCAAGTGCAGAGATGTATATCAAAAAGTATTAGACGACTCTTTTATATTGTAAATTACGCTATAAAATAAAATAGAAGGTATCAATTCTTAAAATATACAAATTTCTCAAATGTTTGAAAGCAATAAAACTCACTAATGAACTATCAATGAAAAAACAGAATCTCAAAGTAGCCATACAAATTTTCTATTTACGAAATTTTAATGTTAAACAAAATAAAAACTATAAAATTAGTCTTTACGTTGGTAAAATTAGTTACCTGCGGGAGCTGGAACGTGTTCGTATCTATACGACAAATGCGAGTAACGAAATGAATTTGTGAGTAACGATTCGGTACTTTGAGTCAGGCGACGAACCCGTAACTCAGTAAGGAATACATCGTTCCTTTCACAGCTCTATTGCAGGCTGACTTGAGTGCCTTAATTTCACACTCGACAGCAATGTTACTGAGTTAGGTGCGTCACTGCCTCAAAGATTTCTGAGCAGTAATTTCTTTTTTTAGTTACTTATGGCTTTACGCCTCTTTGATTTCAAGGTCTTTAGAGGCGGGATGGGACTGAGGACAAGAAACGGGAAGGAATTCAGCCATAGCCTTTTGAAGGAAGCATCCCAGAATTCGTCTCGATTGATTTGAGAAAACCATGGAAAATCCAAATCTGGATGCCCAGACGCGGATTCGAACCGGTGTCCTCCCGAATGCGGGGCAGAGCGTTAACCACTCACCCACCACGCTCGGTCAGCCAGCTATTCGGCGCCGTTGCTATCACAGAACGCCTGGTACATTGTCTAAACTCCTTTGTCCATTCAGGTATATATTCTCTGCGAAATTCCCGAGTATATATTTCTTTGCTGCGCGTATTCCGACGCCAAATATCCGCTTGTAACTGGAGACCAGGGATGGGATATGTCAGACACATTCATACAAGTTGTCAGGAAAGGCCTAGGCAAGCCTCTCAATGTTGATACGGTTGTGCCAGTAGCGACGAGGAGAGGGTGTGCAAGTACGTCTCGTGAAAATCATACGTCACAGTCCAGCACTGTCAGATAGGAAAATGCTTCGTTCAGCATCAGAGATAAGGGAGCCTTCTGTCAACCCCCGTCCCCCCTCCCCTCAACGTAACCCGACGAGGCTTTAGTTTCCCCTCCCCTCCCCGCGTAGCACGTAGCTTTTTCCCGTCAGACTCGTAAATTACATACAGAGATAATTAAATGACGGAAATAAATATTCACATGCTGTTGTGTGTTCTGAATCTCATTTTAACTGTGATAAATAATTTGAATAAAGAGCTACGTGGCCTGGCCCGGAACCCCCCATCCCTCCCCTCGTAGCCCAGCGTTGCTTCCCAGGAACCCCTCCCCTTTTCTAGTATGTGAACTGGTCAGTGGCTTGAGGACATTGACTATTGAAATTTCACCATATTTTTTTTATTATTATTCTATTTGGGGGGGGGGAGGGGGGAATAGTCCCACTACCGAAGTGGCTCTAATATTATTGTCTCTTTTAGGTTGGGTTTTGGGTCTCTCTTTATTTTCTCACTGGGGGAAAAATGGGTTGTGGGCGTCTAAGACGTCCTTATTTGAAAACCCCGACAGGTGTCATATCGCCTGGTAGGGATGAGCGTTGACAACAACTGCGTGAGCAGGTGTATTGTCATTCCGATTTGGTTTTCTTCTCTGGTCTCTGGTCGGGCGGTGTTGATGGACGTGGTTGGCGTTATCCTTTGCTGTATCTGTTGGCTTCGTGAACTTCGCTGTGTTAATGAAGGGGCGGCTCCTGTCAATGGCCGCTTGCAGCTTCCGCATCAGTGGACAGCCCCCATAGCTGGCCGCGTGGTCCGCGGAGCAGTTGCCGCATGTTGGGGTCGCGTCACGTGGTCTTGTGCACATTAAGACGCTGTGATTATTCCCGCATCGGACGCATCGGACTTGGTTCCGGCAGTCCTTCGACTGGTGCCAGAAACCCTGGCACTGGAAGCACTGGTAGACAGCTGTCCCTGTGGTTCTCTTCTTATGGGGATTACACTTCATGGTTCGGCTATCTTGCTGCTTGGCTGGGTTAATAGCCTCGACTGTCGGTGACTTATTCTCCTTAGATTGCGGGAGTGAAGGGAGGCTTCCGCCTTGGGTAACCTCCATGCTTCCTCTGGTGGAGTGAATAATAGAATGTCGCCAGTTTTGGGAAGCCCTATGCTTCTATTCTTCATGAGCTGGAATTCAATACTGCTGCTCTCGACGAAATCCTTTACCGCTGTTAGTTCTTTTGGATCACGCATGTATTAAGCAGTTTACCCAATTTCGTCCCTGTCGGCGCCAGAGTTGCCTCTTCTTGGTTGTCTACACTTGGTGTAACGCCGCGATTCTTCTTTGGTTCGCGGTTCATGTTCCTGGCTGGATGAAGATGATGGTTCATGGAGTTCACAGTAGGTCCTCAAAATACTCATCCTCTCTGAAGTCCTTGCTGAGGATGATTGGAAGGTTAACAAAGCGTGAACAGTCTTTGTTCTTATCCGTGATGGGCGTGGCGAGGTGGATCTATTTCTCGTTGCTGAGGGTGCACAGGGACGCGTTGCTTGGTATCTCCCATGCATACTCTTTTCTCCCGGACCTGACTCAGAGTTGGATTTTGTACAGTTGGTCCAGGGCGTTGAGGTATTTCTTCCACCAGACTCGGGATATGTGCTGTCCATTTGCCATGAAGATTTCGTCTCGTCTATCGGACGTGCAGCGAACGTAGAACAGATTCTCCGCCTCCTCGAAGTCCGGTATGTAGAACACGCTTTCAATTATTTGTGACGACCATGTTGTCCATGATGAGTTTGCGGAGTCTGACCCCTCGGATCGACTTGGGCGGGATCCATCGTGGCTGCCCGCGTACGGAGAGGTCGTAGGGATGCCGCACGGGTCAGTCCACTCATCGGCAGCTGCTTTGCTAGATGAAGGCTAGGGCATCCTGTGCTCCTGCGGCGGACCGCCGTGGTGCGATGTAGCACCATCGCCCGATGTGTTCTCGGCTCGGCGTGAGGGTGTAGCAGGGCCGCCGCTTCCTCACCATACTGCCTCTCTGTGGTGGCCCACTACGGAGAAGCCGACGCCTCACTATCTGGGAGGCCCGCTACCAAACTGGGTGTGGCCTCAGGGATGGCTCCCTAGCAGCTAGGCCCGCAACGAAACTGGCTCAACCTCGAAGACTCAGGAGCAGCAGCATCATTTCCTGACCAATGCCCTACACGAGGCTACTATACTGCCTACACTGCTGCAAAGATTCAGGCTGCTGGCAAAATCATTCTAACATCGGCCGGTATGATATTTCAGTGGACTGACACAAGAGACCATTGAGCCTAATATATAACTAAAGCACCAACGCTAAGACAAACCAACCCATAAGAAGTGACCAACCTTGAAAATAAGAGAAAATATCCTATGATAAAAACTCTTTCTTTTAAGAAAGGGAGAGAATGGTGGCTGATGAATGAGCAGCACTGTTCGTCAAGCAAATACTTCGTCGAACCCTGATTGGTCGGCTGTGGAATTACCTGTAAACAGGGTCCAATCCACGGGAATACACAACTCACTCGGCAACTGGCGTTCGTATACGTGTGCACTAAAGCTAACAGCTTAGTGGTCGCGTATGCGGGCACTGTTTGCTGATAGCGAAGGATATTGTGAGGCTTTTATCCTGCTTCTTCTTGTTTTGGGGATTCCCGTGACCCTCCTACCACCTGGGATAGAGATTAATCGCCACACGGCCCACTGCCGAGGGAGTGGAACGCCCTGGCGAGAGCTTTAGGGTTGTTTCTGGTCCAGGCAAACCTAACGGTGACAACAAGGGACCAGAGCAACACTCCTCCCCTCCCCTCCCCCCTGTTAGGTCATCACAGCAGATGGACATGTCTTCAGTTGCAAGTTTTCACCACGCTTCTAGAACGGTCGACATGACCGACTCTCCACGCTCACCTTCTGCAGAAGCAGCAGACCTACAGAACACAACATCCAACAAACGTACTCACAACTTTTCAGAAGATGACTATGAAGACACCGACGTCAAAGTAACATTCTCTAAGCGCGGTGCAACAAATTTCATCACAAGCAAAGCCCACACGATCAAGAGCCTGAATGAAGAAGAGGCCTGCACGGCAGTCAAAAGAGTCATCCAAGAAGACTAGGGGCTGGACGGCACTACTGGCTGACACAGCAAAAACTCAAACATCCCCTACGCAGAGACCGTAGGCATTCGACCCCGCTGGTGCCTCCGAGACGACGGGATTCGACACTTAGGAGCAGCAGCAACACCTCCCGCTGTCAAACCAACCTGATGACGATGGCTTTGAGCATCCACGGCGTACAGTGAAAGCCGTATCTCCAGCCCACAATCCCTCAACGGTGGAAATAGCCAATCAGTCCCAACCACTGCAGTCTGATCCATCATCGACAAAAACTATACCAACACCATCGGAAACGAGATCGGTATACATCCCGTCGAACGTAGTCCAATTTGAGGAAAATACCAAGATTCTACATGACAAAGTAGATTCAGTTGTGAAGAGCTCATTTGTCGCCAAGTCTGCCGGCGGCGACAAAATGAAGTTCACCTTCTCCACAGCTGCCACAGGGATACTGCAGGGAAGCGGGACCCTGTATTATACATTCCCTATTGGAGCTGTGCCACTTTGAAAGTGGTCTTCACGAGCATCCCCAGAACCCTGCCCACACAAGACTTAAAAGACGAGTTACCGTGCAGACTGTAGCCCAACTCCGCCGCCCAGGCAGCAACGTGTTGATGCCTCTGTTCCTGGTGGTACTGGCAGATATGCCAGAAAACAGGGCAATATTCGGAGTGGACAAGATCTGGCACTTCAAAGTATAGGCAGAGAAACTTCGGTCAACAGATGGCCCAACGAAATGTTTCAACCGCCAGCGTTTTGGACACCAGGCGAAGAACTGCAATATGCCTCCCGTCTGCGTGAAGTGCGCTGGACAACATGACTCCAACCAGTGCAAGACGCAGAAAGGAAGAGATGTTGGCAAATATTCCAACTGTGGAGGTGGCCATGTCGCCATGTAGCTATAAAGGCTGCACGGTCTACAAGAGGGGACAGGCAAAGGGGACTCGCGACGGAGAAGGAAAAGTTGCCCCTCAGTCAAACTCAAACACCAGCCCAAAAATGAGCTCCATCTAAATCTTCGCAAGCAACCGTTCAAGTACAAGTTGCAGTGAGCACCAAAGATCAGGTTAGCAAGACACAGCCCAACATCACCAAGGCGCAACCCAACAAGAAGGCTCGAAGAAAGCGTAAAGTAGGCAGGACTCAACCACAGATTAGAGATGATTGGAAATCGCCTCCTACAGCAGGGAAATCGCCGCCTGTAACCCTAGGTGATATCTAGACCACGACATCTGCGAGCACGGCTACCATTCCACAACTGTTCCGCCAGAAGAAACGGACTCAATAGCGCTTGATGGAGTGACCACTAGGAAGAGAAGAACGCAAGTTCCTAACCAGAAGAGCAACCAAAATGATGCTGACAAGGCACACGCGAGCTTCGAGAGGTTCACGAACATGTTAGAGACCATCATGAAAACGATGTGTTATCTTACAGAACAGTTGGGTAATTTAACCACAGCGATGAAGAAAGTTTTAGCTGCACCAAAATTCTTTCGCTGTACCTATAATGGATAGACGACTACCAATGCATTTCCTATCTTTGTGTGTATGGAATGCGAATAGTATTCGCTGCCAAATGCATGAATTCAGGCAATTCCTCCACGAGCAGTCAGTAGACGTATGTCTTGTGTTTGAGACACACCTGAAACAAGGGTTAAGTGCTCGAGTATTAATATACAACTGTTACCGCAGGGACAGGCCCACTGCTGGAGGAGGAGTCGCAATCTATATTAAAAGAACCATCCAACATCATGAAATTGTCGTTCCAGCCTTGCAACAAATAGAAGCTGTGGGCATTTGGGTGGTCACATCCAGCGGCGCACTAACCATAGTCTCAGCATACCGCCCCCGCGCAGGATGCTGGTGGAAGCGGGCATCGCAGCAATGGCTTCCACTCGGGGCAAACAACTGGTCGGAGGCGATCCAAATGCGAAGCATCCAGACTGGAACAGCAGAGTCGCTAACCAGGCGGTAACTTCATTGCGAAGATTGACAAACAGACACAATTTGTGTGTGGTTGGGCCAGAAGAGCCCATATTTTACCCACACAACGGATGCAGACCTGACGTTCTTGATGTAGTAATTACCAAAGGTACACGAGGTTTCGTGGCAGCCTCTTCAATGTACAGGTCATCATCAGACCACTACCCGGTGATGGTTGAGATTGACATCGGGCCATGGCAATGCATGGAAGAAACCAAGCCAGATTTTCAGAGAACAAACTGGAGACTGTACCAAGAGCTATTACGAGCTGAATTGAATGATATTCGTAGTATAGGCAACATCGACGACGCCGTGCAGCGGTGAACAACATTGCTGCAGCTGCGACTCCACAGAGCATCGCCAGGCCGCTACTCTCACAGCAACTCCTGGCACAAATCCGTCACAAAAACAGGGTTGCGAAGACCAGAATACCAGCTACAAAACGCTTGTTGAATCGCCTGCAAAGGGAGATAAAAACCTCACTGATCGAGCGTAGAAACCGACAATGTAGCGCTCGAGTTTCGATGCTCGACACACTGTGGATGCAAACTCGGACATTTACCTGGCGAAAACATCGTCTCCCACCACTTCGTGGCGAAAGGGGGTTAGCATATAGCCCAGAAGACAAGGCTAATGCATTGGCTGATACATTTGAAAATAATTTCCGTCCATCACAAAACGATGTGAATCACCGACTCTTGGAAGCAGTGTGTCACCGATTGCAAGTTTTCCTAAACGCCGAAGACGACTATGAAATACAACCAATTACTACCGAGGAAGTTGCTAGCTGCATATCAAAGCTTCCCCCACGGAAAGCCCCGGGATAATATGTTTATAATATGATCAAACATATTGTTAGAGTTTAACGCTATATTGTTGAAGTCATAAAACTTCCAAAACATAGCGATAAACTGGAGGGGGTTGTGATGATCATATCGATAATTATAGACTATTATTTAGTATGCAAGTATATTGAAATGCATACTCCTTGAGATTGGGTTATATTTGTGTTGCTTTTGTTTTGAGATATTGTTGGTTGCCAGAAGCGACATGTTTAAAGCTTATATGGTACAGGCGTTATATTAAGTTCGCAAGTTGAATATGTGAATTGAGAAATATTAATATGAGGTCCGATTTAAAGAGTAGCGGTCGTTTTTTCAACTGGTGAAAGTTGTTAAACCATTAACTGAATAAATAAAAGTTTTACCACAACAATTAATGACTTATGCATCGGTTCATAGGTAGATGCTAGCTATAAAAAAATAAGATAAAGGAGAAAAGTTGACACTACATACATAAATAAGCAAGAATACATCACCACAGTGGGGCCCCCACATTGAAGGCATCTGTCGACAGGTTAGCGCGAGACTGCAGGAACTGTACCCACTCCTAAACATAAACAGTTTCCTACCTCCAATCGCAGGAGTCGGAGTCTATACAGCCCTCATCAGGCCGATAATAGAATATGCCCGCCCAGTATGCGCATATGCAGCTCCAAGTTATACAGAACAGGACATTAAAAAGAGCCCTGCACCTCCCGAGCTGGTTTCCCAACGACCCAACACGAGGCGACAAATCTGCCTTCACTTAAAGAAAGATTCCGCCAAATTGCAAGTACCTTCTACAATAACACCAAAAATTCAAACAACCCAGTGGTTCGCAATATCGGCCAATACGACGCTACTATTGACCGATACAAACGACCACTGAATATCCTCTACTAACACACCACCATGAAGACCCATCAAATGCGAAGACATTAAACACATTATTAATAGGAGGAAATGCCAGCGGATAGTACCTCCAACAATCACTGCCCGCAATGAAATGGCAGAGACAGGTGCTGTGATGATGGCAGGCCATGTCTAAGAAGAATCAGCGACCTGTTTCGCCGTCTGCCACGCCAATGCGACACTCCGCCAACTCGTACAGTCACCGCCGCGCAGTGACGGCGAGCGGCCGGTATCGGACAACCCATCTAGTGGTGGATGCCGCAGCCGGTCGTCCATGACAGCATCGCTCTCGTCGGAAAATTCTTCCTGGTCATCGTTCCAGCATATCATACATGACGACAGCAGTTTGGGCACCGACATCACCATATACGCCACATGTTGCGCCGTGTCGCCAGTCGCATGCGTCACAAGTTCAGCCGTGTTGCACGATGTCGCCTGTAACCGACTGGCGGTGGATAAGTGCGACAGAACACGGAGTGGAACATACACAAAACAACCCTATTATTCAAGACTACCACATTCCACGGGAGATGTGGAACAACAAAACTATTTAACATAAAAACTGGAATGTGAAAAGCGACAAATTACTTGCTAACAAGTAAGAAATAAAATAAAAAATAAAATCAAGAATTTGAGTTCTGATTTTGAACGGGAACATAAAAGGACTGCAACACCGATGAGCAGCTCATCTCCTAAATAGAAGTGCTTATAATGTCCTCGCAAATATATATTTACATATTATTAATATAGGCTACATTATACCTTGTACACAATAATGTTTCCCAATTTATATTCTAGAAAGTAAAAATTAAATTTCTCTTGAGTTGACCGTTCACTTTTGATAGTTGTGTGTGATAGGGAGAAATTAAGTAAACGTGAAAGTAGAGTTTATGTTTTGTTTCTTTTTATTTTTTGCCAAGACGTTTTTCATTGTTTTGTCACAAAATACCTAGCGAATGCATCTCAGAGGCGCCTTGCATCTTCGTCTGATTTTAACCATACCTGTGTCATATTCTATTACCGTCCTCCATGAGCCTGGAATGACAGTTCCATCGTGTGTATCAATATCTATGATTCCATAACGTGCAGGAATAATTCTTGATTTGTTACTTTAAAAAAAAAAATGCGTAGATATACATTCGCAGATGTGATAGTTTCTGCGTTTTCAACATTTATCAATGAAGATTTTCGAATCACACTAAAAACTGATGCTATTAACGCAAAAGTATTTTCTGCTACTCTTCGTGCGCGTGCAGTAGAACTCCAATTATCCGAATCAACTGCGATCGGAGCCCATTCGGATAGCAAAAAATTTGGATAATTGGATTTTTTTCTGAAAAAGAGTGTACTTTAATTAATTACTATATGTATTGTATTAAAACACAATCTTGGGTGCTCAGAAAAAAGGGAGGGGGGAATTATTAAAGTATAATATAATTCCTGAAAAATGAAAGACATTTAATAATGATGTTATAAGGGGATCTAATAGGTTACTAACTAGAACCATGAATTTCAGACACAAAATAAAACCTCATTTATTGAGTCTTATGGCCTTACAAGGTCGGGTAGTAATTAACGTTACGTTAAACACAATTAGATCAGCAAAAACAAGCAATACCCGACGTTTACAATTCGCCGGAGTAAGCAAACAAAACTGAATGAAATATCTCAAACAAGTAATAAAAACAGCAAAGTTAACATTGAAATAACATGGCAACACAGGCCATCAAATTGAAGCTAACATTTTACTGTACAAAGGAAAATCCCAGGGGGCGCCGTATAAAGTGAATGAAAAGCATCAAAATTGAATTAACAAACACCAAGATGCTTAAGAAAAAATTGAATCGAAATATAAATTCAGCTAGCTCAGAATTTAAGTGACAGGAGCAGAGTCTTAACCCAGGCGTCGCTTAAGGGCTCATAAGTCTGTTAAAATCCACTGAATAGTGACCGTCGTTTCTGGTACATTACCATAGAATCACCGCCGTGATGGTGAGCGACAAACACAATGCCACTGCAGCAATGGAAGCTAAATAAGCGGCTACGACCGCGTTATTAGCATAACTTCCAAATAATGGCAAGCATGCCACTCAACATCTCGCTTTCCCAAAGCAAGAAATGATCAACCACAATGATCATCAGAGGGCGTGCCGGCTGACACGTCTGTTCACCAGCTCGTCTTGGACCCAAGTGATGTCTAAGATGGCTCCTTCCTATTCCTCGGCCAGTTGCACTCCACATGTAAAAGAACTCCATGGAATTAGTATTGTAGCCCCCAATAAATGTTCGGGATTGGCTAGCTACACATTTCCGTCGTCACGTGTTTAATATCACGCGTCACATTCGCTGACTCCTTCGCGCGTTTCCTACTTGGCCTTCGGGGTAGCGGCAAGGTAGGGGGTAGGTCGTTGTCCGATTTCGAACGGGACTCAAGCCGGGCTGGCCCGGCGCCACCGAGTCGCCTCGCCTGCTCCATTGTTCCACCCTCAACGGCCGAAATGGCAGTCTCTAGTCTTCAATATTTAAGCGTTCTGAGCCATGCGTTTACAGAAAAATTAATTTATAATAAACTATACCTTCGGCCGCCCTGGTTTAAACATACATTTAACCTACTCAGACAAACCTCATTATTTATAATTTATTTACACGTTCCAAGATTAAATAATTAATAAACTTGAATATAATAAAAAGGAAAAAAAAGAAATATGAATATAATTAATAATGATTTGATTAAATAATGATTTGATTATATTCATTGTGGGTGACGCTGTCACACCACAATAATATACCTGCCACCCAATCAAAATAAAATTATGCCAATAATTTTATTTGAACTATTGTAACCCTACAGTTGCATCAAAATCATTGCCTACATTATAGTTTCATGGTTCCAGCTCACTCAAACTATCGCATACATGTGACCTCTTTAAATATGTAAATACGACACGTGACTCTGGTTAACATAAATCATAATGAAATGTCTTATTCTAATATGCAAAGTAAAACGTCATAAAACATTGACAGGTACATAGATGTAAATGAACAACAAAATAGATCTGTTCAATCAATAAACAACAAAAAAAAGATGACGTAAGCACAACATATTATCATTAAAACTAGACAACTCAATTAATTATTTACAACAGACTATGCAAATCTAGCACATGTGTTGAAGTTAGATTTATCAACAACAAAATAAATAATGCACCGAATGTCCGTTATCAAAGGTTGACATAAGCATGTCGAAACCACGTAACATGAAAAACGAATGGAAAAGAAAAAATCTCTCCGCGAATTTACATAATTTAGTCTCTCCGTGAATTTACATAACTACCCATACAATTTAAAAGAAAGACAGTTCTCGCAAAATGAACGACATTATGCTTTCCAAATTTCTACACTCGTAGCAAAGACATCATAGCGGTGAAATTAAGCAATCAGCTGTTTCCACTTTGTCCGCTCTGTTGTTGCCAGTAGGCGCTGTCCCGTTAAGCTTGCGGCTCAGGCTATCTGCTTCTCGGTTAACCCTGATTGCAATCTTTCCAGGAAAACTGGCGGTCGGCACAGCTGCTATTCCATACAGCTGAGTGTCGCTACCGGTTCTCGCTGCGCTAGCGTAAACTTGTTAGGCAATTACGTGTCTTAAAACTGACACTCTTACTTTCTGAACATATGCTCTATGCTATTACCTAACTAAATGTACATTGATCCTTAAGCTATATTTACAAACATCCGTCTAGAAACTTGTAGTCTATTCTGTGCGAAACGGACGCAAATTCCGGGCATTATGCGGGCCGATCTCCGTTCTGCCGTCGGTCAGCATGTAGCAGTTTGGGGATATAATCCGCGCTACCGAGAACGGTCCCGAATACAGCAGAAAGAACTTGGAAATTAATTTCCGCTGTGCGTCAGACGGGGTCATAGTCCTAAGTAGCACCTGCTGCCCGACGCTAAACGTTTACGTCCGCAACCCGTCGTGCTTGCGTTGCCGCTTCGTAGCTTTCTCTACCAAGAATTCATGTGCTTTCTTGATGTCATCCTCGGGATTCTTCTCGGGTTGATCCTTTGGGTAACGCAACATCCTTTCCGCCAGCATGGGTGCTTGCGTTCGGAACTGTAGATCCACGGGACGAAAATTTGTTGCTCAATTTACGGTGTTATTGAAGTATTCCTCAATCCTCGGTATGTGCTTAACCCAGGAGGCATGATTATCTCCAATTAATGTTCTTATGTACACGCTTAATTGTTTCATGAATCGCTCGCTATTATTCGATTGCGGATTGCGGATTGACGAATAAACGACTCTGATTCCTTCCTCCTCTAAAGCCTTCTTCCACTTCGGGCTGGAAAATACGCTCCCGTGGTCAGTCAACAGGGCTTTAGGGCGTCCACAATGCGGTACATATTTTTCTAAGATGATCTTAAGTGACCCTTTTGTATTCAGCCTTGCGACTGGGTACAATTTTACATACTTAGTGAAAGCATCCAGGACAAGAAATATGTGGCGGAACCCGCATCTGCCAGCCGGAATCGGCCCGTAGTGGTCCGCACATACCAACTCGTTTGGTCCTGTTGGCACCATGTGTGCGTATGGCCCAGCTGTCCTCACATTGGGGTGCTTCGCCTTCTGGCACATCTCGCATGTGCGAGTGCACTTCGCCACACTCCTCCGGAGTCCTATAGTGAAATATTCTCCGCGGATAGTATGGTATAGCCGTTCGGTACCTGGATGTCCGCACTGGATATGGTACGTACTTGCCACTGCGGAATTTAGTTCTTCCGGGAGCCATGCTTTCCATCGCGTCTCGGCATTTTCCATACGGAAACAAACGCCGTTCTCCATGGTGCAGAGCATCGCGATGTTGCGGATACGTACTTCGTCCGCGCATTCTCCCCGTAACAAGTACGCCCGAACCTGTCTAATGTCCGCGTGCGCTTCCTGCGCCGCGATCAGCTGTTCTTTGAAACGGACCGAGGTCGTGCCATCGTCAAGTGTCATTGCTGCGACCAGTATCTCGTTCGCTCGCAGACGCTTTTGCTCCTCAGACGGATCGTCCCTGGCGTTGCGGCTCAGGTAATCCGCCATCACATTCTCAGTCCCTTTGCAGTATTCGATATGGATATCGAATTGTTGCAAAAACATCGCCCAGCGCGCGATGCGATTACTTGTGAATGTGGCGCTTCGGAGGAATATGAGAGCCTGATGGTCAGTCCTCAGGTAGGTGGTACTACCCCAGAGGTATTGTTTGAACTTCTGAATTGCGAAAGAAAATTCCCAGCATTTCGATTTCGCAAACAAAATACCTCCCCTCTGCCGGTCGTAAAGTTCGGCTTGCGGTTGCGACGATTCGCATGTTACCGTCTTCTCCGCGTTGGTTGAGGCAGGCTCCAATCCCCTGATAGCTTGCGTCTGTGTAGAGATAGTAAGGTTTGCCAAACTGGGGGTAGGCGAGACAGATTCGTTCCTTAAAGATCTGCTTTCTCTTTAAGAACGCAGCCTCCTGTGGCTCTCCCCATTCCCACTTCTGTCCTGCTTTTAACAAACCATATAATGGCTGCAGAATCTTCGCAAAGTTCGGCACGTTCCCTCTATAATATGCACATACCCCGAGGAAACTTCTCAGCTCTTTTAACTTTGTTGGTGGCGTCATCTCCTCGATCTCTCGGATTTTATCCGGCGAGGGCGTAACACCATCGGGTGTGATCCGAAAACCGAGGTATTCTACTTCGTGTGTACACAAAGTGGCTTTGTCCGGCCTTAACGTGATCCCGGCTCGTGCCATTACTTGAAGCAACGTTTCCAGGTGCATCACGTGCTGTTGGAATGATTCCGACGCCACCAATAAATCGTCTACATAAATGGTACAAAACTCCTTAACTTCCGGTGGCAGCACGTGGTTCATGGCCCGAATAAACGCCGAAGCCGCGTCTTTCAAACCGAAAGGCAATTTGTTGAAGCACATTTGTCTCCCCTGAAATACAAATGCGGTATACGGCTGGCACTCTTCAGCCAGTACCACCTGGTTAAACCCGGAGGTTACGTCGAGCGTCGATAGCCATGGTTTCCCGTGAAACCGCGTCATCAGTTCCGGTATGCGTTCGGTCCGTTCACCGTCGGCCTCAATCCTCAAATTGAGCAACCGCGCATCCAGACACGGACGAACAGATCCGTCCTTCTTCACGACAAATGTCATAGGATTTAAATGCATTGACGGGCGGGGCGCGATAATCCCATTCCTCTCCATTTCCGCGATTGCTACCTGGGCCGCCTGCCGCAACTTGTGGGGCACACTATAAGTCCGTCCCCGCAGTGGCGAGGTATCCGTCACTCGGAACCTGTGCGTGTAATCCTTTATCTCCCCAGGGCGGTAAGAAAAGGCCTGCAAATTGCTTGTCAGCATCTGGCAAAGCTGTTGCTTTTGCCCTGGCGTCAAGTTTTTGTTTCCCCGCACTTTACCAGTCAGGTCCTCTAATATGAGATCTCGCTCGTCAGCTAGTGCGCACATGATAGCTCTTCCTCCGTGATTCAAATCGCCTTCGCATTCCGCGGTGTCTTGCATTGGTTTGGAACTATTTATTCCAAGGCTCTGCTCACAGGCCTCATGTTTCCAACTGCAACACCTCCGGAACCAAATTTGTCACCGTCTTATTTCCCCAATCCAAAATGACTTGACGTTTTGCTAAGAGGTCGCATCCAACGATCACATCTTGCGTCAAACCGGGTACTATAAGTAGTGGCAACATTAACTCGCTATTCGCGATTTTTCACGGGGATTAGCGCTTGCGTGCTAACGATCTTTTCTCTCTTTCCTATTGCAGGAACCACCGTAACTTGCGTTGTGGGAATTACTTTTAGCCGCGGATTCTTATCTTTCAAGCGTAGCAGAAATTTCTTAGACATACGGAGACAGACGATCCCAGTCAATTAAAATATTCGCCCGTATGCCATATGCAATAATATCTACACGGGGACACTTCGCGCGCGCCATGAGGGCCTGTCGCCGGATACCATATCTTCTTCTTTCGTCGATATTTTCTGGTCCTTCGCCGCGCCAATATTCCAAACTGCCGAGGCAAATGCTGTCGGCGTTTGCAGCGTCCCCCGAAAAATCACATTGTGACGGCGGAGAGTTAGAGACGCGTTGCTTAACGCCGCCCACATTTTTTCTCCGTCGCCTTTGCACACATCTCCGGCTCCGCGTTTTCAATCGAGATCGCGTTCACTGGAAATTCTTGCGGTACGCGGATCGGTTGTTTCCCGACCGCTGATGATTTTTATCATCCTTCCACTGTGCATTTCCGTTCTTCCATTTCTTCCCTCCATTACGATTGCCGGAATTTTGATTGGAAGATTTCCCATTCTGTCCATCAGCATAGGAAGCTTTATTGCCGCCATGCGGTCGCTTAGACTCGCTTTGCGCTTCGCCATGGTTTCGTTCCGCGTCTTGTCTCGCCAGATTATCGGCCATTTTCCCGATTCTGTCTAGGTTACCGACGGTTTCTAGCAGTTCTGGTATCGTACGAATGACCACGGGGTTAATGAGTGACTGCACTTGTGGACCAAAGTGCGCGATCACCATCTCTATGAACTCTCCGTCCGTCATTTTGTCGTCGAATTGCCTACACTGCACCAGCAAAGTTTTCACGTAGCTTTCCATCGAATAATGCCACTTGGGAATGTACCTTCCTTGGTACAGCTTTATCCTCGCCTGGTTCTGGATCTTTTTCGACCAGAAGGTCTCAAGAAACAGGACTCTGAATTCGGCGTAAGATAAGTTAGTTTCGGACGCAATTTTCAGCCAGAGTCTGTCTGTTTCTGAAAATGATTCCTCGACTAACACAAGCTTCATGGAATCAGGCACTCCTTTGATTTCAAAATACCGCTCCATTTCGGTAAGATAAATCCTAGGATTTACGTCTTTGCGAGACCCAAAACGTGGCAACTTAAGCTCGATATTAGCTGCTGCGTACTGTGCGTAATTCGCGTGAACAATACTCCCGCTAGCGTTGGAATTACTCACTTCCTTCATCTTGGATTCCAACTGCGCCAGCTTTGAGTTAGTGTTCTGCACGAGTGTTTGCTGTGACGCTTGCAAATCCTGTTGTGCCGTTTGTACTTGTTCAACCGAACTTGCAACCTCCGACATCTTTGCATTTACAGCCTGCAAGCTTCGTTCAGTATTATCCTTAATCTCGTGGACAAATTCCGAGATCTGACCGAGACTCTGGTGGCTTTCTTGCCGCACGTGCTCGACAGATTTTTCGGTCGCGTCCAAACGCTTCGAGATTTCCGCGCTTGATTCCTGCAATGCAGTGCATGTTGCCTGAATCGTATCTGTGCGTCTCTCCAACACTGAAACATTCGCTCGCATCTCCGATTTGAATGCACTCATTTCACGGGTCATTTCCTCGCGAAAAACGGACAATTTTCCGTCCATGCCCTTCAATAAAGCACTTTGTGATTCAAATTTTTGACTTAACTCCTCCCTTAATGAGACGGAACTCTGGCTTTGTGCATCTAAACGCTTGTTTATGTCCTCCTGTTTGAAGCTTTGTTTAGTCAATTCCGAAGCTAATTTCTTGTTCATGTCCGCCATCGCGTCAAGTATGCTTTGAAATTGTAACGCGGGCTGTGGCAATTATGCCGCGCTTTGCGACGCACGTGTTTCACATCTTCCCGCATGGGTGGATTTGAACGGTTTCATTGTCTGGGGTTGGAAAAATTCCTAACTGTTCCCCATCTAATGATGCATTTGAATGAATGCTGCGCGTACTAGGAGTATCATTGCACTCTTCGTCCGCCAACGGCATTTCGTGTACTTCCGGTGCTTGATCCATCGCGTTAGTTTGCTCGGAAATGTTTATGAACAATAGATTGATCTGCCCTACTAATGGTGCGCGATCTCAACTTCATAGATTTGATCGTAAAATACAAAATCAACTCCGAACAATTACAACGATCGACAACAACAAAATAAACCGGCACGATTTAACTCAAAAAAATACAGCATTAAACAAATCCCGCGCACAAATCCTTCAACATGAAATAAAACCCATCCAAAATAAACAACAAGGAAAAACAACGATGTTTCATGCGACACAAATACCTCAACACATGAGCATAATCAGCATAAAGAAAAATCTTAATTCTTATCATGCATTAAATTTCAAAGCACTGACTCTATCTTTAATTTTAAACTAATGCTTGATGCAAGTGAACGAAAATATACTTGAACAACTGATTGAAATAAATCACACATTTAAATTTAAATCAAGCATGGCAAACAAAATTCAACACAAAACTTATCTAAAATAATAAAATGAATCAACACAGGTCACATCCATGGATTTTTTTAAGACTTGTAAATTCTCAAAATAATTTCGACTTGGGAAATTAATTTGTTGGAGCCCCAGGTTGGCAGCGCCAATTGTATTAAAACACAATCTTGGGTGCTCAGAAAAAAGGGAGGGAGGAATTATTAAAGTATAATATAATTCCTGAAAAAATGAAAAAAGACATTTAATAATGATGTTATAAGGGGATCTAATAGGTTACTAACTAGAACCATGAATTTCAGACACAAAATAAAACCTCATTTATTGAGTCTTATGGCCTTACAAGGTCGGGTAGTAATTAACGTTACGTTAAACACAATTAGATCAGCAAAAACAAGCAATACCCGACGTTTACAATTCGCCGGAGTAAGCAAACAAAACTGAATGAAATATCTCAAACAAGTAATAAAAACAGCAAAGTTAACATTGAAATAACATGGCAACACAGGCCATCAATTGAAGCTAACATTTTTACTTAAAAGGAAAATCCCGGGGCGCCGTATAAAGTGAATGAAAAGCATCAAAATTGAATTAACAACACCAAGATGCTTAAGAAAAAATTGAATCGAAATATAAATTCAGCTAGCTCAGAATTTAAGTGACAGGACAGAGTCTTAACCCAGGCGTCGCTTAAGGGCTCATAAGTCTGTTAAAATCCACTGAATAGTGACCGTCGTTTCTGGTACATTACCATAGAATCACCGCCGTGATGGTGAGCGCAAACACATGCCACTGCAGCAATGGAAGCTAAATAAGCGGCTACGACCGCGTTATTAGCAACTTCCAAATAATGGCAAGCATGCCACTCAACATCTCGCTTTCCCAAAGCAAGAAATGATCAACCACAATGATCATCAGAGGGCGTGCCGGCTGACACGTCTGTTCACCAGCTCGTCTGGACCCAAGTGATGTCTAAGATGGCTCCTTCCTATTCCTCGGCCAGTTGCACTCCACATGTAAAAGAACTCCATGGAATTAGTATTGTAGCCCCCAATAAATGTTCGGGATTGGCTAGCTACACATTTCCGTCGTCACGTGTTTAATATCACGCGTCACATTCGCTGACTCCTTCGCGCGTTTCCTACTTGGCCTTCGGGGTAGCGGCAAGGTGGGGTAGGTCGTTGTCCGATTTCGAACGGGACTCAAGCCGGGCTGGCCCGGCGCCACCGAGTCGCCTCGCCTGCTCCATTGTTCCACCCTCAACGGCCGAAATGGCAGTCTCTAGCCTTCAATATTTAAGCGTTCTGAGCCATGCGTTTACAGAAAAATTAATTTATAATAAACTATACCTTCGGCCGTCCTGGTTAAAATACATTTAACCTACTCAGACAAACCTCATTATTTATAATTTATTTACACGTTCCAAGATTAAATAATTAATAAACTTGAATATAATAAAAGGGAAAAAAAAGAAATATGAATATAATTAGTAATGATTTGATTAAATAATGATTTGATTATATTCATGTGGGTGACGATGTCACACCACAGTATGTTTGAAAATGGGAGAAAAACTATTTTCAAATAAAAACTCTTAATTAATTAATTGAAAAGACAACTCTTACATGTTAAGTGTACTTACAAATGCTGTACATTAGGACAGTACGTATATACCATACTATATATAAAAGACATTGCTTTCTGAACATCTCGGTCAAAGTTAACTGTTTGACTGTACTCATCCGTTTTAGGGCAGCCAAGTCGCGCATCCGCTTGACCGTGAGAAGTTGCATGTGGTCACACTCGGGCTGACGGTCCATCCACTTCAACGCAGTTACAAGGCCGGCAAATGCTTGAATAGCTGATGGTCCCGTGTCTGCTTCCACTTCGACATTAAGTTCATCTTCTTCCTCGACACTTTCTTCTCTCAAACTTTCTATAAGTTCATCATTTAGAATTTCATACCCATACCACCACCCACGCTCCTATTTCTTCAGCACTAACTTCTCAACATCAAGGAATATCCAAAAGAATGTTTCTCAATTACTCAACTGACACGTCTCCCCATCTTCTCCTGTCTCTTCCATTTTCTTTCTTGAGTTCTTTTCCTTTTTCTCTCTTTTCCTTCTCTTCTTCAGTTTATGCCTTTCAACTTGTTCCACTCACGTCTTAACCAAGCTTCCGCCACCACGTGAGCATTTCTGTTCAGTCTGCCAGTAAAGGCCCCTGCCAGGCAGACCTCACACACAACGCGCCTGCCGCGGATACATATACTACTCAAACAGGCGCAAAACAAACCAGGAAAACAAATAGATCATCTAGAAGCTAAGTGGGACTATTTCTTACAGAGGTCGCCGTACTAACCATACAACGGAATTCCTGCGCCAGGCCGCCTATATAAGCGTAGCCGGCGCTCCACCGCCGTTCCAGCCTGACCGCTGAACCAACGTCAACTACAGAGACCACCGGAATTCGCGAGAAGTAGAAGCCGTCACTCTACCCCGGATCAGGACCAGGCTGAAATTCTCGACGGTCTTCTGATAACTGTACCCATTTGTTTATGGTTTACCTGTTATATTGTGTACCGAGTAATAAACTTCAAGGACCGTTAAGTGTAGTTCACTTCAGTGGCGACAAGGTTGGGATAAGAACTCTCGACCGTCATGGCTGACGCCAGCAGCACCTACGGAATTGGCAACAGTTTCCTCCAAGACTTCTACATCAGTTCTTCGAATCTCAGAGACCTGATTGCGGATGTCAGGAATCTCCGCCACCCACGGCCCCGCCTCCGTTCCCAGCATTCAACGACGACGTCGAGGAATGGGAGACCTACGAGAAGCGCATAAGACAACACTTCGCAATTCACCACATAACCAAAGAAGAAGACCAACGTGCATATTTCCTTTCCTGGAACCAATCGAAGATGTATGTCTTGCTCACCAAACTTCAGCCACAAGACCCCGACACCCTCACCTTCACGACCATCTGTACGACACTGAATGCATACTACAGACGCCGTACCAGTGTCGTCGCGGCCCGCGTCGAATTCTATCAATGCCGGAAGAAGCCCGATCAGACGTATCGCCAGTGGCGGCCGAACTCCAAGGCTTAGCAGAAATGTAAGTTTCAAACTCGTTGTTCCCACGAATCCTACGCCGACGACATGTTGCGTGATCACATCATACAGGCTGCACCAGATGCCGCACTCCGGCATGACGCCCTCAATTTAGAGGACCCATCCCTGGAGCAGGTTATCGAACTTGCCTACAAATTCGAAATATCTACGGCCGC
>CM061918.1:11891926-11910631 GCA_031002005.1 Vandiemenella viatica
TCTTCTGCTTCCCCATCCCGCTGATCATTTCTGATTCATCCGCCTTTAAGGGCCGTTTCCAACCCCAAGGGCAAGAGGGTACCCCCGCTCTTCCGGCCTCCTTTCGGAGGCCGTTGGCAAGCAGTGGGTGACTCCTTTTACCGGGAATCTTTCAGTCACCAGAGCCTCGTCCGTGCAAACAGGGTGCACCACGTGAAGGAGAGGTTGATAATTGGTTGGGAAAGGCTAGTATTGTTTATTCCAAACCCTTACACCCAGTCTTCAATACTAGATTTCAATTCTTGCGTGTCATTTTTCATACTCATAAGATACTGCATTTTGCATAAGTTCGTCAGTTTTATTAGTACCCGGTACCTGTACTCTAAATATCAATATAGTCGAACGATTCTGGTTCTTCTCCCTTCTTCTATATTGCAGCTTCCAACAGAGCAAGCTTTTCTGATTTACTTCCGACGACCGGTAGCTACCATTTTGCAAGACCAGGTTTTACTTCGTCATTGCGTAGTTGCCGTAAACGGTTTCTCGATATTCACACCGATAATTACGCATCAAACTAATTCCTGTAAATGTTTCAGTAGTTTCAAGCACAAACGTTACCTCTTCTGACTCCAATGTTCCGTGTTGTTACTGTTCATTAACTGTTTAATGTATTATTTCTTATTATTTTACAACTGTTAAATACAGACAATGCCCACGACACAGCCAAACTGACTGTACAGATCTGCATACCGCAAAAGTCTCACACATTCCACGACAGCGATATTCACGCACTAGTTTATACAAGACGTAACATGATTATTCTTATCCTCTTCCTCTTACCTGTCATTTAATTTTACGCAGTTCAGATATTTTACACTGTTTAAGCAAAGTCTGAAGCAAGTATTCATGCTGGAAATGTGTTAGAAGAATAAATGTTTGTAACAAACTATTTCACAAACTCATTGCTTTCTAATCGTACACTTCCCATATTTCTCCAGCATTCCAGTGACATTCCTCTCAAATTATCTCACAAATACGTCGTGGCATTCTTAAATTTCATTATTTCTAATTTCTTTCAGTGCACGAGCCAGGAATACACAAGTGAGGAGTACATGGAAAACGAAATCAGACACTAACTTCCATCTGCTCATCGTATGTGGAGCCGTTTATTTTCGTTATGGTGCTATGTCCTATACCATCTGAATCAAATTACATACTGTAGGCTTATAGGCAGGTTGACAGTACAGAAACGGACCTACAGCTAGTAATGTTCCGGGAGCCAGAGAGTGAAACACGTCTGTGTGTTTTTTTTCTTGTGTGTGTGTGTGTGGCTGTGAGAAGGCTCTGCTCGGGGTCTGTGGAACGTCAGCCCCTGAGTGGGATCCATTAAATCAGACTAATGGCATAACAGTCCCATGACAATGGCCACAGCTCAAGATGGAGTGGTGTGCATGGACTGTTTTCAGAAAACAAATAAAACATAATAATAAAAAGGAAATCTGTATCCGAGAATGAAGGGTGAGGAGAAGCCAGGTGTACAACCAATGGAGGCAATTTTTAATAATATTTATAACTAAGGGCGGTTTGTAGCATGTATCGAGCCAATCAGCGGGAAGAGCTCCCCTTCTAATACGGACTGCATCAAGAGCGGCGAAAAGCGAGTCTGCTTCGGAGAGCGCGGACGGGAAAGAGGACTGGTGATTTACCTACCGAGAGGTGTGGATCGGCAGCCCAGCTGTCCACGGGAGTGTCATCAGGGAGGCAGCCGGCCGGTCACAGAGAGCTGGTCAACCCACCGACTGCACAACTTAGATTCGCCTGCACGGTAACCACCAATCAGAAAAAGGAACTTTCGCAACATTGTCGTTTTACCCCAGTTATCGCCCCGAGACAGACTCTCTTGCTCCACCGAGAAAATTATGTACCCTTGTGTTGCAAAAAGAAAATTTAATCTTTGTAAAATTTTATCAAGTAAACAATTCAAGTGCATAAGTAAATCGTAAAGTCAGATTTTGAACCTTGTCACTTGACTTGATTAATAATTCTAGTTGTTCAATAATTCATGTTTAAATTTTAATACTTTGAGATCTGGATGTCGCTTCCTCAGAATAGGGTACACTCTAATCTCTGGCGCCCACCTGATTTTTTTATACTTAATATTATTTGAAAGTTAATAACTGGTCTTGAACGGCCACAGTAAGGTCGAAAAGTCGCTTTCCTAACATAGGGAACACTTCAGGTTAATGTTGAATCAGGTGGGTCTGGTTCCAACATGGCAAAGCAAGCCTTGGCAAATGGGCACTGTTCTCATTACCTGTGATCCGACTTTTCCTTTGCGCAGTCTGGGCAAGTCGGTGTGGCATCTGGAGCAGTTCCACTTGGGGTTCTTGGTCAGGTCGCTGTCGAAGTCTAAACCTTTAAGCAGGTTGTGCTCATTTTCGCGGAGTAAAGACGAGAGCCAGTTGCTGCTGCAACAAGACAAGAACAACCGTCACTAACTCACTAATTCTGCTCATGACAACGGAAAGGAATAATTTAAATATTCCGCGAAAACTAGTTAACAGCGACAGTTGATAAAAATGTGTAACCGGGTGGTTACTTAAAGACCCATTAGCACAAGAAATTTCTACTGCAATCTGCACACATATGTTACTGGTTACTATATATGAGTAACGGTTCATACACTTATTAAAAATAATAATCATATTACCAACAACTGATGACTAGTTAAATACTTAAAATCTATTAGTATAAAAATTTTCACTGTAAATACGTTTTACCCAGTGTTCGTTACTAAGTTTAAGTGAAGTTTTTACATAATTTAACTGCTTCATTTGTAAACGGTTTCAATAGAAACTACAACCACACATCTTTTTAGTAATTGAGGACAACTTTGTCACCTTACTCTTCCATGCACCAAATGTATAGCATTTTCTCATTCTTAGTTACCAAATTCCAGGAAAATAATTCTTTCACATAGTTAAATGGGTTCTGAAGTAAAAGCTGTTCTTTTTTTCGGGTTTCCAATGGCTCCTGTCGCTTCCCGCATCTCAGTCTCCACAACTGTCTATTGTGCTCCTTTGTTCTTTCATTCCGCACATGCCCCAATTTAGAAACACGGGAAGGTTTTCGAAGGAAATACATTTCCATTGCTTCTATCCTCTTTCAGTTTCTTTCTGTAAGTGTCCAATATTCTGCATTTTATGTGGTATTTGGTTCCACTATGGCTCTGTACATATTGAGTTTGTTTTCAGTCCAATCTTTGTGGACCTCTGAAGAGGAATTAGTGTTTGCATTGCAGACCTCCTCTTCTTCACATGTTCCCTTATTACTAATAATGCTCCCTACTTATCGTTAAGTTATCTGATACTTGGAGAGGTGATGTCATCTTTCAAACAGCCAGGTATTCTGTCTTTGAGGTGTTGATTTTTAATCCCCATTTATCATATTCCTCTACTAACTTCCTTAAGATGCACGCTAAGTTCTCTCCATCCCCTGCTTACCACTACCTGATCATCTGCAAATAACAGACTATATAAATAGGCTCCATCTATTTGTATCCCCATTCTGAAGCACTTTCTTCTCCAATTCTCTAGGACACTTGTATACTTTAAAAAAAGTTGGAGAAAGGCAACAACCTTGCTTTAGACCAGAGGTGGCCAACCCAAATGACTTGCGGCCCACTTTGGAAATGAATAATAACTCCGCGGGCCGCATATAACATCATGTATACCCATATTAGATTTCAACACACTTTAGACTTTTTTTTGGAGTGAATATAAATTAATTATTGTGCAAACTCATAACTGTAAACTCGTAAATGAAACAGGCAATATCTGTAATATATTCGCAAGATAAATATTTTAAAACCAAAGTTAATTTTTCTCATAATTTCGACAGTTATTTCTGAATATTTGTTTGCATGAATAATGTAATTTTTTAATATATTGGTTTTCACTACTTTGGCCATTATAAAATAAATATATTTTGTAAAATTGTGATGAATATTGCGGGCCGCAAAAATGTTTAAGGCATGCGGCCCGCGGGCCTCGGGTTGGCCACCCCTGATTTATACCATTGTTATTAGTAAAGGGCTTAGAGACATTTTTCCAATCCTTACAACTCTCTTCATATCCTTATAATCTATCAGTTTGAATTTCAAGTAGTTAGTATTCTTAGATAACATTTTATTTTTAACTTTGTGTTATTGTTGTGTTTCTTTTTTTGGTCAAAATTTGTAGTTACGGGTTTGTGTCTGTATAGGTCGGTTGTAGTTTACTTCATACAGGTCATGTCCTAGGTTCTGGATGATGTGTGGCGATACGTGAGCTTTTTGATAAAAGTTAGTCGATTTGTCTTTAATGCAGTCTGTGATAGTCTGTATTCCCAAGTCGTGATGTATTTATCTGTTTGTCATGTTCCGAGGGGTGTCAAAGGTAGTTCTCATGTACTTATTCCGAACGGTTAAGAGTTTCTTCAGTTTCGTATCTGTCGCCATACTAAACAGCTCAGAGCCATATAACATCGCCGGCCTACATTTTAGTTTCGATGGTAAGGTCGTTCCCCTTGAGGAGGGAATACAGAATAGAGGCATGCCTTGCTAATGTACAGGCATTTTGAAAGTGGTCGTCCCATGTGAGCTTTTGTCGACTTGAATGCCTAAATATTTGATCGAGTCCTGCCAGGGACTTGACATGGCATGGAATAAATTGCCTGGGTGTCTATATCCCAGAGTTTTGGAGAAGTTCTTGCATAAAATACATCTCCTTCCTTTTTAAAATGCTGTCCTCATTGGTAGTGTCATTAGCGAATTAGTCTTATCCTAGTGTTTGTGGGAGCTTATAACTCACGGAAAAGTTTGTGAGGCCACCTTAAGTTGTTGTTAAGATGACCTGTGTTACCCAGGTTGGCAATAAGCAGGTTGCCTGATTCGCTGCATTCCTTGTAAAATTTCGCAACTAATTTGCGGAATCTTTGAGGCGCGGTAGTCCACTGATTTCGTGTAGACGGTATTTTGGAGTTTCCCGACGCATTTTTTGACTGTATCTGATGGCTTGATTTTGTATAGTTTGTAGTAAATTGATGTGTGAGTTAGCAGCACTACCCCAAACTACTGCAACGTAATCTATTATTGGCATTATCAAGGCAATGTAGAGGCGTATCCCAAGATGTGGTGGAACTGATGATGAGGGGTTTAGAATGGGGTATAGGACTGTCATTCTACTCATAGCCTTATTACGGAGGTTCCTGACGTGTGGTTTCCACGTTAGCCTGTTGTTAATAGTGACGCCTAAGTACTTTACAGAAGGTGTCCACTCAGTGCTTTCTCCAAACAGGTTGAAGGGTTGGAGGTGTGGAATGGTCCTTCTGCTGACTATGAGAGCTTGGCTCTTTGTGGCATTGAATGCTAGCCGCCATTTGGTCGCCCAGTGTTCTATATTGTTGCACGCCCGCTGAAGCTTGGTCACCACGTGCGTGCCTCTGATCCTTCTGGTGATGACAGCATATTTGGCAGACTCGACCCTAGAGAGGTTCGAGGTGTAGATGTTGTGACAGGGTCCAGTACTGAGACCTGTGGCACTGCAGCTCTGCGTCGTCCAATATCACGCGCAAGGTCCTGTCATAGAGATGGCTCCTGAGGAGCATCACGTGTGTCATGAATACGCCTTGTACCAGCAGCTTGTATAGAAGGCCAGCGGGACAGACTGAGTCAAAGGCACGTGACACATCAAAGATCGCCGCACCAAAGTACTCCCTCTTCTTCATGGCTCCCATGGTGGCTTCAGCTACTCTGAGAAGTGCCAAATGTTTTCTTAGAAATCCAAATTGCTCGTCAATAACGATTTTTTCATCCTCTAATACCCTACGAAAACTTTTGAGATGTATCCTGTCAAAGATCTTTGAGATTACGCGCAGTAGACTAATAGGTCTATAAGAACTCGGAGACCTCTTGTCCTTGCCTGATTTAGGGACCGGTTCTATATTGACGTCTTTTCACACTTTTGGGAATTGCACTCTCCCCACAATTTCGTTAAAGGCCCCGGTGATGTAGGTTACGGCGGCAGCAGGCATATGTTTCAGCATAGTACCCCCAATCCAATCATGCCCAGCTGCTTTCTTGAGGTTGACGTGTGAGAGTGCTGTTAGGACTTCTTCCTCCATAATTTCTTCTACTACGTCGTCTGCCTGCTGTTCAGATACTAGAAATCACTGCAGTCTGTCTTTTAGAAGTCGAATGTGTTCAATATCTTGTGGTACTTTGAAGGGGTGAAAATTAGTGCGTCTGCTTTGGCCACAGGCTCACAGACTACTTGATTCCCTATCATCAGAGGCGGGATCCTGTCCTTTCTGCGCATTAGCCTCTTAGTCGCCTTCCACGTAAAACCGTCTTCTGTATCGAGGGTCGCAACTCTGGCGGGCCATTCTCGTGTGCCGTGTTGTTCGAGGTCTGCTTTTATCTTCTTTTTTTTTTTTTAACTTTTATTCCCCCAGTTGGAGAGCAGTAGCCCTTTTCAGCCATCGGGTAAACATTTATTTGTAATAATAAGTTTATTTGCCTCATTTTAATACATTCCATTGTTATTTTGATGATAGGGATTACAATTTAGTGAATCCTGTCAACATAAAGTCCTTGTATATGTTCCTTTGGGTTTATCCTTTTTACGGAATAATTTTTGCTATTAGCTGCGTCAGTAGCTGCATAATTTTCAGCAGGGCTAGTTGGTCTTGGCTGCTGGCCCTGGTTTCTTGGTTGGTACACCTGGAGCAGAGTGCGCAACTGTTTTCTTGGTAGGTGCACCTCTCGTCATGGCTGCTCTTTTGGTAGTGCTCTTGCTGTGATAGGCAGCAGCTGCTCCTGTCCTTGTCTCGTGGAGCTGCTTGGCTGGTGCCCACATGGAGGGGGTTTCCCAGGTGGTGGGGAGTGTCACTCCCTCCCTCCATCTGGCGACGGTAGCTGCCTGACTCCGCCTTTTCAGCGCGAGGATTCTTCTTCTTTCTCTCGGATTTTTTCTTTAGAGCTGTGGTATTCTGTCCTGCTCCTGATTTTTGCTCTTGCTGACTGCGTCTTGTAGGTTTCGCGGGGCACCGAGAGAAACATGATGCATGCTCACCCGAACAATTTGCGCAGGTCACCGTTGCATCTATCGGTCGGTTTCAGGTTTTTACGCTGTGTTTGCCCGCGCAGTGAACACAACGTTCACCAGCTTCGTAGTCCAGGCTTGGCAGGGAAAGCACTGCGCGTTCTTGTCTGCACTAAGCTTTTTCCGTACTTGAACAGCCGGGGTCATTCCAGTCAGTTTCGGGTGGTACAGAATGCCATTATCTTGTAGTATCTTGGTAGCAGCTGCAATGTCAGCAGGACGTACCAAGATGGCGACCCACTTCGTCTCGACCTGCTCGCCAGTAGCCCCTTCCTTGGATGCTGGGTGGGGGCGGTGCGGTGGGTCCTTGCTTGATGGTGCTGCTTCACTTGCTGTAGCCTGTGGAACCTCATTTGGGCTCATGATTGGTGACGTCTGCGGGGTGCGAGTCGGTGAGCCCGTTGGGGAAGGTTCTTCCTCGGTAGTAGACTGGTCCGTCCGTTCTTGGCTGTCACTGGTGCTTTTGGACAGGTCTCGCAGCTTGAAACTGATTGACATATCTGCCAGTTCTTGTGGTGTGTCCTCGTTGGCGACTGGGGAGTACTCGTCTGGGAGTACATTACATCTTCTGACAAACTTTGCTTTTTGCTGAGGTCGACGAATGCTACCTCCGTCTTGTCGGAGGTAAATTCGGCATTGCTCTGGTGCCATTCAGTCTCCGCGATTGACGACCTTGCTTTCCTTGAAGCTTTTATCTCTCGCCACATCCTGTTTATAGCTCTCTTCGTTGTGGGGTCCCTGGTGACCTGCCACTCTCTTGTAGCTCAGTTCTTGAGGGTGATTGTCTCCTTGATGTCAGGTGGAAGTTGTATGGAGCGGGCTGGCGGCGTTCTGGAAGCAGGTGTAGTTACTTCAACAGTCTCGTTAATCCACGTGGCTAAGTCAGCCATGGCCACATCCGGGCCTGTAGTGGCCGGTGTTGGGACCTCTTGGACACGTCTTGTAAGTTGTTACACCAATATTGTGGTGGAGTCTTTTTGTGATGGGTAAGTGCAGTACATTTGACAAACCATGGCTGAAGATGGTGGATTCGGTTGGACCCCACACCGCTGCATCGTGAGCTTCGCAGGGATCCATCGCACTCCCTTTATACCTTCAGCTGGAAGGCCCGCTCGCTCTGCTGGGCCGAGAGCGCTGGCTTAGTACGCGGCATGCTCCGGCTACCAACTGGCGCCAACTCGGCGTTAGTGTACGTGTGCACTGAGATCTGCTAACGCTAACAACTTAGTGCTCGCGTATGCGGGCACTGTTGCTGATAGTGAATGATATTATAAGGCTTTTAGCCTTCTTCTTCTTCTTTTGGGGATTCCCTTTGCCCTCTCACCACCTAGGATAAGGATTTACCACCACACGGCCCACTTCTGAGCGAGTGGAACCCCCTGGCGCCAGCTTTAGGGTAGTCCGTGGTCCTGGAAAACCTAACGGTGACAACAAGGGACCAGAGCAACAATCCCAGCCCCCTCTCTTGCTAGGTCACCACAGAAGCGGGAAATGTCTTCAGCGGCCAGTGTTCATCGTGCTACTACAGCGGTCAACATGACCGACTCTCCAGAAGCAGCAGACCTACAGGACACAATATCCAACAGATATTCTCACAACTCTTCTGAAGACGACTATGAAGACACCGACATGGAAGTAACATCCTCTAAGCGCAGTACAGCAAATCTCATCACAGGCAAAGCCCACACGAAGAATATGGTCAAGTCCTGTATGAAGAAGAGGTATGTTCGGCAGTCCAAAGAGTCATCGAAAAAGACAAGGGGCCAGTCGGAACTACTGGCTGACACAGCAAAAACTCAAACATCCTCTACCCTGAGACCCTCGGCAGCCAACCCCGCTGGTGCCTCCGAGACGATGGGGTTTGACACTGAACACAGGCAGCAACACCACCTGCTGTCAAAACAGCCTGATGACGATGGCTTTGAGCACCCACGGCGTACAGCGAAAGCCGTAGATCAGGCCCAGAATACCTCAACGGTGGAAACAGCAAATCAGTTTCAACCACTGCAGTCTGATCCACCACCGACAGAAACTATACCAACATCATTGGAAACTAGATCGCCACACATCCCGCCGATCGTAGTCCAATTTGAGAAAATTACAAGATCCTACATGATGAAGTAGATGCAGTTGTGAAGAGCTCATTTGCTGCCTTGCCTGCCTTTGGCGACAAAATTAAGTTTACCTTCTCGACAGTAGAAGATTACACAGCTGCCACAGGAATGCTGCAGGAAAGGGGGACCGCATATTATACTTTCCCTTTTGGAGTAGTGCCACTTTTGAAAAGTGGTATTCAGGGGCATTCCTAGAACCCTGCCCACAGAAGACTTAAAAGACGAGCTCACTGGGATGGGTTTACCGTATACACTGTAGCCCAACTCAGCCACCCAGGCAACGTATCAATGCCTCTATTCTCTTGGTACTGGCAGATATCCCGGTAAACAGAGCAATAATCGGAGTGGACAAGATCTGCCACCTCAAAGTGCAGGCAGAGAAACTTCCGTCAACTGCTGGCCCAACGCAATGTTTCAACTTCCAGCGTTTTGGACACCAGGCGAGGAACATAAAATGCCTCCCGTCCGCGTAAAGTGAGCACGAAAACGTGATTCCAACGAGTGCAAAACACAGAAAGGAAAAGTTGCTGCTAAATGTTCAAACTGTGGAGGTGGCCATTTTGCCAGCTACAAAGGCTGGATAGAATACAACAGGGCCCGAGACAGGCAAGGGGGACTAGCGATGGAGAAGGAAAAGTTGCCCCCCAGCCAAACTCAACCACCCATCCAAAAACGAGCCCCACCTGAATCTTCACAAGCAACTGCTCAAGAACAGGCACAGGAACAATTCCAGGTCACAGTAGGCAACAAAGAGAAGACTACCAAGACGCAATCTAACATCACCAAGAAGAAACCAAACAAGATACCTCGCACAAAGCGTAAACCAGGCAGCATACAATCGCAAAGTCGAGAGGACGGGAAGTCTCCTCCTACAGAGGGGAAATCACCGTCTGAAACGACTGGTGATAACCCGTCCATGACACTTGCGAGCAACTCTGATCTTTCCGCAACTGCTACGGCAGAACAAATATATATGTTGAGGAACTTTGGTTTAATTTAAAAGAACTAATATGGACCGGTTTAAACCAGTTTGTTCCTAAGAAGTGTATTAAGGTCAGTAATAACTTCCCTTGGCTCAATAGGGAAGTGAAACGTTTGCTCAGGAGGCAAAGGCGTTTACATGCCGCGGTGAAAAAATCGGGGGACTCATCTAATCGTGCAAAATTAGTCCAGTTGCGTGCGGAAGTGCGTAAGGCAATGCGCAATGTGTTTAAAGAATTCCAAGCGAGGAATTTATCCGAAGATCTGATTACTAATCAAAAAAGTTCTGGTCGTATATCAAAGTAATAAGAGGCTCTCATAAGGTTATGCCGTCGCTGATTAAAGAAAACGGTGAATTATCAGAAACAAGCGTAGAGAAAGCAGAAATTTTGAATGATATATTTAAAAAGGCTTTCGCGATAGAAAACTCAGAGCAGATACCGATATTTAACAATTGTACCGACAAAATTATGAATGATCTCGCCCTTGATGTCGAGGGAATAACTAAACTGCTTATGAAGGTATTCCTACAAGATTCTACTCAAGATACGCAAAGGAAATTGCATCGTATTTTATGAAATTGTATACAGTCTCTCTGGATCTAGGAAAAATACCAGCCGAATGGAAGATCGCTATCGTAACTCCAGTGTTTAAAAATGGGAATGTTAATGATCCTCAGAATTATAGGTTGATCTCGTAAACTTCAATATTTTGCAGGATTTTAGAACATATCATCTATTCAAATGTCATGCGGTTCTTGGATGAAGGTGAGCTTATAAATCCAACTCAACATGGATTCAGAAAAGGCCGATGCTGCGAAACACAAATTGCACTTCTAATTCACAACTTGTGCCGAATTATAGATGAGCAATCCCAAGTTGATTTGGTTCTATTAGACTTTAAAAAAGCTTTCGACACTGTGCCTCACACTAGGTTACTTAGGAAACTTCGCGGCTACGGCATATCTAGACAAATATGCGTCTGGGTTGCAGACTTTCTGAAGGGCAGAACACATTGTGTAGTTCTCAACGGTGTGCGTTCATCACTTACTGAAGTGGGGTCTGGAGTTCCCCAGGGAAGCGTGTTAGGCCCTCTATTGTTTCTCATATACATTAATGATTTGTGCGACATAATAAGGAGAATAAAACGATTATTTGCCGATGATGCTATTATTTATCGCGAAATCAAAACCCAGGACGACTGCGGTTTGTTACAAGACGATATTATGAAAATAATTGCGTGGTGTAAAGATTGGCTGTTGGAGTTAAACCCTAAAAATTGCCAAGTCTTGTGTGTAAGTAAAAAGGTGACACCATTTAACTATGAATATAAATTAATGGCACTGTCATTAGAACGGTAGATTCCGCTAAATACCTAGGGGTAACAATTCGTAATAATTTGTCATGGAATGAGCATATCGAGAATGTAATGTGAAAAGCAAATCGTATGCTCCGATTTCTAGGTCGTAATTTAAATCAATGCACTCAGGAAGTTAAATCGATTGTATACAAGTCACTAGTACGTCCTCACTTAGAGTATTGTTGTTCTGTATGGGGTCCCCATCTAAAGGTGTTAATGGAGGCTTTAGAGAAGGTCCAAAGGAGAGCCGCCCGATTCGTGACAGGTGTATATAGTTGGAGGGAAAGCGTAACTGCGATGTTGAAGTAGTTAGGTTGGGAAGACCTTGAACACCGAAGGCGTTGCTCTCGACGGAAGATAATTGAAAAATTCACGACAGACGTATTTCGGAATTACAGCCAGCAAATATTGCTACCAGCAACATTCATATCTCGAAATGACCGCGAAAATAAGATACGAGAAATCAGGGCCATAACCGATTCAATTCTGTACTCATTTTTCCCACCAGCGATTAGGGAATGGAATAGAAAGGATTTACCGGGCGAGTAAACTTAAAATCCGAAAGGAGTAGCTTTTGATAAAGCACTCTAGCCATCCTGATCTGGGTTTTCCATGGTTTTCCCAGATCACTCCACGTGAATGCGGTGATTGTTCCTCACAATAGCCCATGGGCGCCTCCTGCCATATCCCTTATAACCCTTCCAAACCATAACCCTTTTCGATAGGTGCAATGCACCCTACGTCACACACTTTTAGTGAATCGCGGAGTAATAATAATAATAATAAAATGGATACAATTCCACTTGATTGAGCGACCACCAGGCAGAGAAGAACGTAAATTCCAAACCAGAGTAGAAACCAAAATGACGCTGAGGGCATAGTGCACGGGAGTTTAGAGAGGCTCAGGAACATGCATGAGACCACCATTAAAATGATGTGTACTCTTACAGACCAGCTGGGTAACTTAACCACAGCAATGATAAAAGCTTTGGCTGCTCCAAAATGCGTGCACTGTACCCGTAATGGAAAGACGACTACAAATGCATTTCCTATCTTTGTGTGTGTGGAATACATATATCATTCGCGGTCAAATGCATGAGTTATGTCAGTTACTCCATGAGCAGTCAGTAGATGTGTGTCTGAGTCACACCTGAAACAAGGCCGAAATGCTCCAGTAGCAAACTATAATTGTTACCGCAAGGACAGACCCACTGCTGGTGGAGGAGTAGCAATTTATATCAAACGAACCATCTCACATCATGAAATTACTGTTCCAGCGATGCAACAAATAGAAGCTGTGGGCATTTAAGTGGTCACAGCTAACGGCCCACTAATCATAGTCTCCGCGTACAGACCGCCGCGTAGGATGCTAGAAGAAGCGGACACCATAGCTTAGGCTTCCATTCGGGGTAAACTGCTACTTGGAAGCGATCTAAATGCTAAGCATCCAGATTGGAATAGCAGAGTCGCTAATAATGCAGGAACTTCATTGCAAAGACTGACAAATAGACACAATATGTGTGTGATTGAACCAATGGAACCCACAATCTACCCACACAACGGCTGACCAGACGTTCTTGATGTTGTAATTACAAAAGGTATACCAGATTTCGTGGTGGCCTCCTAAATCAACCGGTTGTCATCAGATCACTGCCCGGTGATTATTGAGTTTGACATTGGGCCGTGGCAATACATGGAAGATACAAAGCCAGACTTCAGAGAACAAATTGGAGATTGTTTCAGGAACTACTTCAAGCAGAATTCAACGACGTTCGCGACATAGGCAACATCGACGACGCCATCCAAGACTTCGAAATAGCAGTGAACAACAGCGCAGCAGCTGCGACTCCACAGAGCGCTGCCAGGCCGCTACTCTTACACGAACTTCCCCTCAACTTCTGGCACAAATCTATTACAAGAACAGGGTTGCGAAGGAATGGAGGCAGACCAGAATTGAAGCTACAAAATGACTGTTAAATCGCCTGCAAACAGGGATTAGAGTTTCTCTGAACGAGCATAGAAAACAACAATGGAAGCACACGTGGAAATTTACACGGCGGAGACAGAAACTTCCACCACTCCATGGTGAGAGGGGGTTAGCCTGCAACCCAGAAGACAAGGCAAATGTATTAGCAGACAAGTTCTAAAAGAATTTCCGCGCATCATAGAACCATACTAACCACCGACACCTGGCAGCTGTGCGTCGCCGACTGTGAAATAGAACCAATCACTCCTGATTAAGTTGCAAGCTGCATATTTAAGCTTCCCCCACGGAAAGCTCCGGGACGAGATGAAATCTCTAATCTTCTGATCAGAAAACTTTCCCCTGGTGCCTTTACAGAACTTTTTAATAAAATATTGATACAACAAGAATACCCCCGTAGCTGGAAACACGCGGTAGTAGTTGCGATACATAAGAGTGGTGAGGACCCTCTCTTCCCCCAACTCTACAAGTCAATTAGCCTTCTTCCGGCCATCAGTAAGGTTTTCGAGAAGCTACTGCTCAAGCGATTGTACTCGCACATCGAGGCAAACAACATCATCCCTGATCACCAGATTGGATTTAGAAGAGGCAACTCCACAACGCAGCAGCTTATGAGGGTAGTGGAAACGGTGACGAGAGCCTTCAACTTCAGAGGATATTGCGGGTTGGTACTGTTGGATATATCTCGAGCTTTCAAGTCGGTGTGGCACTCGGGTCTCCTGCTCAAGCTCTATGAACAGGGGTTCTCAGGACCAAACGTAAAACTATTAAAAAGCTACCTCACCGGGCGTTCCTTCAGCGTCCGAGTCGGGACTGAATTTTCTACCAGAAGACGGATCAGGGTTGGAGTTTCCGAAGGCTCTGTTCTTGGATCGGTTTTTTGTTTTTTTTGTTTTTTTTTGTTTTTTTGTAACAGTTTAACGTCCCTTTTTAACAACGTGGTCTTTAGAGACGGGAAAGGATGGGGGCAAGGAATGGGAAGGAATTCGGCCATGGCCATTTGAAGGAAGCATCCCGGCATTCACCTGGAGTGATTTGGGGAAACCATGGAAAACCCAAATCTGGATGCCCGGACGGGGATTCGAACCGCCGTCCTCCCGAATGCGAGGCCAGAACGCTATCCGTTACACCACCACGCTCGGTTTGGATCCGTCTTTGACTCACTGTATACTGCCGATGTGTCTAAAAATCCTGGCATAGAAGTCGCAACATATGCAGATGATACAGCGTACTTCACGTAAAGCCGTAGCAGAGCAATTGCTACCAGGCGCCTCCAGGAGGTAATGCAGAAGACTCTATCCCGGGCAAGGAGATAGAGGATAGAGATAAACGCGGCAAAGACGCAGGCAATAATACTAACGCGTAGATGTGACCCTGTACTGCCGGTAATACCGGTGCTTAAACTCCAACTAGATGGTGAAGATATCTCCTGGTCGACGACTGCACGCTACCTGGGCGTCACGCTTGACACGAGACTTACGTGGGGCCCCCACATTGAAGCTATTCGACAACGAGCAAGCGCGAGGCTACAGGAACTGTACCCGCTCCTAAACACAAACAGTCTTCTACCAACAACTGTTGGAGTCAGAATATATACCGCGCTTATCAGACCGGTAATAGAATATGCCTGTCCAATGTGGGCATATGCGGCTGACTGCCATATAGAAAAACTTCAAGTTATTCAAATAAGGCATTAAAAAGAGCCTTACACCTGTCGAGCTGTTTCTCAACGGAACCCCTACATGAGGCTACTATGCTGCCCACACTTAAAGAAAGATTACAGGAAACGCGTTTGCTTTCGTCTGCTGGCGCCAATGGAGACACCTTTCCATCTACTGGTACCCTCGAGTAGGGAATGCAGATAACTACGATCAAGACGAAAAAATCAAAGATAATGAACATTTATGTAGCTGGCACATTTCCACGAGAAGTCTGCTTCTGGGCGGAGACCTCCAACATACCTTCCGGGGCACTGAACGGGTTTTGGAAGGTGCCGGACTAGTAGATCGGTCCATGAAAGTGTGGAGAAGACGCCTTGATCGTTGAAACCCTGAGCAGTGGAGTTTCACCATCTCAGTCTACTTTGACGACCTCCATTTTAGCTGGATTGTACCTGTGATGCTGCTACCTTCGAATTGGCCCTGACTAGCCGCGAGCAACACTATCTCGCCAAGAAGCACTGCCCATTGAAAGTAGCGGAGTGCCCGGAGGCACTTGTGTTCCCGACCCCGCTGGCCTGCGACTTCGACTGGGAGGAAAATGTTGATCTAATTAAAAGAAGATTTAAGATCAATGGCATTGATCCAGCAACCGGTCGAAACTACAAGATGACACCGATAAGGGCTACTCCAACCTATAATCCTACTACATCGTCTCTTCAAAGCCATGAATCATCAACCCAGAACTCCCGTCTGTTCTCACCTGAGACGCCAACAACAGCTTTCCTTGCCTCGGAAGAAGGCCCAGTACCTCCAATCTTCCTAAACTATACAGGGAACTACCATATACTATTGTCTAAACTGCAGCATGCCATATTCTGCTGGCCTGACCTTCGGGGAATGAAGATCCTCCTATCATGCCCTGATGAGTTCACGGCAGCCACCCAGATCTTACAGCAGAACCCCATCCCACACGACATCTTACTTTCCGGAGTCGTGAAGAAGATTACAGGAGCTACCACACCTAGGACCAGAGTGAAACACTCGCCAAGCAAGCTGGTGCAGTGTGACAGGTGCCAGAATTACCGTCACCTCGTCTATGAATGCACAAAAGCAGCTAGGTGCGTTCGCTGTGGAGGCGGATATTATGTAGCGGAATGCAACCAGCATCGCGAGGACGCTGTTTGCTGCAACTGTGGCTTTACGCACGCTGTTTCCTTTCGTGGTTGCCGAGCATGGAAATAGCAACATAACAGGACCCAACCACCGCGTGGGTCACATAAGCAGCCCGCAACAAGCTGGCAAGAGTGTCGCGCCTGCCATCCTGTGACTACACGGTCCGAGTAGCGTGGAACATTTGACACCAGCCCTGAATCAATACGTCGAGTGAGCAGGGATACGCCAACGGAGACAAGACATCACACGGACATAACCAGACGGCAACCTAAGAAACTAGAAAAGCGAAAAACCACCGGAGATGAAGGAAGAGTCGGAAAACGCTGCAACCATAACTGCAAGCGACAAGCCACAGAGCAACGAGAATATGGGCTGGAGGTTCTCATCACTCTTCTCACGGTGCTCATAAATCTACTGGCTTCGTGAGAAAACATGCCTCCCACATCGAGGCAGCCTTAAATCAAATTCGGCAGGAGCATTTCTGAGGAATAACCTCCTGGCTGCAACTAAAGCGTCGTCGCAGTCACGTCCCAGTGTGGAGGACGCACCACGGGAGCAGCCTGTACCCCCGGCAGCACGCAGCTCTGACGCCCAGATACTGTAGCGCAGTGACGGTGAGCGGACGGCCCCGAACGTGGAGGGCTGCTCAACGCCGCCACCTGGCCCACGGGAGAACCCAAGACGCCTCACGGTCTGGCACTGACAGTGAGCGCCCCACACCGAGTTTCTCTGCGACAGGATGCTACAGCGGGGACTCGTACTACCCCTCAAGCGGCCAGGATACATGGTGGACGGAATCGCCCGCAGCCTTGGGAGCCGCTTCTTGGTCTACCATCGTGGATGAAGACCACAAGTATAAAGTCGGCTACCCACTCCATCTCCAATGTATCAACGAGAGCCAGAGGTTCCGCATCAAGGCACTGCGTTTCTCACTCCAAGAGCTCGAGAATTTCCTTGCCGAGAAAGGAGGAACGTGGACGATTGAGATAAGGTTGCAAGTCTGGAGCAGAATGTAACTTTGGGTAATTCCCACCGCAACCTAGCAAACGCGTCGAACACTCTGCAACGAGAAGTACTCACACATAGTCAAGCCATTTTTCGATGAAGGGAAGGACTGGTCGCGACGAGTACCATTCCCTTGCATCTTCGCCGACGGCTTTGACTGCGGCCGGTACTTCGAGGAGCTGTACCATTGGCTATTCGCGTCGCCGAGACCCGTCACACCGTGAAGCAGGAGGGAACGTTCGCCCACCACTCCAAGCAACGAGGGAACCAAGTAGCTGTCCAAGGACCAGTCTACCAGCCACGA
Organism: Vandiemenella viatica; assembly: GCA_031002005.1. Taxonomy (NCBI): domain Eukaryota; kingdom Metazoa; phylum Arthropoda; class Insecta; order Orthoptera; family Morabidae; genus Vandiemenella; species Vandiemenella viatica. Next base: position 11,909,629 of record CM061918.1, read on the forward strand.
AGGGACATGAGACCAACTGCTACAAGCGGTCCCACCCACACACCACGGCGCCATGAAGGAGATAATCCGCCAACTGGCCACCATCCCGCCCAGCACATGGCCGGCACATGCTGGATTACTAACATCCAGCTCCAAGCAGGATGACATGAAGGCAGCCATGGAACGCCTTGGAAGCAAGTAGCCGGCCAACACCACGGCTCAGGAACGTGGGGGAACAGAGACCGTGCCACGCCCAGCCGCCGAACAGTGGTCAACCCCATTGCTGACACCCTGTTACAGGCAGGTGGAAGGTGGTGTGTTTGTCTGAAGACATTTACTCCAACAGAACTGAGAGGTTGCAGTACGTTACTGTTGGTGCGTCGTGTTTTATGGTGTCAGTTTTCTAATAGACTTAGTGGTCTTCTATATTTGTCGGCACTATTATTATAGCGACGAATAGAATTTACCACTGGGTTTTTATATTGCCTAGTGCTTTTGTAGAATGTTTCCGCCAATTGATGGAATCTGGTCCGACACGGAGCCCTGTGGAGCTCCTGCCTCAATGCTCCTGTGAGAGGAGTATGCCTTATCCACCTTTACGCTGAAAGTTCTTCCACTGAGGTGTGATTTGAGCAGCATCACGTATGGACCCGGCTATCCTCGAAGAGCTTGAGCAGGAGTCCCGAGTGCCACACCCAAACAAAGGTGAGCGAGATGTCGAGGAGAACCATAGCACTGTAGTGCTTGAAGTTAAAAGCGTGGCTCATCACTTCAGTTACCCGCATCAACAGCTGGGTGGTGGAGTGATCACGTCGAAATCCCAGCTGGTGGCTTGGGATTACATTGGTGTCCTCGATAAAGGCAGACAGTCGTTTAAGGAACAGCAGTTCAAAAATTTTTGCTAATGGCCGGGAGCAAACTAATGGGCCTGTAGTTCTGTGTTAGGAGTGGGTCTATGCCGGTCTTGTGTATTCCCCCCACTATTATTGCGTATTTCCACAGTCGAGGATAGAGCTGTCGGCTC
>CM061918.1:11911631-11950772 GCA_031002005.1 Vandiemenella viatica
AACCTCATTTATTGAGTCTTATGGCCTTACAAGGTCGGGTAGTAATTAACGTTACGTTAAACACAATTAGATCAGCAAAAAAACAAGCAATACCCGACGTTTACAATTCGCCGGAGTAAGCAAACAAAACTGAATGAAATATCTCAAACAAGTAATAAAAACAGCAAAGTTAACATTGAAATAACATGGCACACAGGCCATCAAATTGAAGCTAACATTTTACTGTACAAAGGAAAATCCCAGGGGGCGCCGTATAAAGTGAATGAAAAGCAATCAAAATTGAATTAACAAACACCAAGATGCTTAAGAAAAAATTGAATCGAAATATAAATTCAGCTAGCTCAGAATTTAAGTGACAGGAGCAGAGTCTTAACCCAGGCGTCGCTTAAGGGCTCATAAGTCTGTTAAAATCCACTGAATAGTGACCGTCGTTTCTGGTACATTACCATAGAATCACCGCCGTGATGGTGAGCGACAAACACAATGCCACTGCAGCAATGGAAGCTAAATAAGCGGCTACGACCGCGTTATTAGCATAACTTCCAAATAATGGCAAGCATGCCACTCAACATCTCGCTTTCCCAAAGCAAGAAATGATCAACCACAATGATCATCAGAGGGCGTGCCGGCTGACACGTCTGTTCACCAGCTCGTCTTGGACCCAAGTGATGTCTAAGATGGCTCCTTCCTATTCCTCGGCCAGTTGCACTCCACATGTAAAAGAACTCCATGGAATTAGTATTGTAGCCCCCAATAAATGTTCGGGATTGGCTAGCTACACATTTCCGTCGTCACGTGTTTAATATCACGCGTCACATTCGCTGACTCCTTCGCGCGTTTCCTACTTGGCCTTCGGGGTAGCGGCAAGGTGGGGTAGGTCGTTGTCCGATTTCGAACGGGACTCAAGCCGGGCTGGCCCGGCGCCACCGAGTCGCCTCGCCTGCTCCATTGTTCCACCCTCAACGGCCGAAATGGCAGTCTCTAGCCTTCAATATTTAAGCGTTCTGAGCCATGCGTTTACAGAAAAATTAATTTATAATAAACTATACCTTCGGCCGTCCTGGTTTAAACATACATTTAACCTACTCAGACAAACCTCATTATTTATAATTTATTTACACGTTCCAAGATTAAATAATTAATAAACTTGAATATAATAAAAAGGGAAAAAAAAGAAATATGAATATAATTAGTAATGATTTGATTAAATAATGATTTGATTATATTCATTGTGGGTGACGATGTCACACCACAGTATGTTGAAAATGGGAGAAAAAATATTTTCAAATAAAACTCTTAATTAATTAATTGAAAAGACAACTCTTACATGTTAAGTGTACTTACAAATGCTGTACATTAGGACAGTACGTATATACCATACTATAGATAAAAGACATTGCTTTCTGAACATCTCGGTCAAAGTTAACTGTTTGACTGTACTCATCCGTTTTAGGGCAGCCAAGTCGCGCATCCGCTTGACCGTGAGAAGTTGCATGTGGTCACACTCGGGCTGACGGTCCATCCACTTCAACGCAGTTACAAGGCCGGCAAATGCTTGAATAGCTGATGGTCCCGTGTCTGCTTCCACTTCGACATTAAGTTCATCTTCTTCCTCGACACTTTCTTCTCTCAAACTTTCTATAAGTTCATCATTTAGAATTTCATACCCATACCACCACCCACGCTCCTATTTCTTCAGCACTAACTTCTCAACATCAAGGAATATCCAAAAGAATGTTTCTCAATTACTCAACTGACACGTCTCCCCATCTTCTCCTGTCTCTTCCATTTTCTTTTCTTGAGTTTCTTTTTCCTTTTTCTCCTTTTCCTTCTCTTCTTCAGTTGGTATGCCTTTCAACTTGTTCCACTCACGTCTTAACCAAGCTTCCGCCACCACGTGAGCATTTCTGTTCAGTCTGCCAGTAAAGGCCCCTGCCAGGCAGACCTCACACACAACGCGCCTGCACGCCGGGATACATATACTACTCCAAACAGGCGCAAAACAAACCAGGAAAACAAATAGAATCATCTAGAAGCTAAGTGGGACTATTTCTTACAGAGGTCGCCGTACTACCATACAACGGAATTCCTGCGCCAGGCCGCCTATATAAGCGTAGCCGGCCGCTCCACCGCCAGTTCCAGCCTGACCGCTGAACCAACGTCAACTACAGAAGACCACCGGAAGTTCGCGAGAAGTAGAAGCCGTCACTCTACCCCGGATCAGGACCAGGCTGAAATTCTCGACGGTCTTCTGATAACTGTACCCACATTTGTTTATGGTTTACCTGTTATATTGTGTACCGAGTAATAAACTTCAAGGAACCGTTAAGTGTAGTTCACTTCAGTGGCGACAAGGTTGGGATAAGAACTCTCGACCGTCATGGCTACGCCAGCAGCACCTACGGAATGGCAACAGTTCCTCCAAGGACTTCTACATCAGTTCTTCGAATCTCAGAGACAACTGATTGCGGATGTCAGGAATCTCCGCCAACCCACGGCCCCGCCTCCGTTCCCAGCATTCAACGACGACGTCGAGGAATGGGAGACCTACGAGAAGCGCATAAGACAACACTTCGCAATTCACCACATAACCAAAGAAGAAGACCAACGTGCATATTTCCTTTCCTGGAACCAATCGAAGATGTATGTCTTGCTCACCAACTTCAGCCACAAGACCCCGACACCCTCACCTTCACGACCATCTGTACGACACTGAATGCATACTACAGACGCCGGTACCATGTCGTCGCGGCCCGCGTCGAATTCTATCAATGCCGGAAGAAGCCCGATCAGACGTATCGCCAGTGGGCGGCCGAACTCCAAGGCCTTAGCAGAAAATGTAAGTTTCAAACTCGTTGTTCCCACGAATCCTACGCCGACGACATGGTGCGTGATCACATCATACAGGCTGCACCAGATGCCGCACTCCGGCATGACGCCCTCAAGTTAGAGGACCCATCCCTGGAGCAGGTCATCGAACTTGCCTACAAATTCGAAATATCTACGGCCGCAGATCGCCGCCTGGAGTCCTGGGCGGATGTGGCCGCAATCCGAACCGACGTAGAAGACACACAGGACGTCGCCGCCATCCAGAGCTCCCAGTCGCGCTCCTCCCGACACCACAACCGGGGACCGCTTCCTCAGAAGGACATCGAACCGGCCCGTTCCGGCAGGGGCACCAAGTCTCGGCAGCAGCAGCGGATCCCGCAGCGCCGACGCTGCAGCCCGCTCCGCCTACCCTCCTGCCCCGCCTGTTATTCAGCACATGAGAGGGAAAATTGTCCGGATCGTTGGGCTGAATGCTCACGTTGCGGCAAGGAAGGACACCTGGCGTCCGTCTGCCGCACCAACACCACCAATCCCAATCCAGGCTCTCACCGCCCAGGGTCTTACCAAGACAGGTTGAGCGGCGCACCTATGGATATCAATCAGGTAGACACTTCCACTGCATCCAAACTTTTTATTGACGTTACGGTCAATGGCAAGCCTCTGCGCCTACAAGTCGACACAGGAGCAGCAGTCTCATTGCTTAATTATACTACTTATGTGCAAATTGGCTCGCCCCCCCTCTCGCCGGCCCCCAAGCGCCTCCTGACATACAACAAACAGGAAATAGCACTCCTGGGACAATTCACAGCAATCGTCATGTATAAGTCTGTACATCGTTCAGTCCCCTTTTTAGTAGTTAACAGTTCTCTCACAGCAGACTTATTTGGACTGGACGCTTTCCGCTTATTCGGATTTTCAATTGAGGATAACATACACCTCGTATCTCAGCATGTTCCTTTTCCTGAAGTGGACGCCCTTTGCACCGAGTTTCAGGACCTGTTCTCACCAGGCGTCGGCTGTGCAAAGGACTTCGAAGCATCACTCCAACTCCGGCCGGACGTACGGCCTCGATACTTCCGGGCACGCCAGATACCCGTAGCGCTTCAACAACCACTTCAGGAAGAACTTCAACGTCTCCAAGATGAAGGGATCCTCCAGCCGGTGCGGTTCAGCCCCTGGGCCACGCCGTTGGTCATAGTTCAGAAGCCAGGACGCCGCTTACGTCTCTGTGGTGACTTTAAGACCACCGTCAACCCGCATCTGCTGGTAGACGATTATCCACTTCCGAGACCGGACGACCTCTTCCGTAAACTAGCAGGAGGTACCTACTTTACAAAAATTGACCTGGCAGAAGCATACCTTCAAATCCCTTTGGATATCCAGTCCCGACAATACACAGTCATCAACACTCCCTCTGGCCTCTTCCAACTCAACCGGCTCATGTTCTGCTTGGCCAGTGCTCCAGCGATTTTTCAACGGTATCTCGAACAACTTCTCCAGGATATTCCGGGATGCATCAACTATCTCGACGACATAGTCGTCACGGGACCCTCCGCTGCCGAACACATGACCAACCTCCGCCTACTCTTCCTCCGCCTCCGTGCAGCAGGATTGAAATGCAACCTTTCCAAGTGTCAATTTTTTCAACAATCCATTTCCTACCTGGGTCACATCATCGCTCAGGAAGGCATTTCCCCAGCATTTTCCTATGTGGACGCTATTTCCAACTTACCTCGGCCTCAGGATCTACATCAGTTGAAATCTTTTTTAGGCAAGATTTCATACTACAGAAAATTTATACCCTCAGCAGCACAAGTGGCAGCACCCCTGTACCACCTCTGTCGCAAGAATGTCCCGTTCCGTTGGACCCCAGCTTGCGAGACTGCATTCCACACCCTTAAACAGCAGCTCAAGTCCGCAGCATGCCTCATGCCATACACTCCAAACCTCCCCTTGATACTTGCCACAGATGCATCCGATTACGGTGTGGGGGCAGTTCTGTCTCATAAATTACCAGATGGCACGGAACGCCCCGTAGCTTACATCTCCAAAGCCCTATCGGCTGCTCAGCTTAAATATTCTCAAATCGAGAAAGAGGCGCTAGCTATTGTTTTTGCCTGCTCCAAATTCTATTCCCTTTTATATGGGATTTCTTTTCATCTCATTACCGACCACAAGCCACTCCTATCACTATTTGATCCGTCCACACGTCTGCCTACCAAAACATCCCACCGCATCCAGCGTTGGGCACTATTCCTGTCCCAGTTCAGATATACCATGCATTTCCGTACCACCTCCAGGCATGCCAATGCAGACGCCTTATCCAGACTACCGCAGGGACCAGACCTTGCCTTCGACAAGTCGGAACTTCTGGTGTTCCAGATCGACGATGACATACAAGAAGCACTGAAGACATTTCCAGTCACGGCCTCAAAAGTCGCGGCAGCCACAGGGGAGGACCCCCTCCTCCGTGTCATCCGACACCACATCCAACACGGGTGGCAAACACGTTCCCCTCCACGCCAACATCAAGACCTCAAGTTCTACTACTCCATCCGCCACCAGCTCTCAGTAGTAGAGGGAGTGCTCCTCCGCACAGAACCAAATTCCACCCCGAGGGTCGTCGTTCCGAGATCCCTACAACCGACAATCCTCCAAACTCTCCACCAAGGACACTGGGGAATTGCCCGCACCAAATCCCTTGCCAGACGCCATGTATTCTGGATCGGCCTTACCACGGATGTCACGGAGATGGTGCGGCGCTGTACCATCTGTGCCCAACAACTGCCCCGCCCCCCTCAAAAGTTCCTTTCCTGGCCGGCACCGTCCGGACCCTGGGAACGCATTCACCTCGACTTCGCTGGCCCATTCCTAGGCCACCAGTGGCTCCTAGTGACGGATGCCTTTTCCCACTTCCCATATGTCGTCCGTTGCTCCACAATCACCACAGAGGTCACCATTTCAGCCCTCACGAAGATCTTTTCCATCGAAGGATTACCATACGCTATCGTCACAGATAACGGACCGCAATTTCGAAGTCGGGAATTCCTATCCTTCTGTACCGCCAACAATATCCAACACCTCCTCACCCCGCCCTTCCACCCCCAATCTAACGGGGAGGCGGAACGGCTAGTCAGAACATTCAAAACCCAAATGACCAAATACACCACAAGTCACAAACTCGAAGAGGCATTGACACTCTTCCTCAGTTCCTATCGAACCACTCCAGTGGGGGCCAAAAGCCCGGCGGAATTGCTGCATGGCCGCCAACCTCGCACTCTCCTCCATCTCCTCTTACCCCCGCCCAAAGTACAGGTACCTTCGGGGCCATTCCGTTTCACCCCGGGCTCCCTAGCCTGGGCCCGCGGGTTTGGCTCCCAGGCCGGTTGGCTTCCGGGGGTCATCCAGCGGCCCCGGGGCCGCCAACTGTTCGACGTCAGCCTGGATGGCCGGATAGTGCGACGCCATCGAAACCAACTACGTCCCCGCTACCCCACGGCACCGTCCTCTTCCACCACGGCACGGCCATCCACTTCTTCCTCTCCTTCCCTGCCACCTCCACCACTCCTGCCGTCTAACCGTTGCTCAGGGACAGTTACAGCGCCACCAACGACGCCACAACCTGTCGGTCGCTCCGACACCCTTCAGCCGCAGCCTCTCGACCACCTGCGGGGACCATCTTCAGCGCCCCCCGTACAGCCCCCGGCCATCGACGCCGACGAACCGATGCCGTTAGCTCCACAAGTACCTCCACCACAACCTGCACCACGACGCAGGTCGGCACGCATCGCCAGGGGAACAGCTCCGTACTCCCCTGGAGGTAGCCTTCATAGTCTGCTCCAGGGCGCCGCGGCAGACGACCTCGCAGACATCGCTTCCACCCCCCCCCCCCGGGAGGGAGGTATGTTCAGTCTGCCAGTAAAGGCCCCTGCCAGGCAGACCTCACACACAACGCGCCTGCACGCCGGGATACATATACTACTCCAAACAGGCGCAAAACAACCAGGAAAACAAATAGAATCATCTAGAAGCTAAGTGGGACTATTTCTTACAGAGGTCGCCGTACTACCATACAACGGAATTCCTGCGCCAGGCCGCCTATATAAGCGTAGCCGGCCGCTCCACCGCCAGTTCCAGCCTGACCGCTGAACCAACGTCAACTACAGAAGACCACCGGAAGTTCGCGAGAAGTAGAAGCCGTCATTCTACCCCGGATCAGGACCAGGCTGAAATTCTCGACGGTCTTCTGATAACTGTACCCACATTTGTTTATGGTTTACCTGTTGTATTGTGTACCGAGTAATAAACTTCAAGGAACCGTTAAGTGTAGTTCACTTCAATTTCCGTCTTAATTAAAAAAGCGACTGGGATAATCAGCGATTCGGACAGTTGGAGTTCGGATAATTGGAGTTCTACTGTGCTTGTTTGTAATTGTATATTCTATTCTTAGAACCTTTTTCTTGATGTCTGGAAAACGGTTCATAAATTATAGCTGTATGGGAAACGCGCCGTTTAAACGTAAGGAGATAACAATTTACTTCCAGGGAGAGGTTATATACAGTCGGTAATACGAGTTCCTGATTCATTAAAAAATAGTAAAATAAAGTTTGGCGAAACACTACTCCGTGTGAAATCTTCATTGACAACCAATATTGGCACACAAGAAACAATAGTTAGCACCCCTATCAAAACACCAACACGGCGTATTCAGTTTTCTTTCCTCTACTGTATCTACAGGATCGAATAAGCAGCAGCTGACACTGCTTCAGATGACATGACGCACGCTGCTGACAAACAGCTGCCAAATAGCTTGAAATGCTACGCGACAAGTAGCTAGTGACAACTGGTAACAAATTCTTGGGCGACATTCGACTTGCGACAAAGTATGAAGACGCACGGCGACATGTAGCAACAAAGTAACTCGTGCAGCATGCTACATGTTGCTCGTTGTTGCTTCAGTAAGGATCATTAGAAGCCTGATATGGAATAAAGATGTGGCACAGAGAAGCAACAGAGTAATCCATCTCACATACTATGTGCCTATCTTGACTTATGCTGCTGAAACATGGACAATGAAATTGCGGGACATCAGCAGAGTACAAGCAAGCGAAATGAAGTTTTTAAGAGCTAGAATTGGAGGTACTAAAATGGACACGATAAGAAATGAAGTGATTAGATGCACAATAAAAGAGGAACCCGTACAGGAAAGGGTAGAGAAGACCAGAGTGAGATGGTATGGACAAGTAAAGAGAATGGAGGTTCAGAGACTACCAAGAAAAATCCATGAAATCAAGATAAATGGTATACGACCCAGAGGAAGACCAAGAGATGGATGGCTGAAAGGAGTGGAGGGGGTAGTGTACGGAACGTGGAGAGGACTGGAACGAGGTGGTGACAGAGAGGTGGTGGGATCAAAGAAGGAATTGTGCATGAAGCAGACCCGGCCAGAGCCTGGAAACTGTTGAGAATGAAAATGAGAAACATTTGAAATTTTCATCAATGCAGTATCTTTTACAGCGACACTTTATAAAGTCTTGCTGACTTCCAGATGTAACGTAGCAAGATGTTAAAAGGAGTTGAGAGACGTCCAGAATGTTAAAGTTACTCTCTGAAACTGCAAATTCATTACGAGCATAAAGTCATTCGAAAGGGCCCTCCTTGTTTACCAACTAGTAGAAACCTGGTGATAACAACACCTAAAACATTGCTTCGAGCTTCACGTCCTCATCAACTTCGGGTGATCCTGCTAAAACAGTAGAGCCAAGTTCAACTGTAGGAAATTTTTGGTTGGACAGTGAAATCATTTTATGTGCATGTTTCTCTCAATGTTGATGCTTTTCATTCCTAAACAGAGCATAGAAGTAACATTTGCACCAAATTTCCCACTCGCGTTGCTTTCTCCACAGATAACGTGAACATATTCATTACAGTCTGAATATTTGTGAGATCTTAGGGGATCATTTTCACAAATAACACAACTTTTTATTGAATTTAAATTTTCAGCATTTTCCAAAATAATATATCACTGCAAAATAGGCAGCATTGATAAAAATGCAAATGTTGCTTAAAGAGCATAAAACATTTAGTTTTACGCCATGTCGACATCGTGGTCATTAGAGACGGGAAAAGACTAGGGGCTAGGAACGGGAATCAATTTGGGGATGGCCTTTTCAAAGGAAGCATCCCGGCATTTGTCTGAAGTGATTTGGGGAAACCAAGGAAAACTCCAATCTGAGATTCGAACCCGAGTCCTCCCGAATGCAATGCCAGAGCTTTCATTCTCAGTCACCACGCTCGGTAAAATGAAATTCTAATAACTCTGCAACATTATTAGTAATTTTGTTACCAACTTTGTTTATTTCAATAATTTTATTGTCAACTTATATCAGACAATGGTTGATAAAGAAACCGTAATTTGTTATGCAGTAAGTACCAGGAGATGCTGCTTCGTTACCACCGAGAGGTCCCTTACGACAGCGGACACGAGTAACAGTGTCCCCTGATTATTGTTATTAATTCAGAACGACGCAGCACACGCGCGGAGGCATCTCCTCTACTCGCCTCGTATCGCGGCGCCGCACTGCTCGTTCTGCAGCAAGCTGGTTTCTCTCCTCACAGCCCCGAAATGACGAGATAGTTTATGTCCATGATCAGCTCCAGTGATCGCCAGCACTCGCTTCACCCGCCCCCTATCTCCCGGTGGCACAAAGCTCATATTCGATATAATATCCGCAGCTTTGTCCAACTGTAACTTTCTCATGCTGCCCTTCATTGCACCCTGTCAGACTATATGCGATACCCTCGATACGGCTCCCACTTTGTAATGCACAAACATGGAACACACGAAAGATTTAGCACAGGTGCCTACTCGAGTTCGAATGCAGCGTTGACACGTGGACAGTCGTAAGTTGTTAGAATCCACGAGGCAAGCAAGAATTCATACAGCATCAGGACGACACCTTATCGCTTCTCTCCTTCACTGGTTGGTATGAAGTATTTTGTCGCACTCGTAAACGAAAGTGGGTGTTGGCATATTTTACCCACCGACGCCTCATGACCAGTGTATGCCTTATACCTTAAATCGGCGAGCTTTTCCCTTCCATGCGCCACACATAATTCTTCCACCAACATCCATCCTACACTCATTATGCGCCAACAGTCTCTTTACGCTCATCCTATCTCGCAATGACATTCAGTCCAGCTCCTTTATGATGTCTAACCTTCCTCCATTGCACCCTACATTCCATATCCATAAATGTTGACTCCATGTTACACCGAGTGACCACCTGTGTTTATGGTTTTGCAGCCTAAGTCCTTCACTTCTCTGGTACATCCTCTCATCACCCTCTCCAATAAATGATTTTTGTCCCGGAGTCTAAACGGATCTCGACCACAAGCTCCGGCGTGCATACAGTGAACAATGCGAGGCAGACAGTTCGTATCCCAACACAAACGGAAGCAGACGGTACACAACACAGCGGGAACAGTGTAGAAACAGTGGTTATAAGTATATAAATATATATACATAACCATTCATACGGGAAGTTCGATACAACTAACAGCAACCATCATGGCAACTAAGAAATGGGACAGAACTATCATGACCACTGATTAGCTGAAAAAAAAAATAGGGCAATAGGGCGGGATTCTCGTTACAAAAACCGTGAGAGAGACGATTTAGAGGAAGGTAGAGTATGAACCGATCACCTTATATACATTCACACAGAGAGACATACACACACATGTCCATATACACGACGATTATGACACAAATACCAGCACAAATAACGGCAGAGCTGTGTTGGCTCATGATTGGCTGAAAAAACAGAACTCACCTTACATATCCGCAGACAGATGAGTTACAGGATGGCAACTACACATGTCTTCCCTATACACCTCAGGATAAACCACGCCGCCGCGCCTTAACAGGTTGATACGAGAGTAACTACATCATGTTAACATACGGCATACCAAGCACTGTACTACAGTGCTCGAGTTCATGCATCAGTTGAGTGTTACGAACACTTCGTATGGGGGTGATGCTGACGTGAAGACATGTGTAGTTTCCATACTTTGAGCGTTCTCTAGCTGGTCTGTCTGATGATATGTAAGAAGAGGTCTGTTTTCTATTGCCAATTATGAGCCAGCACAGTTCAGCACCAATTTTTCGTCGCCATGGTAGCTGTGCCATACTCGCCGTGTGCATGGACAAGTGTGTGTACGTATCTCTCTGTGCAGATATGAGCCTCAAACTCGTCTGTCTGCCCAGCTGATCAGTGGTCACGCAGTTGTGTCCCACTTCTTGTTGCCATCATGGTTGCTGTCAGCGATGAATACTATTTCGTTACAGAAATTTTAACAGTGAACTGTTGCTCGCGGTGTACAGGCGAGCTGGGAGGGAGTGAGGCCAGAGAGTTGCGGAACACACTGGATTGGTGTTTCAGTTTAAGCCGCTTTTATTTACGTGGGTTCTTCTGCACTTTGCACTGCAGCGGATGGAATCGCGAGTAACTCATTTATACTTCAAGCAAGTACATAAAACATCCAGAAGGAATTTTTAAACTTTTATAAGCATCTTGTATCTTCTTCTTCCTCTCGTGACAGTAACAGCATGAAATATGCGATGGCTTTATCAGTAACTAATTGGAGGTCAAATTAGAATACATTTATTCCGATTTGTGGACTAGACAACAGATGTGCCATGGTTTCTTTCTCCACGCATAAATACTGTATGTGGTTATTGGCTGTTCTCCCAGGTATCCCCATACAGCAAGAGTGTCTTTGTAATGGCCAACTCCAACTCGAAGCATATTTAACGACTTCCGTAAGGGGCCATGGTTTTTCGTACCCTCTTTTGTCTTGATACAGTCGATATCATGTTGCATTCTCTTCTCCCAAAACAACATTCTTTCACTGCTTGGTGCTCCATTTAGCGGCTTTCAAGTCCACAGGAAGCCTGATCGGGACTTTAGTCTCGATGGCGCTGGTGTATCAGAACCATGACTTTTCCCCTTTTGATTATTGTTTAAGTAAGTGATTTCATGTAAATAGGGGATATGATTTATTTGTTAAACTAACAGAAAAATTACCTAATTAATATGTCAGAATATACTGGCAATATGTTATAAAATAACTTTGAGTGTGCGCGTGTGTTTGTGATAATCCTCAGTTACTCTTAAAATTTGACTTTTATCTGAGAACTACTTGACCCGTGCGAATATTTTGCGAATACAATGAATGGTGGTTTGTAATAGGATGAAAGAGCAACCACCTTATTTGTTTCAGTTGTTTATTTGTTTAGTGTAATAGGTACGAAACAAAAAGTCGACGCCAGTGAAGCTGTTTATTAATATCTCTGTGATGTATACTATTGCTCTCTAGCGGCTTTGATCTGAACTGTCTCATACGCGTGACTTTTACAGTTATTACTTTTGCCCTTTAAGCGTCAAATTTTGGAAAATTTCTTTCTTAATAAGACCTCGCTGTTAAGAGACGTTAAGCAGTTATCAAAAAAAAAAAAAGCTTATCAAGCCCATTAATCTGAATTACTTCATCCAGATATTTAGATTTAATGAACTTTTTAATTTTTCCATACTCTGTGTTTAGTGCTGCGGGTGAATCCCTAATATTGGTAATGAATTTAATCTTCCCAAAAAAGATACGCTGAAATTGAAGAATTAATCCAATATGTGAAGGGGGAGGAAATCTAATTAAATGGGTAATTGGAATGCAATAGTGGGAGAAGGAAAAGAGGGGACTACTGTAGGAAATTTTTGTCTAGGAGAAAGAAATGAGCGAGGAAGCAGGTTGTTATAATTATGTGAAAGATATAAGCCAATAGTGGCAAACACACTGTTTAAGAATCATGTAAGAAGAATATACACCTGGAAACGTCCTGGGGATACAGGCAGATATCAGCTAGATTATATCATGGTCAAACAGAGATTCAGGGAGCAAGCTCTAGACTTACCCAGGAGCAGACATAGACTCTCACCGTAATTTGACAGTAATGAAGTGCTGGATAAAATTCAAGCGAATAGAAAGCAATGTAAGCAGAAAAAACTGGAAGTGAATAAACTGAAACAATCTAACACGAGAGAAAAATTTGCAGAATCGATAAACTTAGGTATAAGAAGTAATTCTGAAAGGAGCTCAACCGAGGACGAATAGAATGCATTAAGGACCGAAATAATGAAATCTGGTAAAGAAACATTAAGTTTTATGGAACAAGCCGCCCGAAAACCTAAGAAATTTTGGAGCTAATGGATTAGAGGAGAAGTCACAAAAATGCTCAGAATGAAGCAGGAAGAAAGTAGAAGAAATTTAGCAATCAAATTAACAGGATATCCAAAAATAAAAATAAAAATTGTTAAAAAAAATAGTGTGAAGAAGTAGAAAATCAAATGGTCATAGGTAAAGTAGATGTTGCATACAGAAAGATCAAACAGAATTTTGTAAAAATGAAGAAAAGAGGTGTAAACATTAAAGGTGCCGATGGGAAACCTCTTTCAGACGATAGAGCCAACCGATGGAAGGAATACATTGAGAAACTGTACGAGGGGAACGACTTGAACAATAGCAAAATGGAAAAGGAAGGCGACATCCACATTGCTGATTTATGAGATCCTGTTTTGAGGAAAGAATTTAATAAAACTGTGAATGACTTGAAAGCAAATAAGGCAGTTTGAATTAGTAGAGGCTCTATCTATCTCCCATAGCCCTTAAGTTAAGGGATTCTTGTCAGAATTACTTGCCTTCATTTATTTGCTGTTTCCGTGTAAGTGCTTGTTTTACTTTTATATTTTTCATTTTTATTTTTTATATATTTATTTAATTTAACAGTGTAAGTGCTTTCCTTTTGCACTGTATTTGTGGTTTTCTCACTCGTTATCTTCTGTCAGCAGCTGGAGTGGTCTTCTATGAGGACCCTCCTGTATGTGGTAGTGCGCTAGTGAGCGAATAAGGTGGTCGTCGCTGTCCTCAGTTTTTTGGTAAAAGTGTCTTGCTATTTTTTATACCTATCCCGAGGTCTCGGGATCCCCGATGTCTCGCGGAGGATGTCTGTCGGGAATCTCATTGGCAGTTGGAATTGGTGAGATCCCTGCAGAACTTCTTAAACCCCTAGGTGAATAAGGAATCGAAAGATTATTCAAGCTGGTATCCAAAAGTTATGAAACAGGAGAAATAACAACTGATTTTAATAAAAAATATCACCTTCACACTTCAGAAGAAAGCCCAAGCCGACAAATATGAGAATTATCGCACCATTAGTCTAACATCACATGCTTCAAAATTACTGACCAGAATAATATAGAGAAGGATGGAAAGGGTAGTGGAAGAGATAATAGGTGAAGATCAGTTTGGGTTTAGGAAAAATCGCGGTACAAGGGAAGCAATTCTGTCTTTAAGATTAATACTTGAAGGGCGGATCAAGAAAAACAAAGAAACTTTTATGGCATTTGTTGATTTAGAAAAAGCTTTTGATAATGTTAGGTGGGACAAGATGTTCAAAATTGTAAAGGAGTCAGGTCTAAAGTATCGAGATAGAAGAATACTCTATAAACTATATAAGAATCAGGTGGCTATAATAAAAGTAGAGAACCATGTGAGACAAGATTGTAGTCTATTGCAGTTAATATTCACCTTGTATGTAGAAGAAGCAATATAGGAAATAAAAGAAAAATTTTCATGTGTCATAAGTGTTCTGGGAGAAAAAATCAGTATGCTACGATTTGCTGATGATATTGTCTTGTTATCAGAACGGGCTGAGGATATTGAGAAGCTACAGAATGGCATGAACAAAATTTTTGTAGTGTCCCCGTCTATACGCCTCGGGATTTACTATTTTATAAACAGTTTTATTAATTATCACAAAATAAGTGACTATCGGTGGGGTTCTCTTCCGAAGTGGTCCTTCACATTAATACAAGTGAAACAGAATATAATAAAAAAGAAACATAGTGCTTTTATTGATTTTATACATAGAAAGTAAATTTTATTCGATGAAGCAAATACTTGAATGGGCAAATGGTTGTTCCCTCTCAGGTAGTGGAATTTACAGTTCGTGAGTTCTTTATTTTTGGAGCTCGTTGTGGTCTCTGTAGACGATTGCGTTACCGTAATGTTGAGCAGCGCAGAGTCGTGTCGGTGACCCGCGAGGAGAGCTGTGTCGATCAGATCGGGCGTGTTTCCGGCAGGCCCCAGGTAGTCTCGTCAGCTGAGCCGAGGGTGGGCCGAGCGTCTGGTGTCTCTCATGTCAAACAGCGCTGTTGTCGGTGTCCCAGGAGGCCCTCAGCACTGCGCCAGCGATGATGGCTCGCTCTGTCTTGCCGCGCAGTAAACCAAGTGTCCGTCCGTTGGTCTTACATCGAGTGTCCGTCTCTCTCCATTGTACTTCCCTCGTTGACTCGCCTTGGGCGGAGCTCGTTCCCCCTCTTTCTCACGATTGGCCGAACATATAACAAACAAACAAAAAAATATCAGCTACCAGCAGGAATGAATTCCACTGGCTGGGATAACCCTACCACCAGCGTCATTTTCTTGGTAGGTCATCCCCTTCCATATAGCCATAGTCTCTGTGGGCTGCACTTCTTATGTACAAACAGTTTATTGTGAATGAATGTTTCTTTGCCAGCGACGTCTGTAAAGTCTGACAGTTCAGCGCTGGAACATTTTATCATTGGGCTTTTCAAAGAAGCCTTTCATTCGTCGAACATTCAAAAAGGCGAGCTCACAATGTCACACTGTTTCCATTGTTTTAAACAAACCCGCACTATATTCGAGAAGCTCTCCATCACTTCAGTAAATTAATGACCCAAAACATTCGGTAACACAAGGGAAGTCAGTTCTTTTGAACGTCAACCATTATCCTTTCTATGACAAGTAATAATACAGGATGTTTCAAAAAGGACTTTACATCTTTTAAAATTCATATAAATTTTATGAAACAAGGTACAGAGCTGGTTTTGGTGTTGTTTTAAAGGAAAACACTTCAAGTTTTGACTCGCGTATTCCGCTAGTGCCTAATCGCGCCGCACAAGCGCTAGCGGCAGTTACGTTAAAGATGGCTGCCTTCACTGGACCCGAGCGTGCTAGCTGTGTGATTTGGTTTGAAGAATCGAAGTCTGCGACAACAGTTCAGCGTAATTTTCGTACCAAGTACGCTAAAGATCCTCCTAGAAGGCCTACAATTTATGAGTGGTATAGATGTTTTGTAGAAACAGGGTGCTCAGTAAAACATAAAAAATCCTCAGGTTATCCAAGCACATCTGGCGGGGTCGTTGAGCAAGTGAGAAAAAGTTTTGTCAACAGCAATACGAAATCGACCCGGCGTGCATCTCGTGAGCTGCAAGTCCCACATACGACGGTTTGGCGTGTGTTGAGAAAACGTTTGCATTTGAAACCATACCGATATTCACTTTTACAAGCAATTAAAGACACTGATAAGATTGCACGTAGGAACTTCTGTGTGGATATGTTAAATCGAGTGGATGATGATGAACATTTCTTGGACAACATAATCTTTTCTGACGAGTCAACTTTTCACTTAAGTGGCAAGGTTAACACACATAAATGTAAGATTTGGGGCAGTGAAAATCCACATGAAACATTGTAACATGTTCGTGATAGCTATAAAGTGAATGTTTTTTGTGCGTTGAGCAAGAGGAAAATGTACGGCCCCTTTTATTCCCAAGAGAGAACCATCAACGGGATAGTGTACCTTGATATATTGCAACAATTTTTTATACCACAGATCGATGAGGATGACCGAGAATGAAATGTTTTCTTTATGCAAGATGGCGCACCACCACACTATCTGACTGACGTCCGGGATTTTCTCAATGACCGCTTTCCAGGTCAATGGATTGGCCGTGATGCGCCAATTGTATGGCCCCCCCGTTCCCCAGACCTGACACCGCTAGATTTTTTCTTCTGGGGTTTAATAAAAGATATGGTGTACGTACCTCCTTTGCCGGCCACTCTACCTGAACTTAGAGCAAGAATTTACGCTGCTGCTGAGCAAGTTACACATGAAATGCTAGTGCGAGTCTGGGGAGAAATCGACTACCGATGGGATGTCTGCAGAATAACCAACGGAAGCCACATAGAACATCTTTAGTTTAAGGAAAAAAAACTTGAAGTGCTTTCCTTTAAAACAACACCAAAGCCAGCTCTGTACCTTGTTTCATAAAATTTATATGAATTTTCAAAGTTGTAAAGTCCTTTTTGAAACACCCTATATTAAACATTCCTTATGATAACCGAGAACCGCATTCAAATCAAATCAAACGAACTTATGTAAATTAAATACATTATTGAATTAAAACTACTGAATCTAATAACAACATTTCTTGTTATTGATAAACAATGAGATCTACAGAATGGGACATCTCATACTGAAGGAAGATTTTGGACTAAATATAGGTCAAAATAAGAAAAAAGTGATGAAATTTAGCAGAAATGATACCAATACTAGTAGATTAAATATAAAAACAGGATCGGATACAAAAGGAGAAGTAAGTAAATTCTGCTACTTGGGAAGCAATATTACAACCGTTGGTCGAAGCAAGAATAATGTTAAAAGGAGAATGGCACTAGCAAAAAAGGCCTTCATAAAAAACAGATATCTTTTAGTATCAAGCATTGGTCTAGGAATTAGAAAAAACTTTTTAAAACTATATGCGTGGAGCACAGCTCTCTATAGTAGCGAAACATGTACTTTAGGAATACCGGAAAGAAATTTGAAGCATTTGAAATGTGGTGCTACATAAGAATGGTGAAAATTAAGGGGACAGACAAAATAAGAAATGAACGAGTTTTGGAAATGATGGGTGAGAAAAGAAGTTTGTGGAAGAAGCTTACAGAAAGAAGAGACAGGCTGGTAGGTCATATTTTGAGACATGCTGGGTTGGTTAATTTGTTAGTGGAGGGAACAGTTGAAGGTAAGAACTGTAGAGGAAGACAGAGATTAGAATATATGAAGCAGATAATTGAGGACGTGGGCTGTAAGGGGTATGTAGAAATGAAGAGGTTAGGACAGGATAGGAAGGGATGGAGGACTGCATCAAACCAGTCGAAAGACTGACGACAGCAAAAAAAAAAAAAAAAAAAAAAAAAAAAAAAAAAAAAAAAAAAAAAAAAAAAAAAAAAGCCAGATGAGAGTGGTGGGCGACGCCCCTGGTGGGGTGCGCATAGGGACATTGTCGAGGATCAAAAGAAAAGAATAAGCCGAATCACATGATTTATTCAGAATTACCTACGCCAGAAGGGAAGGGAAGGGAATTGAATCAAGTTTTCAGATGGGTTTGTAGGAAAACAAGTGCTGCATCGCAATTAAATAAAATTAAATCAAACACTTCCGAGACAGAATTTTTCCTCTCATCCTAACTATCTTCACCGTTCATTTAATATGGTCTTCAGTTGATTGGTATTAGTATGAGAAAATATATAAAAATCTTAACGTCCAAAAAATGCAGCTCGTTGTTACAAGGTTAACATTGTAGGTGTCACAAAGAGAATGTACACTGAAGTTAAAATGGAAACCAGCGAGGCGTTATCGAAGGTCAATCCAGGCGATAAACGACAATGGTTGCAGTCTGGGAGCTGATTATTTCTGATCCGGCTTGCATACTGGCATACAGGCTTGCCAACCTTTCACTTGTGCTATCGCCAAGGACGGGTTGGACATTTCCATAGTTACCAGAAGTCGACACAATGCCCTCGATAAGCAGAAAATAAACGACAGGCATATATTACTCCAACGAATGTTGGCATTTTTTAACAGTCTCTGACTCTGCACTTTCGAAAGTAACAAGTGCTACCAGTGAGAGGTAACTTCATTCCCTCAGTCAGACTTCTAATAGAACATTTCGTCTTCGTCTCAAATTCAAAATCGTCTCTTCTAACAGGAAAAAGTCATTATCGGCCCATCTGTTTCTTACATTTTGTAGACAATACATAATCTATTTCTTGTATGTTGAAGACATTACCTAACTTTCAAAATTCTAGAAAAATGTGACATTTACACTGAAGAACCAAAGAAACTGGTATAGGCATGCACCTGCAAACACAGGCATATGTAAACACTGAGAGTACGGCGCTGCGGTAGGCAGCGCCTATATAAGACAGCAGGTGTCTGGCGCAGGCGATAGATCGTTTACTACTGCTACAATGGCAGGTTATCACGATTTAAATGTGTTTGAGCGTGGTGTTGTAGTCGGCGCACGAGAGATGGGACTCAGAATCTCCGACGTATCGATGAGGTGGGGACTTCCCGTACGACCATTTCGCGAGTGCACCGTTAATATCAGGAATCCGGTAAAACATCAAATCTCCGACATCGCTGCGGCCGGAAAAAGATCCTGCAAGAAAAGGACCAACCACGATTGAAGACAATCGTTCAACGTGACAGAAGTGAAACCCTTCCGCAAATTGCTGCAGATTTCAATGCTGGGCCTTCAACAAGTGTCAGCGTGCGAACCATTCAACGAAACATCATCGATATGGGCTTTTGGAGCCGAAGGCCCACTAGTGTACCGTTGCAGAGTGCACGACACAAAGCTTTACGCCTCACCTGGGCCCGTCAACACCGACATTGGACTGTTGATGATTGGAAACATGTTGCCTGGTCTGACGAGTCTCGTTTCCAATTGTATTTAATGGATGGACGAGTACCGGTATGGAGACAACCTCTTGAATTCATGGACTCTGCACGTCAGGAGCTGGTGGAGGCTCTGTAATGGCGTGGGACATGTGCAGTTGGAGTGACATGGGACCCCTCATACGTCTACATACGATTCTGACAGGTGACACGTACATACGCATCCTGGCTGATCCATTCATGTCTATTGTGCGTTACGACGGTCTTCAACAATTCCAGCAGGACAATGCGACACCCCACACGTCCAGAATTGCTACAGAGTGACTCCAGGAACACTCTTCTCAGTTTAAACACCTACGCTGGCCACCAAACACCCCAGACATGAACATTATTGAGCATATCTGGGATGCCTTGCAATGTGCCGTTCAGAAGAGATCTCCACCCCCTCGTACTCTTACAGATTGATGGACAGCCCTGCAGGAAGCCTGGTGTCAAGTCCCTCCAGCACTACTTCAGACATTAGCCGTGTTGCGGCACTTCTGTGTGCTCGCGGGGGCTCTACACGATATTATGCAGGTGTAACAGTTTCTTTGACTCTTCAGTATATGTAGATGGCAACACATTAGTTGCAACGAGTTGCAAGTTGAAGAAGTAGCACAAGATAAGGAAAATATATCGGACACTTCCTTGATCCTTGCTAGAGGCTTAAGATATTTAGCCATCTTGTGTAGATCCAAGTACAAGAATTATTAGCATTTAATGGAAAAAATCTCTGGTGCCAAAGAAAATCACTATGCCAGCGTATGTGTAGAGCAAATAAAATGGAGAACCGCTGGGTCTGTTTGTAGAAATTACGACAGATCACAGTACTTGAAATGGTTTTGGAGCTAAAGTGGGAGTAATTTGAAGACTGCAGGCTCGCGAAGAGAGTTCTGGGCATAAGGCATGCGCGGGCTATGAAGAGTTACAAGCATTGTACGAAGGGGACTATGACCACAACCCGGCGCTAGATTCCAGCGGTAATTTTTCTTTTTGAGGTGCGGTATTTACAGACTGGAATTGATCAGTAAAGGAAATGCTGAAGAATTACCTCAAATACTGAAAGGATTTAACTTAAAAAAGTAGGAGTGAAGAAAAATTGTCACAGAAACAAATAAAATTAATAACAATGATAATAAGATTGCAATATCTTTAAAGTTTACCGTTCTGAAAACCAGTATGCTGAAATTATGTCGAAAGCCGTTTTGCAGTATTGCAAAAAGTAATCAAACTGTTCTCGGCACCAGAAACAAATACCGACCCACCACTTGAGTGACTCCTGTTCAGTTTTGAAGTAAACTCCTGAAGCACAGTCGAGTACGTTTGATGTTACGATCTACCAGTTGTCTATGAGAATCGAACAGCAAGTTGGCAGTGTGTCAACGACATAACACGGTTAGGAATTACTATTCTGCTCGACTGGTCTGTTGCAATATTTCATCTCTTCCTATCTTTAGCTAACCTCTTAATCTCGATATTCCCCTTTTATCATATCTCTTCAACGGCATCCTTCATAAATTTTAATCTTTGATCACCTCTGCAGTTCTTCGAGTGTTTCCTCCATTAACAAATTAACCAATCCCGCGTGTTTTAAAATGCGACCCACTAACGTGTCTGTCCTTTCTGCAAGACTCTTCCATAAACTTCTCATCTCACCCATCAAATTCGAAATACGTTCATTTCATATTTTTATAGCCCATTTAATTTTCAGGTTCATTCTATAGCACCACATTTCAAATACTCACTGCCAGAAAATGGTGTGTTCCAGACACTTCATTTTGGGTCCCAGATCAATAAAATCAAACAGTTGTATTTTTCAGCTATTCTGCTTTTAATATCATTCCTGCTTCGGCTACCAGTTGTAATTTTCTTTCTTTCTTAATATAATTCACTTACTTTTCCTATTGCTTCCGATTCTACTTTTATACCTTATCTACAATTTTTTGTTACCCTTTCTGCTACATTTAATCACATTAGTATTCCTTTGATGTATAATTAGTCAATGATCTTCCTTTAATATTTGTTCATGCTATTAAGTAACTTCTCAAGGTCCTCACTCTTTTCTGCTAACAGGTAAATGACATGAGCTCGATCCTTGCACGCTTGTGTCACATCCAAATGTTTCCTCTATAAAAGTTGAATATTAATGGTGATAAATTACATTATTCTCTAACACTTTTTTTAACTGATGCATGTCTGTAATGATTCTCCGCTATTATAGCCACTTGATTCTTATACGGATTATACACAGACGGAAAAAAAAATCCCAACACCAAGAAAGACTTGTGTTAGATAAACGAAATTTGGTAGGCGTGTTTATACATCTGAAAGATGACATCGATTCAAATTTCGCGCTTCGCGCATAAGTGTGGCGCTAGTAGCGCTACTCAGAGCTTGCAAATCAGGTTTGCTTTAAATACGCGCTGTAAAGTTTGTGAACGTTATTTACCGCTGAGATTTGACATAGTGAGTTGATGTTAGCCAAGAATGCCTTTAAGAAGACGAAGAAGCCATTATCAACAGCTCACCGAGTTTGAACGAGGTCGTGTAATAGGGCTACGAGAAGGTGGATTTTCTTTTCGCGATATTGCAGAAAGACTTGGCCGGAATGTATCCACTGTGCATGATTGTTGGGTGCAGTGGTCAAGGGATGGTACTGCCTCAAGAAGACCGGGTTCCGGGAGGCCACGTGGCACTACTGAGAGGGAAGACCGCCGTATTCGGCGTACAGCTGTAACGCATCGTACTGCGTCTGCGGCAGAAATTCGAGCTGCAGTTGGTACCACAGTGACACAACGAACTGTTAGAAATCGGTTACTTCAAGGACAGCTCCGAGCCAGGCGCCCTGTAGCGTGCATTCCACTGACTACAAGCCATCGCCGTTTGCGACTCCAGTGGTGTCAAGCCAGAGCTCATTGGAGGACGGAGTGGAGATCTGTTGTGTTTTCTGATGAAAGCAGGTTCTGCCTTGGTGCCAGTGATGGCCGAGTGTTGGTCAGAAGGAGGCCAGGGGAACGCCTGCAACCAAACTGTCTGCGGCCTAGACACACTGGACCTACACCTGGAGTCATGGTCTGGGGAGCAATTTCCTATGACAGCAGGAGCACTCTTGTGGTTATACCAAACACACTGACTGCAAATTTGTACGTCAGTCTGGTAATTCAACCTGTAGTGCTGCCATTCATGAACAGCATTCAAGGGGGAGTTTTTCAACAGGATAACGCTCGCCCTCATACCGCTGTTGTCTCGCAACGTGCTCTACAGAGTGTCGACATGTTACCTTGGCCTGCGAGATCACCAGATCTGTCTCCAATTGAACACGTATGGGATATCATTGGACGACAACTCCAGCATCATCCACAGCCAGCACTGACCGTCCCAGTATTGACAGCACAAGTACAACAAGCATGGAACTCCATACCACAAAGTGACATTCGAAACCTGTATGACACAATGCATTCACGTTTGCAGGCTTGCATTCAAAATTCTGGAGGTTACACCGGCTATTAATTTAACAGTATTTCACATTTGAAATGCATTTTCTTGAGCTTAAATTAACCTGTGATCTTGAAAATTTAATCAATTAAACATGTTAACTTGACAAATGCATTGTCCAAATTTCATTACTCTACAATAATTTTTTCTTGGTGTTGGGATTTTTTTTTTCCGTCTGTGTATAAAGTCCTCTACTTCAATATTTTAGATCAGACTTATTTAAAATTTTGAACACCTTTTGTCCCACCGAACATTACCAGAGGCTGTATCTAATCAAGAAACGCCATGAAAGTTCTTTGATTTTCTTGATCCACCATTCAATTATTAGTCTTAAAGTCAGAAATGCTTCTATTGTACCGCAGATTTTCCTAAATCCTAACTGATCTTTACCACTATCTCCTCTACTATCATTTTTATTCTTCTGTATGCTATTCTGCTAAGTAATTTTGAAGCATTTGTTGACTTGCGTTTTATTCGGAAGATGATACTTTTATTGAAATACGTTAGAATCTCTAGTGTTTCTTAAGTGTTTGATATCAATTCGAACAACATTTGGATTGCTTCTTCACATAGGGAATTCAGAAGTTCTGCAGGGTTCTCATAAACTCACCGCCTTATTGTTTATATTATTATTATTTGTCAGTGCTCTATCAAATTCTGTCCTCCTTCTTTTTTCAGTCGGCTGTTGCTCAAATCACCCCCCCCCCCCTATTACTTTCTCTATGCGTTGCTTCCATCAGGTTTCTCTGTCTTGTGAGCTTAAATGAGTCTTCCCACTAGCAGCTTTAATGTTTATTTAACTTTTGTTTATTTCACCAAAATTTTCTTTGACCTTCCTATTACTTCTTCGTATTTTTATTGTAGCCCCTTTTCTTTGGATTTCCTGCAATTCCTGCTTATTTAATTTCTAAAATTTATATATTACTGTCTTCCTGTTTCATAATGAGCTTTTTGTACCTTCTCCTCTGATCCATCAACTCCAAAATGTCTTATGTGACCCAGAATTTTTCAATGGCTTGTTAGGTTTGGGCTAATGTTTCGTTACCAGCTACGATTATTTATTTCTTCAATGCATTCCATTCGTCCTTAGTAGACCTCTTTTCAGAGTTATTTCTTAGAATCAAGACTACTATCTCTGA
Organism: Vandiemenella viatica; assembly: GCA_031002005.1. NCBI lineage: Eukaryota > Metazoa > Arthropoda > Insecta > Orthoptera > Morabidae > Vandiemenella > Vandiemenella viatica. The sequence goes on from CM061918.1 coordinate 11,935,734, forward strand.
AGATTTTTCTTTCATGTTCGATTGTTTCAGTTTTATTACTTCCAGTATGATCTGTCTGTGTTGCTTCTTTATTATTAAATTGTGGTCTGAATCTTTGCCAGCCCCACCCAGACTAGCAGTCCATGGTCCTACTCTCATAATATCTCTGTTCATTCTGATGACTTCTCCCTGAGCAGTCCCCACCCGGAGATCCAACAGGGGGACTATTTTATCTAAGGAATATTTTACCCTTAAAGAAGCCTTCATTCTATATACAGCTATTTGTTTTGTGAATTTGTGAAAAGATGTTGAAAATGAGTAAGCAAAATAAAAATAAAAACATATTTCTGAGTGATCATTGTATTTATTAACGATTGTGTGCATGATAATTCAATTTGAGGAGGATTCAGATGTATGCCAATTGGAAATTTTACATGCGAGATGAATTCTGCACACCACTGAAACGCTGGGAATGTGTGATGTGCCTGGAATGTGATCGACTTGGAACCATGCGGTTTTGTTTCGAAATTAGTCACAACTAAATTAAGCCAGAATTACATGTTAACCAAATGATTTATTATTTTCTTTCAATTTAGTTTCAAATCTTGATGAATCTCAAGGTGTTTTATTTACATTTTGTTCATCGCACCACCACCTAACCGGTTTTGATTTTGTTGTAGTTCTTGCATGGTTCGCTATAATGCCTCCAAAGACTTATTATGTGTCATCGTACATTCATCCCAAATGATGAATTTTCAATGCTGCAGGACTTTGGCCATCGTAACTTCTTGTTTAACGGCAGCTTGAGCGCTAAATGAGCTGTTTGATCGCCTTCCGACAACGTAGTTGTAATTACTGATGAAGCAAGCAGGTACGAGTACAAGTGCCATTTCAATCTGTAAGCAAATCATTCTCAAAATCAATGAGAACAAAAAGTTTTTCCAGTTCCACCGGGAGCCTACAGGATGAAAATTTCTGTTTCTATCCTTAACTTAAAGTTTTCATGAGCAAAGTTTTGTTGCCGATTCAGCAGTTGAACATTCGTTCAAATTGATTCTTTCAATGCATTACAATCATATTGTTTTTCGCGTTTCAACTTTTGGTTAAATGTGCCGTGCATTGGACGATTGGGCTCTGTTATGAAGAATTGAGGTAATTCTTTGTTCGACAACATCAAGCACAAGTCCTCAATTAATGTCAGTGGAATAAAAATAAAATAAATACATTTATTGGACAGATCGTGAAAGTAAACAAAAATAAAAACAAACGTAATTTTATTTTAATTCAGGCTCGAATGCATTTATCGAGATTTTTCTACAAATATTACAGTTTTTGTATAAATGGAAAACATTTAATTGAATTGGGAGCATAAGTAACAAAACAAAAAATGAATTACGCACATCTATCATTCGAATCATGAGTCATGGTCTTGAATTCGTACAAAAAGCAAATAGAAAAAAATCGCTTTAAGTTTTGGCCAAATTTTCCAATTTTCTCGGCAACGTTTCCAATTTTTCTTTCCCTATAAACCTGATTCGGACTATTACGAACATTATTTCACAGAATAAAACACTATAAGTTTTTCCTAAATTTTCCAATTTTCCAGGCAACTTTTATAATTTTCCTTATTCGAACTATTGTGAACATAAGTATCCCAAAGAATCATTATTTTAAAACACTTGGAACATACACTACTCCGAGACAGCTTAGCAAGAAAACAAATATCCGGTAAATATTGAAAGTTTTTTATGTTTGTAGGGAGGAAGGAGCGGAAAACTTTGGCACAACATTTGGCAGTAAACTTAATTGAGCATGAGGTAGGGAGTGCGATCAGAGAAAAACAGAGGTCTGACCATTGCTTGACTATAGTATTGTAGTATGGAAACCATATTTTGGATATAAAATACAGGAATTGGAAGGAGTGCTTAGAAGGACAGTCAGTAACTGACGTGGGACAAGCAATTCGTTGGACGGCTGGTTGGGGGAGGAGAGAGAGCTGGACGTGGCTGTGGCAGTGTTGATAGAGGTTACTATGAGCACGAGCTGGCGTGATGAACTATAAGAGAATAAAGAAAGATATGATGGAATCTGAAAGCAGATGTTTAGCGAATTGCGATTTAGGTAAATGATCTAATGCAATTAAATTAAACTAATTAATACCAATCCGAATTATTCAACTATGTCTAACAAAAAAGGAATGAAAATTGACGGCAAAATTGTTCCATGAATCTTGTAATTAAGAAAATGGCACAAGACAACAGCAAGCAGAATTGATGTAAACAGAGTCGTAATGGTAATTAAAAAATGCAGAGCAAAGAGGCAAAACAACGAAAAATCCCTAAGAAGAAAGCATAGGAACAAACAATAAAAGAGCGCAGGTGAGGAAATAATTGCTTGTTGAAGACTTGAAATGTAAATACCTTGGTACTAAATTTAATAACAATTTTAACTGGACGGGACTAATTGGACAGATAGTAGGAAAAGGTTTCAAATTTCTGCACTTGTTGGAGAGAATGCTGAGGGGATGTACGAGAGAAGTAAAGGAATTTGGTTACAAAACTTTGGTCCAACCATTGCATAAATATGATGTAGTATTGATCCACATTTTGAGTATCGAATACAGGAGTTAAGAGGGTGCAAAGAAGGGCTGCTAGATTTGTTTCTAGAAATTATAGCAGAACACAATCAGTAACAGATATGATAAAAGAGGTGGAATGGGAGCAGGGTGAAGAGGGTTATGAGAGTATACAAGGCGTCTATTGGTGATGAGGCATGCAAAGATATATTGGTGTAAGAATTAAAAGTAGTGCATGGAAGGGAAAAGATGACCATGACCACAAGCTGGTGCTCGATTTCAGGCACAAGGGTGTGGGAAGATTCTCTTTTGGGGGGGGGGGGTAAGACGGTCAGGGATTAGAATGAGTTACCAAGAGAAATGATGGATAATTTGCCAAAAACTGTGAAAGAATTTGTAGTTGAAAATTGTAGAGGGAAAATGTAGGTGGGTGCAGGAAAGGGGGAAATGGGTGTGTAGGGAAATTGCCACCGGAGCCTGCGCTCCATCGAAATTAAATTTTATTTTATTTATTAAGAGAGATTTTCCTCACTACAGAGGTTTTTCTCCAACACAACAATAAAGAATTCGGAACATAGATCTTGACTTCATCTTCTCAAAATATTCCTCCAGATATTTCGATCGTGTATGTCTTCCTCTTCTGCACCAAGTCTTCTCATTGCTATTTGTAGACTTTGGAGCCAGGTAAACATGGGCCGTCCTCTTTTCCTCCTTCTTTTTAACATCCCATTCTTGTAACAGTTTTGGTATCCTAGAGTCTTCCATCCTTCTTACATGACCATACCATTCCAGTCTTTTTCTTCTATAACATCATACAGTTCTTCTTTCACTTCCATTAGCCTTATTATTTCGGTATTCCTTACTTTTTCTTTTCTTGATATTCTTGCTGACCTCCAGAAATATATTTCTAATGCTTTCAGCTACTTGATATGTTTTTGGTTGATTGTCCAGCTTTCTGATCCATATAAGACTATACTTTCAAATAATGATTTGAATATAATCCTTTTTGTTCTATTCATACCACTCTTGCTCAATAGAAGTGAATTTAGCATCCCGATTACTTTCCGGCCATTAGTAATTCTTTTATTAATTTCCATATTCGATTTTCCTTCTATTTCTAAAATTGAACTCAAATAGCAAAAATTATTTACCTTTTTAATTTTTATTCCATCAATGTACAATTCATCCAGATCATTAGAAATATATTCTGTTTTTTGTAGTTAATCTTCAAGCCCCATTTTCTATATTCTTTTGACAGTTGATTACATATGTAATTTGCATCGTCACCATCTTGTGCTATGACGACTTGATCATCAGCAAATAGTAAATGATGTAGATATTTTCCATCTATTATTTCTAAACCCATTCTATTACACTTTTGAGACCATGTTCTCAAACAAACGGCTGTATAAATTTTAAATAGGGTTGGTGACATAGGGCATCCTTGCAGCAGACCTTTACTTGTTTTAAATTTTTGTGATAATCCATGACCAGTTTTTATTTGGCATGTGTTATTGACGAACATTTGTTGTATTATTTTTACTAAGCACTTATCTATATGTGACATATGTAATGCTTTCCATAACATATTTCTTGGGACAGTATCATACGCTTTTTCTAAATCTATGAAAATTAATCCTACAGTTTTTGATTTTTCGTTGTATTTTTCCAGAATCTGTCGTAACGTGGAAATGTGGTCTATACATGACCTACCTGCCGTAAATCCACATTGTTCTTCTTGAGTCTTATACTGTATTTCTAATATATTTTTTATTAGTTTGGCAAAAATTTTCATCAATGAATTCATAACACAAATCCCACGATAATTTGAACATACTTTGCGGTCCCCTTTCTTGAATATGGTAGTAATATAACCTAATGAAACAGAAGAAGGAATACAAAACAAATTGAAGATGTGGAATGATAAGTTTGAAGAATATGGAATGAAATTGAATCCAAAAAAAACTGTAGCACTAAAAATAAGCCGAAATAATACAGACTGTCATATAAAATTAAAAGACCACGAAGTTGAAGTTGTTGACCAATTCAGCTACCTGGGGAGCATAATTGCCAATAATGGTAGAAGTGATTTAGAAATAGTGAGTAGAGTAACCAAAGGAGCCAACTTCTACAGTACTGTGCGAGGCTTACTATGGGACATGAAGGTTCCCAGAAGAGCAAAAATTGTCTTGTACAAATCATATCTCATTCCTATTCTCACATATGCTTTGGAAACATGCACACTAACATCAAGGGACCTTAGCAAGATTCAAGCATGTGAAATGAAGTTTCTTAGAACAGCCCTCCAGAAAACTAGACTTGACCGCATAAAGAATGATGAAATTAGATCAAACCTAGATCTAAGGGAATCCATGGAAGAGAGACTTAGGTCATCTAGACTTCGATGGTTTGGGCATGTGAAGAGAATGACTAGCAAAAGACTGCCAAAAACTTATTTGGAAAAAAGGATACTGGGCAAAAGACCAGTGGGAAGACCAAGAAGAAGATGGACAGACCAACTGAAGGAGGACGTAGAGAGAAGAGGCTGGAACTGGGAATACATCACAGACAGAGAAACCTTTCTGGACAGGAAAAGGTGGAAAACAATCGTCTATAATAACCAAGGCTCGTAAACCACACCCGGGAAACTGGAGATGGTCCTCAACGATAATGATGATGATAACCTAATGTCATTTCCTTAGGTATTGGGTCTCCATGTAATATTTTATTGAACAATTTTGTTATAAGCTTTACAAATTTATCACCACCATATTTCATAATTTCCAAATTGATTCCACCTGGCCCAGGAGATTTGCCATTTTTTCCTGTTCTTAATGCCTTAAGCAGTTCGTCTTCTGAAATTTGAATGTCATCACCTTCCTGCTCATTGTTTTCTCGTAATCCTCCTTCTAAGTATTCTTCTCTGTCCTCGTTCAGTACTGTCTGAAAATATCTTTCCCACTCCCTTGGTTTTATCAGCTGCAGATTACTTTTGCTTTTAGTTCCTTGTCGAAGTCCTTTTAATACAGACCAGGCTTCTTGTGATGTCCCAAATCCCAATTTCAATTAACATTTGCACATGTCCTTTCCCATATTTCATTTCTTGCTATACTTATTTTCCTTAGTGCTTCATTCCTTTTGTCCGTATAAATAGTCCTTGCTTCTTCTGACTTATTACTCAGCCAACGATTGAAAGCATTCCTCTTTTCTTTTACTGCTTGCTCTATTTCTTCTGACCACCACTCTGCTTCAGGTTTGCGTTTCTTTTCCTTTATTCCCAATACTTCTGCTGCTATTTTTTTCATATTAAATTTTATGTACTCGTATATTTCTTCAGTGCTTCCATCAAATGATTCACCTAATATATTTCCCATTCTAGTAACAAATAAATTTCTTATACTTTCATCTTGTAAGCTGTTGATGTCATAGAATTTATTTTGATCCTTCTCGATGTGATTCCTTACTGTTGCAATGTTGTTACTCTCTAGGATTTTCCATGGCCAGAAACATTTAATTTTTATCAGATAGTGATCAGATCCACACTGGGCTCCTCTGTATGATCGTACATCACTTGCCTTACAGGTGCTTGTTTGTCTTATGATAATGTAATCTATTATGGATCGAAGTTCTCTAGTATTCTGTTGCCAGGTATATTTGTGAATATCTTTGTGTTTAAAAAATGTATTTGTAATTTTTAAATCAAATTGTTCACATAATTCAATTAATCGTTCTCCATTATCATTACATTCTGCTTATCCGTGTTTTCCCACTATCTTGCAAGATTCTCTTGTTCCTACTCTTCCATTCATATCTCCCATCAAAATCAGTTCTTTCCTTTCTGGGAATTTTTCTATGGTTTCTCGAAGAGTAGTCCACAATTTATCTTTCTCACGGTCTATTGCATCATTAGTGGGGGCATACACCCCAATAATCACAATCTCCCTGGCAAACAGTGTCATTTCAACTACCATAATTCGTTCACTGATAAGTTCCCAATTTGTGATCCTATTTTCCATTTTTTCTGTCTCGTGATGGTAACTCCTGCTTTAGCCCTTGCATCTTTGGGTACTCCACTCCAGATATGTACATAGTTACCAAGTTCTTCCTCTCCTCTACCTTTTCTCTTAGTTTCAGAGAATACAGTAACATCCATCTTGTATGCGTCAAGCTCTGTGGGCAATATGTTCAGTTTCGTGGAGAACCTTGTTCATTCCAGCATCCAAACGCCATTTTCCTTTTTCCATCGCCGTTCCGTCGTCCAGTGATCCAATTTTTCGGAGGCATATTGTTCAGTTTTTTAGCATTTCGTATTTTTTATATGAGTGGGGATTTGGCCCACTGGAAAATCCCCAACCTGGAGGACCAGATATTTTTTTTTCTTCAAGGTGTTCTTCCTTTAGCTAGTTTTGGTCCACCCCGGGTATTTTATTCCCCGGTACCCACCGTATCTGGTGGGCATTTCCCTGTCCGCCGCCCGATGGGAGACTAGCAACTCCACACGAGCGCAATTAAATTATATTTTAAAAAAAGCGAGTAGAGTGCTGATAAATGTAATAATCACTCAAATGAAAAATGCTTTAAGTTCATAAACACATGTATGTGTTTTTTATAGTTATATTGGAGAATACCTGACTTTTCGTTCAAGGAATGCTCCAGTGCTGCAGTATATCGACTTCAGTAACAGTTAAAAGAGAACGGTTTTGCGTTATTTACAATTAGCCATTACCGCAACTTTGTACACGTGGCATCTGAGAGTTGTATTGTTAATTGGTAAGTATTCTTTCTCTTACTCCTGTCCAGAGATACGGTTTCAATCCATCTTCTTCCATTCCTCCTGCCTGTGAGATGGTATTTGGGGATTTTTCGTGGGATTTGGTCCGTCTCCATCTGTTCCTGATGTTTTGTAGTTTTACACAGTGTGGAGAACAGATAAACTGTCAAAGTAATGTTCGATGAACAAAGGGTAGCTCTTTTCTTTCTTAGTTTGATCTCCTGCACACACAAGCAAGGATTACAAGACTGATATTTATCCGGATCGATTTGATAAACTGCAGCACTGTTGCATAGACCTGTAAAAGTAAGGATAAATTCGGTACCCGTATGTATTCGTTACTAAACCAATCAATACCCGTTACTTTCGAATCGATACTCGTTACTTTCGGTACAATCGAGAGCTAGCACGAAGCATCGCATCGAGTCGCGCACGGGATAACTTCGTTACTGTCGTATTGTTTCGTTACTCGTTACTTTTGATGCAATAAAAACTAGCATGACGCATGTTGACATACCATCAAGTCGAGCCTGCAGGCAGAGTGCTACTGACTCCCACTTGTTTCATTTTAAAAAATCAATATCTTTTATATTAATAACAAAAGGTACAGGAGAAACACGCGATTAGATTTGCAATTGTTGTTGCGTCGCGGCTACAACAAACATTCAACATTAAAGCCAGAACCGCATTGATCACATGGATCTTGCGGTAATAGTACAACAACCAACACCAGACGAAACGAATAAAGTCATTGTACCTTGTTGTATGTTTATGGAATTCTGAAATAGCAAAAAAGGGCTGCTAGATATGGTTCTGGAATTATCGCAGAACGCAATAAGTAACAGATATGATAAAAGAGCTGGAATGGGATTCATTGGAAGACAGGAGGAGGGTGAAGAGGGTCGTGGGAGTGTACCAGGCGTATACTGGCGATGAGGCGCGGAAAGATATTGGTGTAAGAAATACAAATAAGGCTTGGAAGGGAAAAGATGACCACGATCACAAGCTGACACTCGATTTCAGGCACAAGGGTGTAGGAAGATTCTCTTTTTTAGAAAAATTATTAATAATTGACCGAAAACGTTGAAAGAATTTAAAGTTAAAATTTATAGAGGGCAAATGTAGGTGGATGCAGGAAAGGGAGGACGATGAGTGGGTTGGGAAATTACTACCGGAGTGTACGCTCCGTTACAATTAAATTAAATATTATTAGAACAAAACAAGAGCAGAGATGTGTATCACAAACTATTAGACAATTTTATATTGTAAATTACATTATAAAATAAAATAGAAGGTATAAAATCTTAAAATAAACAAATTTCATAAATGTTTGAAATCAATAAACCTCAGTAATGAACGATCAATGAAAAAACAGTAACTATCTCAAATTATCCATACAAATTTTCTATTTTCAAATTATGCACTGTAAATTTTAATGTTAAACAAAATAAAATCTATAAAATTAGTCTTCACGTTGTGAAAATTAGTTACCTGCGGGAGCTGGAACGTATTCGTATCTATACGACAAATGCGAGTAACGAAATGAATTTGTGAGTAACGATTCGGTGCTTCGAGTCAGGCGACGAACCCGCTACTCAGTAACGAATACATCGTTACTTTTACAGCTCTACTGTTGCATTCCTTCAACGACAAGTCCGGGTTTATCCAACATAAATTCAAAGTATTTTATATTTGGTGATTTCTAACATGGCGCTCTCCGCTCTTGCACGCTTTCATTATGTGCAATGTCTTTTAAACCCATTTACGTGATGCCCTAACACATAGACATTTTTTTTTAGGGTTTTTGAAAAAAATTACAATTTTTTTAATGCATAAACAGAATTTTATAACACAGTCTACATAAAATTTAGAGGTTGGATGTAAAAAAAAGCCCTGATGTATCGGGAGTTCTGCAAATGTACATGGAAATAATTTTAATTTAATTTAATTGCAATGGAGCACAGGCTCCGGTGGCAATTTCCCTACACACTCATCTTCCCCCTACCTACATTTGCCCTCTACAAACTTTATGTTTTCGGTAAATTATTCATCATTTCTCTTGGTAACTCATTACAATCCCTGACATCCTTACCTAAAAAAGAGAATCTTCCCACACCCTTGTGCCTGAAATCGAGTGCCAGCTTGTGGTCATGGTCATCTTTTCCTTTCCATGCACTACTTTTCATACCTATTGCAATATCTTTCCATGCCTCATCGCCAGTATATCCCCTGTACATTCCCATGACCCTCCTCATTCTCCTCCTGTCTTGCAATGAATCCCATTCCAGCTCCTTTATCATATCCGTCACTGATTGCATTCTGCGATAATTTCCAGAAACAAATCTAGCAGCCCTTTTTTGCACCCTCTCCAACTCCTGTATTTGATACGTAAAATGAGGGTCCCATACAACACTACCATATTCGAGCAATGGTCTGACCAAAGTTTTGTAACCCAATTCCTTGACTTCTCTCGTACATCCCCTCATCACTCTCTCCAACAAGTGCAGAATTTTGAAACCTTTTCCTACCACCTGTCCTATAGTCTCTTGGAGAAACCTTAAAGAAAATTGGTATTATTTATCATCGTGTAAAGTCTGTATCAATGAAGTTAAAACCCCTGAACGTGATATAAAGCAAAACTGTATTGTTTCACTTCATATTACAAAAAACATTCATCACCGAAAAATGACTTACTTGCTTTATCACTGATAAGATATATTTCAAAGAAAATAATAACGTTGTTATTTTACAGAAGCCTAAAAAAAACTTAAATAAATGCTACTGTAATTTACACTTAAAACGCTTAAAATTGTACAAAAAGCCTTTCATATTACCATAACTACCATAAAATATTGTGTTTAAAAAGCTGAGTTTAGCGTCGTAATACAGCTGATAGGTCTTTCTGCATAAATATAACTTCGCTTGTAATCAATGAAATAGAGTACCAATTAAATTAAGATAGTTGCAAAATATTAACAATAAGGCTTTAATATATATCTCATAAAATGTTTTCTTTCACTTACGTAATTCAGAAGTTGTATAAAAAATAACATAAATATTACAGTGTCTTTAACAGTTCTCTTTGAGGGAAAACAGTATCTCTGGTTACCACAATTACGATTGTTGCCGGAAGATGGCGTATTGTGCTCGCTAAGTTGAAGTTAACTGTTACTTTCGTGCAGTTCCTTTATCGAAAACCGGTATCTGCACGGCAATACTGGACGTGTCACTTTCAAGGCGACCGGCCTTGCAACTTTGTAACGAAAGCTGTCGCGCTCAACACAGAAAAAAATGAAGTTACGCAATGTAATTAGCTGTCCTGCATGATCTATCTGCATTTCATGCAAAAGTTGACGAGGATATTCCAGCCCTGTGACATAACTTATTCAAGGGAAGTAACTTTCTTACCGCATGCACAATATTTGGCGCATAACATGGAAAATAAAAGACACCTATTTCGCAAAGCGTGCAAAAATGTGACGGTTTTGATCTAGAGCCCCGTTTGTGGAAGAAAGATCCAACAATCCTGATTTGGTCGAAAGACAATTTAGGATATAACACTGTTTCAAAGCTCCTGGGCTGAATGCCGCAGGGTACACGGATATTAGTCGATCGGCGTGGCGCCGCAATTTAATGATGGATTCTGATGAAACAAATCGAATGTATAGGATTATATATATATTCGTTAATTTTAGAGATATTGAAACCTAATGACCAGTTTTAGAAATAGTTCCTTGTGTTTTAGGTAACGTTTTTCATCCAGTGTAGGCTGTATTTGAGGGGTGGCCAATTCGCGACTCGCTGTATGTCGCCTTCCAACCGGCTGAACTTGATTATTACATGCGTAAACTTCAACTTTCAACGGTGATATAACACTAAGGTAAGTTGAATTTAAACCAGTGTCATCATCACTCGCTTAATCTTGCGCAGGTTTGCCATAGAGACTCAGGGGTGTAACTTTCAGCGCGTTAGTGGCTCGAGTCCTCCAGAAATGGTTGCAAAACTTGATAGTTTTTTTAAAAAAATTGATTGAAAATGAGGCTTGTAAACCTGATAAATTATCGTTCCATTATTCATGTAGGTAATTTTTTGTTCCATATTCAAAAAATTGAATCATGCCATGAGCTTGGTTATCAAAACAATGAACTTTCTTATATCGAATGGGTTGAATCAATACGAATTCCAAGAATTCCTCAAGTATTTGGAGTCAGAGTATAATGACTTTAGATTTTGTGCGAAAGTAAGATAATGTTATAAACAGTGTTTCATTTGGACCAAGTTGGAAAGTATCACAGAGCGTGGATTCCGTTTCTAGTAGACATAACAAGCCACTTAAATAACCTGAACATTCGTCTGCAAGGTAAAGACCAACTGGGTTGACATTGATGATGCATTTGAATGGAAAACATGGGTTAACAGAACAATAGTTGAAAAATAAAATTCTCACTAACTCTAACACATTGTCGGAATAAATATGGATCATTGATATCTGACTAAAACCTTGAGTTTAAAAACCGATTTCAAGATTTAAGACACCGTATTCCGTTATCTGAATTTCCAGAGCCATTATCCATAGAAGTAAATTCATTGCCAGGAAATTTGCAAATGATAAATTTTGAAATGGAGTGTGACGCTGAGATTAAAGAGAAACTGCACTAGGTTGATTTAAAGCAATTCTACAAAAAAAAAGTACAAGGAGAATGTCCTGCGTTTTAAAAACATGCTTTGCTGATAGTTTCGCTACCTGAAAACACCGATGTGTGTGAACGGCATTTCAGTCTGCTCTCAACACACCTGACGAATCAGAATCACCAAAGTTCATGTGGAGAAATTTTTGCGGTTCTGTCAAACAAAGGCAAAAGGCGCATTTAAATAATTACATTTTTAAAACTTCATTAAATATCAATATATAACTTCTGATGATTTCTTCTTCATAAAAAAATTTAGTGTTTTTTTTCCAAGATAGTATTACACGTAGCTGTAAAAATTCTATTGGCCCAGCTGCTGGTAAGGTTGGTCACAGCTTCTGGTAAGGTTGGCCACAGCTGCAGGTAAGATAGGCCACCTCTGCAGCTAAGGTTGGTCACAGCTGCTGGTAAAGTGGTCCACAGCTGCTAGTATGGTAGGCCCAGATGCTTCTAAGGTTTGCTCAGCTGCTGGTAAGGTTTGCAACACCTACTGGTAAGGTGGGCCACAGCTGCTGGTAAGGTAGGACCAGCACCTGCTAAGGTTAGCTCAGCTGCTGGTAAGGATGGCCAGCTACTGATAAGGTTGGCCACAGCTGCTGGTAAGGTGGGCCACAGCTGCTGATAAGGTGGGCCTCAGCTGCGGATATGGTAGGCCACAGCTGCCGGTAAGGTGGGCCTCAGCTGCGGATAAGGTAGGCCACAGCTGTTGGTAAGATGGGCCACAGCTGCTGATAAGGTGGGCCTCAGCTGCGGATAAGGTAGGCCACAGCTGCCGGTAAGGTGGGCCTCAGCTGCGGATATGGTAGGCCACCTATCCTGCAAAGGTTGACCACTGCTACTGGTAAGGTGGGCCACAGCTGCTGGTAAGGTGGCCACAGATGCTGTTAAGGTTGCCCAACATGCTGCTAAGGTTTGTTCAGCTGCTGATAAGGTTTACCAGTTGCTAGTAAGGTAAGCCACACCTGCTTCTAAGGTGGACCACAGCTGCTGATAACGTAGGCCACCACTCCAGCTTATGTTGGCCACAGCTGCTGGTAAGCTATGCCACCTCTGCTGCGAAGGTGGGACAATGCTGCTGGTAAGGTTGGCCCAGCTACTACGTACTAAGGTTGACTCAACTGCTGGTCAGGTTGGAAAGAAACTGCTAAGGTTGGCCGCAGCTGCTGGAAAGGTTGGCCCAACTGCTGGTATGGTAGGCCACCTCTGCCGCTAAGGTTGGCCACAGATGCTGGTAAAGTGGGCCATAGCTGCTGCTACAGTTGGTCGAGGTGCTGGTAAGGTTGGCCACAACTGCTGGTTAGGTTGGCCCAGGTGCTGGTAAGGTAGGCCACTGTTGCTGGTAAGGTTGGCCCAGCTGCTGGTAAGGTTGGCTCAGGCACTGATAAGGTTGGCCACAACTGCTGGTTAGGTTGGCCCGGGTGCTGGTAAGGTTGGCCAAAGCTGCTGCTAGGGTTGTCCCAGCTCCTGGTAAGGTTTGCCAGCTGCTGGTGAGGTAGGTCACCTCTGCTGCTGAGGTTGGCCACAGCTACTGGTAGTGTGGGCCGCAGCTGCTGGTAAGTTCGGCTCAGCTGCTGCTAAGGTTGGCCAGCTGGTGGTAAGGTTCACCTGCAGCTAGTAAGTTTGACCACAGCTACTCCTAAGGCGTACCACAGCAGCTGATAATGTAGGCCACCACTGCTCCTACTGTTGGCCACAGCTGCTGGTAAGGTAGGCCACAGCTGCTGGTAAGGTTGGCTCAGCTGCTGGTAAGGTTGGCCCAGCTGCTGCTAAGGTTGTCCCAGCTCCTGGTGAGGTTGGATCAGCTGCTCGTATGGTTGGCCCAGCTGCTGGTTAGGTTGACCCAGCTGCTGATAAGGTTGGCTCAAGTGCTGGTAAGGCACGCCAGCTGCTGGTAAGGCTGGTCACCTCTGCTGCTAGGGTTGGCCACAGCTGCTGGTAATATTGGACACTGCTGCCGGTAATATAGGTTACCTCTGCTGCTTAGGTTGGCCATAGCTGCTGGTAAGAGGGACAAAGCTGCTAGGAATATACGCCCAGCTTCAGCAAAGGTTGGCTCAGATGCTGGTGAGGTCAGCTTAGCTGCTGGTAATGTCAGCCATAGCTGCTGCTATGTTAGGCTCAGCTTCTGGTAAGTTTCTCCAGCTGCTGGAAAGGTGGGACACAGCTGCAGGTAAGGATGGCCCAGCTGTACTAAGTTTGACCTAGCTGCTTTTATGGTTAGACCAACTGCTGGTAAGGTTGGCCACATCTGCTGGTAAGATAGGTCACAGCGGCTGGTAATGTTGGCCAAACTGCTGGTAAGGTTGGCTAGCTGCTGCTAAGGTTGGCTCACCGGCTGGTAATGTTGGCCAGAGCTGCTTGTAAGGTAGGTCACTTCTTTTGTTAAGGTTGGAAACAGCTGGTGCTAAGATGGGTCACAGCTGCTAGTAAGTTTGGCCCATCGGCTGCTAAAGTTGGCTTAGTTGTTGGTACGGTGGGCCACAGCTGCTGATAAGGTAGGCTACCTCTGTTGCTAAGATTTGCCACAGGTGCTGGTAAGGAGGGCCAAAGCTGCTGGTAAGGTTGGCTCAGATGCTGGTACAGTTGGCTACAACTGCTGGTAAGGTAGGCCTAGCTGCTGGCAAGGTGGGCCAGCTGCAGTTAAGTTTGGCCACAGCTGCTGGTAAGATGGGACACAGCTGCTGGGAAAGTACGCCCAGCTGCTGTAAAGGTTGTCTCATCTGCTAGTGCGGTCTGCCCAGCTGCTGGTAGGGTCAGCCACAGCTGCTGCTCAGGTAGGCTCAGCGGCTGCTAAGACTGGCCAGCTGCTGGGAAGTTGGGACACTACTGCAGGTAAGGATGGTACAGCAGCTGCTAAAAATGACCCAGCTGCTTTTAAGGTCGGCCCATCTACTGGTAAGGTTGGCCACAGCCGGTGATAGAGTTGACCACAGCTGCTGGTAAGGTTGGCCCAGCTGCTGCTAAGGTTGGCTCAGCTGCTGGTAATGTAGGCCACCACTGCTTCTTAAGTTGGCTCAGCTGTTTGT
>CM061918.1:11951772-12010030 GCA_031002005.1 Vandiemenella viatica
TGAGCGTTGCTTTTATGATTTTGCCAATTTGTGTTAATGTTAACGGTAAATTCGCTCAGACTTGTAATCGCCAGTGATAAGAAGAATAAATGTCACATTGTGACAATTTTTCCTAAAATTCCAACCAACGTCGAGATTCTTGCAAAAGTATAAATTCCCCAATCCTTCGTAAATTAAAATTAAAATCCACAATTATTAATCATAAAGGTATGAAAGATAATTGTAATGTGGAATGCCCACCAAGGCACCTACCACATAAATGTCGCCCAACGCTGGTGCCAGATGAGACATTACTTCTTAATGTCTGCGAACTTGGTGGCATAATTCCAAATTATACAATTTGGAGCCCAAATTCAGAAAGTTTCATGGAATGTTGCACATGGTTTTTGGCTGTTTTATTATTCTTGTAGTCAATAGATACTTCATACAAGATTTTATTTTGATGTTTCACTTGTATTTTAATGCATAAAGTTCATTTTGTTTCAATGCATAAAATTTATTTTGTTTCAACGCTTTAAAAGGAAGTTCATTTGTGCACTTCAATTGAGATGCAATACACTTTGTATTGTAACAATTTTGTGATCATTTTTCAAATTTTTAAATGAGTAACGTCAGTGTTGATTTCTTAATGCATGGTAGCTTGTAAGAAAATTAAAGACACGCATGTTTTGCCCATGTGTTTGAAAGTAAGTCTGCTTTCATGGTGTTGTGTTGCATGATTCATCGTTGCTTTTCTCTTGTTGTATTTTGGAGGGTATATGTATTTGTGTGTATTGAAATTCGCGGTATTTTTTGTTGTTGTGAGTCTAGATTTCGTCATTGCACAATTGCGGTGTAAATTCATTCGTTGTGTGTTCTTATGAAGCTGCGATCCCGTACATAAAAGATTTCGATATGGAAGTCAGTCTGATAGGCAAAAATCTCCCGAAATCATGAACGATCAGGTTCAGTTAACGGAACAAAAGCGAAATATTGGCTGCAGGCGAGGGCAACGCAATTTCTGAAGTTCCGACCCGCTCATATAGTTCGCAGTCTACTTTGTCGCCACAGGAATATGGAAATTTTCCTTCACCTGTCGGTGAGACGACACAGAATACTCCCGCACATTCAGAACAGACCCAACAAATATCACAATGCCGGTAGAATCACCACCCCTATCGCCGCAAATGCTAAACATGTTAATGACTGCAATCAATTCACTAAAAGGGAAAATAAGAGAAGTTCGGATTTGCTTAGCCAATCGAATCAACAACTAAAGCAGGATTTAAGCCAACAAATTAAGCCTGCAAATTAATTCACAAAACAGGAATCAAGCCAGCAATTTCTGGAATTAAACAAGCGTTTTGATTCACAAAAGGAGGAAAATAAGAGAAATTCGGATTTGCTTAGGCAGAGTTTTGATTCGCAAGCTGCGATATTAACAAACTTGGACGAAAAATTATCCACCTTACGTTCTGAGGTCACAAAAGAAATATCTGAATTCAAGTCTGAGATAGCTAAAATGTTTCTAAGCTGGAAAAGGGTACGGAAGAAGTAAGATCTACCTGTGCTTCTTTGCAAACGGCCAACAAACAATTATCCAAAAGACTTGACGCCACCGACCTGTCCATTGAACAGATGCGAAACGAGAACGGCCAAAACCTAGGACAAATTTCGGAATTTGTTCACAAGGTCAAAGACCTTACTGAACAAAACATCCGAAAACTTGACTCGGAGGTGACTGCCGTAGCAAGTTCGGTCGAACTCGTTAAGACGGCACAAAACGAATTAAAATTGTCACAGGACGAACTGTCGGAAGCCACTAGTTCTAAGCTCTTACGGCTAGAAACTAGAATGAAAGAACTAAGTAGTTCTAATGCCGGCAATGTTCAAATTCAAGGTAGTGGCATGTATTACGCAGCTGCCCATATTGAATTAAAGCTCCCATATTTCGGATCCCGTAAAGACATTAATCCGAAAGCATACCTCGCTGAAATGGAGAGGTACTTTCATATAAAAGGGGTTCCCGAAGCGATGAAGCTGATCCTGGTTGAGCAGTCATTATCAGAAGCCGACCGTCTTTGGTTTCAAATCACTTGCGAACCGGAAATGTCATACGACGAGTTTCGGAAAGTGTTTCTTGAAACATTCTGGTCTAGCAAGATCCAAAACCAAGCGAGAATAAAATTGTATCAGGGCAGATATGTTCCGAAGCAAAATTCATCTATGGAGAGATATGTGAATAAATTGCTAGTCCTCACTAGGCAGTTCGATGTTCGGATGTCGGACGGGGAGTTTGTGGAAATGGCCACGGCACATTTCGGTTCACAAGTCCAATCCCTAATAAATCCAGTTCTTATACGTACTGTGCCAGAGTTGCTGGACACGTTAAGGAATTTAGATCGGATAGGGCGGCAAGCATGTAACTTTGAGCGGCGGGAAACCGACAATGATAGCTTGGAACCGCAAGTAGAGATGAGGCCACACGAAACTAACGGGAAAGGACGCTCGCATAAAAATTCCCAAAGAGGAAATTTTTATAACAAGCGACAGCCCGATGCCGATGGTGAACCACGTCGTAATAACGGCGATACAAATGGAAAGCCGGGAAATTCATTTTGGAAGAACGGGAATGACCGCGGAAGTGGCAAGAATTTTGGCAAGGAACGGGCTACAATTAATGCAGTTGCCGTAGAATACGAGGATTCCAAAGTCCAAGGCCAGCAAAAGGAAGAAATATGTGCGATAGGACGGCCGCACCCGGAAACGATGCGCCGCAATGAGGCCTTCCGGGGGACACTAGAATGGTGGAATGCATCAATATAAACAATTTGGCCTACTGGCGTGGTGAGGGGCCGGAAAATAGCGAAGACGACGCTAATATGGATTCCCAAGGCGAAATAAGCAGATGCACCAAGTGTCCCCAAATATCGATCATAGCATACGGAATAAAGGCTAACGTGTTAGTCGACTCCGGATCTTCTGTCTCCGCAATCTCACAAAAATTTATGTTACAATTGAAGAGCAAAAATCCGCGGTTGAAAGTAATCCCGACCACTCAAGTTACGGTGGTGCCTGCCCTCGGGAAAAGAGAAAAGATCGTCAGCTCGCAGGTGTTCATCCCGATGAAAATCGCCAACAGCGAATTATCGCTTTCAATGCTGGTTATCCCCGGATTGACCCAAGACGTGATTATTGGTTGCGACCAACTTGAAAAACGTCGGGTAATTCTGGATTGGGGGGAAGGAACCATCAAGCATTTGGTGCCAGAGGTATTGCACTGGAAAAGCGAGGCTCACTCGCAAAATCTGGAAATAAAGATTTCCGATAGAGTGCAAGATCCCGCGGAACAAAATAGCGAGCGTATTCACGGGGAAGGAGCAGCCATAAGCGCTTTAGCTGACGAACGAAGCCTCATTCTTGAGAATTTGACCGCTAAGGTCCAAGAAAAAATTAATTTGGCAGTAGCACAAAAGCGTGAGCTGTGTAAAGTCTTGGAAGAGAACTTGCAGGCGTTTTCGTACCGTCCCGGGGAGATACGCAATTATGTGCACAAGTTCCGGGTCAAGGACAATACGCCGCTGAAGGGACGCACGTATAGTATCCCACACAAGTTGCGGCAGGCAGCCCAGGTAGCTGTTGCGGAAATGGAGCGGAATGGGATCATTACCCCACGTCCTTCCATGCACCTCAACCCGGTCACTTTTGTTGTTAAGAAGGACGGGTCGGTTCGACCTTGTCTCGACGCCAGACTACTTAACCAAAGAAGAGGCGGACGGGGAAAGAGAACGGAACGGATTCAGGACCTCATGACGCGGTTCCACGGGAAGCCCTGGCTGACCACTCTAGACGTGACGTCAGGGTTTCAATCAGGTGGTACTAGATGAAGAGTGCCAGCCATATACTGCGTTTGTCTTCC
Organism: Vandiemenella viatica; assembly: GCA_031002005.1. NCBI lineage: Eukaryota > Metazoa > Arthropoda > Insecta > Orthoptera > Morabidae > Vandiemenella > Vandiemenella viatica. The sequence goes on from CM061918.1 coordinate 11,955,671, forward strand.
AAGGAAGGCAGATGTGTTTTAAAAGGTTGCCATTCGGGATAAAGGACGCCGCTTCCGCTTTTATTAGGGCCATGAATTACGTGTTACCGCCCGAGGTTAAAGAGTTCTGCTCGGTGTATGTCGATGACCTTCTCATCGCGTCCGAAACGTTTCAACAACACTTGACGCATTTGGATACGTTACTGAAAGTAGTGGCAAAGAGCGGGCTCACTCTACGGCCGGACAAGGCCACTTTATGCGCTCACGAAGTCGAATATTTGGGATTCAGAATTACTCCCGAAGGGATTTCGCCTTCCCCGAACAAGATACGGGAAATCGAAGAAATGGCGCCGCCTACCAAATTAAAGGAGCTCAGGAGTTTCTTAGGAGTGTGCGCGTATTACAAAGGGAATGTGCCAAACTTTGCGCAAATCCTGCATCCCCTATATAGCCTCTTAAAAGGGGGACGGAAATGGGAATGGCGGGAGCCACAACAGGCCGCATTCCTGAGGATTAAGCAAATCTTTGCGGAACAAATTTGCCTGGCCCATGTGGATTTTCAACAACCATTTTATTTGTACACCGACGCCAGTTATCTTGGAATTGGCGCCTGTCTTCACCAAAAGGGGAGGATGGTAACATGAAAATTGTTGCAACGGCAAGTCGAACACTAAGGCCGGCAGAGGGACGATATTTTATCTGCGAACTTGAGATGCTTGGAATATTTTATGCAGTACAAAAATTTAAACAGTATCTATGGGGTAGTGAAACCTACTTAAGAACTGACCATCAAGCTCTCACTTTTCTCAGAAGCGCCACGTTTACGAACAACCGGATTGCTCGCTGGGCGATGTTCCTGCAGCAATTTAATATACACATCGAGTATTGTAAAGGGTCGGAAAACGTGATGGCGGATTATTTAAGTCGCAACGCTAGAGACCACCCTTCCGAGGAACAAAGACGCCTCCGGGCAAACGAGGTGCTAATCTCTGCCATAACCCTTGCCGATGGCACGACCTCGGCGGAATTGAAGGAAAAACTTATATCGGCTCAAGAGCGGCAGGCCGACATAAAACGGGTTCGTGCGTACTTGCGACGAGGAGAATACGCGGACGATGTACACATCCGCAACATAGCAATGCTGTGTACAATGGAAGGAAATGTTTGCTTCCGAAGGGAGGACGCTAACAGCCGTTGGAAGATATGGCTTCCAGAGTCGCTGAATTCCTCGATCGCGAGTACATACCACATTCAGTGCGGACACCCGGGGACAGAGCGGTTGTACCACACGATCCGCGCGGAATATTTCGCCAAGGCACTCCGGAAGAGCGTCGCGAAATGTACGCGCACGTGTGAAATTTGCCAGAAGGCAAAACACCCTAACATGAGGACGGCAGGACCATACGCGCCAATGGTACCGAAGGGGCCAAACGAATTAACTTGTGTCGACCACTTCGGCCCGATCCCGGCCGGAAGATATGGATTCCGACATGTGTTCCTCGTGCTAGATGCGTTTACAAAATATGTTAAATTGTATCCAGTTGCAAAGCTCAGCACGAGAGGATCGCTGAAAATAATGTTCGAGCGATACATACCCCATTGCGGACCAATGAAAGCCGTGTTGTCAGATCATGGTAGCGTCTTTTACAGCCCCAAATGGAGGAAGGCTTTTGAAGACAGGGGAATAAAAGTATTTATTCTTCTATACGATGTCCTCAGGGTAACAACAGCGAGAGATTTATGCGTCAACTGAGTGTATATATGCGAACACTAATTGGGGACAATCACGCTTCATGGGTAAAGCATATTCCTACAATAGAAAACTATTTTAACTACACTGTGAACTGCGCGACGTTATATCGCCCCATTGATTTGCAGTTCGGAGCTCAGGCCGCTATGTTGGCAGAGAAAGTAGTACGTTTCCCGAAGGACCAACCTCCCAAAAACTTGGAAAATGACCTAAATAGGGCGTACGAATTTCTGATGGAGAAGGCGACTAGGCGGCAGCTCAAGCATGATCAATCCAAAACGCAGACGTTCGAGGTTGGCCAGCAGGTTTTGCTGAGAACAATAACTCCTTCCGACGCACAGCGGAAGGTGATATCGAAGTTTTTTCTGCTATATTCCGGGCCTTATTCGGTTGCCAGAGTGATCTCGAAGAATTGTTATTTGTTGACGGACGGACAAACCGAGATCGGGCCTCATAACGCCCGGAATTTAAAGCCATTTCATACAAAGTAACGGTTTCGAAAGAGTGGGGAAACAGCTACCATCGAACAGCTGAGGTCATTAGCAGGTAGCAGCTGAACTCAACCGGCAGGTTCCTAGAATTCTGGCAGGTAGCGATACCCAGATGAATGGAAGGGAAACAAAGTTCCACGCCTCGTTCTAGCGGTATTTCGCGTACCCTTACTGTAAATTGTATAGTATTCCGTAAATTAGATTAAAACTATTGTTGGACAGCATACATTTAGCTCAGAATTGTGTGCACTCAACGAAAATAATTTCAAGTTTATATTTGCTTTATATAGATTTGTAGTATTCTGCTAGCGTGAAATCTCAAAATTGCTTTGTATTGGCAAACGGAAAACCTGAGATCGACCGTTCTATGCACAAAGCTTACGACCTTTTCATACAAGCTAAAGAAGCATAAGTGTATAAAAGGAAAATATTCGCTAACTGGGATGGATTTTCGGCTTAAAACGTGGAGTAACGGACATGTTAAGAGGTTATAATAACTCCTAAATAAAGAGAAAATTTTATTCTTTGAATGTCGAGATAATCTCGAGTCATCAATAGACCCATTGTGAAGGAATCGTAATGTTACTGAGGAATGATAGTTACGCTATTCATTATCCTTTCATTTATGTGCGGAATGGTTATATTTGGGTCCGCTTGTATGCCAAAGATGCTACAGCGACTTTGGTTGACGATGACAAAAGTTCACGTCAAACCGCATAATGTGTATAATGTCTCATATGGGAATGGTAAATTTTATAGAATTCCATTACATATACCCATGAGCAAATACAGGTACCTTTCGCCATGAAATTCGCAATCACTTCACAGATGGTATATTACAAGTTAGAGATGTCGACCAATGAAGACTATTAGGAGACCACCTAACATTCAACGAGTAAGGTTCATATTTACGTAACAAACGAAGCATGTACTTACATCGTTCATTCCACACACGTTGAATTATAAGTAAATGCCGCGTCATTAAAATCTAAGATTACAGTTAATGATATTTGACCATGAACACGAACACATCTTCTCTCTGAAATGCTTATTGAATTAACCGTCGGTCATGACGCAAATCACGTCACCGAATCCGACTAAACTATTCCGTTGTTTTGAGATTAAACCCGCGCAATGTAATGAGATATTTTACGCTCACCTCTAGCATCTTTATGGATGTTTGTTGAAGCCAGAATTATTTTTATGCACATGAGTAAAACATCACGCTAAATTGTAAATACAATGTATAGTTCAACCACTTTCTGCATAAGTGTTCTGACAATGTTTTGTTTTATTAATGTGTTTCATTTTATTAATTTAATGATAAGATTTGATACAAGTTATTTTCAAGATTATTATTTAAACATGTATGGAAATAATTTATTTTCATGTCTATTTTAGTATTGTGTTTAATTTAACTTTGTATTTGGGAAGGCTACCTGAATTCACGTGCTTCTGTTTGTAAAGAATTGTAAGACGGCCAAAAGGACATATGATCCCGTTATATATTCACCTTACAAGGCAGGAATACCGATGGTTATTGGAATCACATTTAAAATTAATGTAATTATAAAAATGCTTAAGTTTTTGTTGAGTCACAATGGAGATAGAATTAGGTAGTTAAAAATAAAATTATTGTACCATAATTTCATTTTTCACCAACGGCCGGCCATATTGTAACGAGCCGCGCTGTCGCCACGTTACAAGGTGCATTTTTTATTATATATGTAATAATATAAGAGTAATTTACATAAATCTTGGGCGACCACGTGAATAGATTTTTGTTGTAATTTTATAAAGTACGCAAGATTCCAAGTGAGGACTGTAATGAAATGGTGAACTTATACAGTGTATCGTAGCAAAGCGAATATTCAAGAATTATTGAGCTATGTAGGCTTGAAGCTAATCTTGGTGTTCCCGAGCCTTGGCGACAAAAAGTCGCGGATTTGGGATTTGCCAGACCACACACCCTGCTCCCTGGGGATGGGCGGTCAACGACGTCACTCTCCTGGCGGGAAAAGCCTGCCGTCCGAAACCCGAATGTTCTCTCGTCCCGGCGAACTTAGCCGAATATGTCCGACCTCTGTTGGATTCTTTGGCCAAATCACATATCGAGGATATCCACGTGACATTAGGTGCCGACCTGAAGGGTCCAATCAAAATGAGCGTATAACTCAAAATCCTGGGAATTTTTGTTGTATGTGAGCTTCGAGACTACAAATGGGCGGAGCAAGAAGTTTCCTCGTGGACCGAAGAGCGAGGAGCTGGGATTCTACATTCTAACTTCGATCGCACCAGTCTGAGGTTGACTTGGAAAGTTGACTTCTTTCGCTAACCGCAGCTTGCCTTGCTGGAGCAAGGTTATCACCGCAACTCAGCCGGTAATGCGATGATGCGCATTGCCAGACCAGAGATGCCTATAGCCGACTTGTGAGATAATCTCACATATCGTGGGTCCGCTACACTCATCACAGACATCAGACGCAGAACTACAATGGTAATTGATTACGACCAAGCCATGTGATTGTGCATTCCGTGAAACAGAACCCGTAAGCGACTTTGAGAGGATAGGTCCATGTTCTCACTTTGAATTGTAAAAACCCCTGAGCTAGCGGCATAATTTGCCAGAACTAGTTATTTTCGAATGATATATTGTTCATTCTGGCGCCCATGATTTTCTTTTTAACTGTAAAGTCACAGTATTATGATGCCTTTGTCTGAGGTAGTCATAACTTGTATTTTTCATTGTTTCCAGTTGTCATTATTTCTTGCATTTTGATTCTGAGATATTTAAAAGTAAATATACAATTGTTTGCTTGCCCATGACGGCTAATTGTAACTCTGAGCGTTGCTTTTATGATTTTGCCAATTTGTGTTAATGTTAACGGTAAATTCGCTCAGACTTGTAATCGCCAGTGATAAGAAATAAATGTCATATTGTGACAATTTTTCCTAAATTCCAACCAACGTCGAGATTCTTGCTAAATTAATAAATTTCCAATCCTTCGTAAAAATTAAAATTAAAAATCCACAGTTATTAATCATAAAGGTATGAAAGATAATTGTAATGTGGTTTGCCCACCAAGGCACCTACCACAATACGTGCGAACAGATCGCACCAATCCGAACCCAGGGAATGTAACTTGATTCTGTCCACTGTAAGCGCTTGTGTCGCGCTAACATACGCGAGGGCGACGACATCATAAACTGTTTAGATTTGGATTTGGTCGCGCGATGGACGTTGACAACGTAAAGGCGCCGACAGACCTTGCAGCTCCAGCAAAAACAATTAAAACTTACATAAAAGTACTTGAAATCATTAGGAAATGTTTTTAAATGAAAATAGAAATATATACAAACACATAGCAGTATATTTACGAAACCAAACACTCTAAACAATTCAAAATCTCAATCAAAATATTATGGCCCACATAACATTTTTAATTACGGTCCTCTAATATTCCATACACTCTGTTGTTTTTAATACATTCAGTACAGTGATTCAGTTAATTTAAAGCATTTTAATCCATCGAAACACAACACGTCCATGGAATAATTATAAGATTTGCAATCAATTTCTTCGTTTCTGTCTGAAACAGATATTCGATTTATTATGCGGATTGTAATTAGTGGCGGGAGACGTATATTATTACATATTAAGTTTGTGTTTTTTGTCATATCCATAAAATTACAAAAGTATTTAACGTTTGCATAATATTACGAACAAAATGCCGTCAATTTATAAATATTATTCTCGGCGTAGTTCATTTCACCTAGTTTATATAACGCTACTAGTTTACTCGAATTTGGCTGAAAATTATTTCTGCCGTCCTTTCGAATTAGTTTTTTTCTCCATTTTCACACACTTAATTGTTCTCTTAACATAAAACTATTTTTAGTGTACCAGTATATTTTCAAGATAAAGTTAAAAAGATTAAGATGAATTAAAATAGTAGACCGTTTCGCCAATGATAGGATGTGAGAATGGAAATTTTGTCGATTTATTGGTTAAACAAAGAAATTTACGTTTGTTTTTTTAATTAAAAACTAAATAAATATGTATTAAGGAATTATTGTTCTATTTTCTTTCGTTATATCCACTGACATCAAGGAGAAATGGAATGGGTTACGGGTACAACGGAGAACTGGGGACAGAGTCGCGCGAATCTGCTTTCAGTGGCGATACGCCTCGACACAGGCTGGTCGGTTCTATTGAATACGCAGCCTAGGGCAGGAGACATCTACTGCAGCTCTCTTCATACGATACCTCATTGCAGCGGTTTAGTTTTTATTTATTTGTAAAAACTTTAATATATACTAGGCCTCTTGAAAAAAAAAAAAAAAGTGTATTTTCGTGTATAACTGAATATCTTGCAGCATTTTCATTCGACGGCAATGTTTTATATTGTTGAGTTTACAAGAAAAGTATTTCGTGCATAAAAAGTTTCAAACAGATCAGCATGTTAAGACAAGTCTTCATTATCCCCGCAACAGGAACTTCTGACGTGTTTCGCTCACGGAGTAAATTGAATCGCTGAGCACGTACGATAGTCATTAGCTAGGCATTCACACACATTTGTGCGCCAGCAATTCCGTGGCGATCCATATAGACGATAAAATGTGTGTGTTAATTGTCTAACGACGAGCCGCATCACAAGCCAATAACAATCGTTACAGATTTGAACGTGGCGAGTAAGCGCGACGGTAACCATACACACAGATACCTCTCTTAACAACTTACTCGCGGCAGATAAGACTTGGTTAGTGTCTAACAAGTTAAGTAAGATGAGCAGAGAATTTGTAGCTCATTTAATTGTGACATATCAGCAACAAACTCCATTGTGAAAGGTGAAACTAAAAGAGTATGCGAACAGAAGTTTAAAAAAATTAGGATATAGTGCATTGGTAGAGGTTTGTGCGAAATATAATATAAAAGTTGATAGTGCATTAATAAAAAAAGAAAATCCACTCTTTGCGGAGTACTATATAAAATATATAAGAAATATATAAAAAAAATGAAAATTCGACAAGAAGTGGAATAGGCGAAGACAGAATCTACAAAACTACAAGGTGTACAACTTTGCTTCCGCCGTTTTTTTCCTCAAAAATATGACCCTTTATTGAACAAAATGCTTACACAGATATTATTCAAAGTAATGTCCATCGCTGCCCACAACTTTTTCCCATCTTTCCGGCAGTGTGCGAATGCCGCGTCGCAAAAATTGTTCATCTCTGGAGGCGATCCACGAAACAATCCACTCTTTGACATCTTCATAAGATCGGAAGTGTTGCTCAGCCAGGTCGTGGGCCATTGATCGGAACAAGTGATAATCAGAGGGAGCAACGTCAGGAGAATACAGCGGGTGGGGTAGGACATCCCATTTCAACGTTTCCAGGTACGTTTTGACCACTCTTGCAACGTGGGACCTAGCATTGTCGTGCAGCAAAATCACCTTATCGTGCCTCTCGCTGTATTGCGGGCGTTTGTCTTTTAATGCTCGGCTCAAACGCATTAATTGCGTTCGATATCGATCACCTGTGATTGTTTCACTTGGTTTTAACAGCTCATGGTACACGACGCCGAGCTGGTCCCACCAAATGCAGAGCATGATCTTGGACCCATGAATGTTCGGTTTGGCCGTCGACGTGGAAGCATGCCCGGGATACCCCCATGATACTGGAGAGCATTCGATGAGACTCAGCCGCAGTTTTCTTCATATTGAAACAAAAAAGCAGAGCCTCCCGCAAATGACGAGAATTCGGCTCGTACACTGACATTTTCAATCGAGAACAACGTTACGATGCCCATACAAATCGACTAATGTTTGAATGAGGTTATGTTGACGAAGCTCACAGCTAACTGCCTGACGTCTGCGATATGTTTATCTCGACCGCTACTTACCACTGTAGCCAACTATTGAAAAACGGCGGAAGCAAACTTGTACACCTTGTAATTTACGCTATTACTACGACTTACTACTGTTTATGAGAAATCAACACGAACCATTGGACAGTATCAGCAATATAGGAAGTCCAAATTTTGAAGGGGAAGATGTATCTGTGCATTTATGTAATACTGAAGAAATCGAAGAAAATGCTTTTCAAATAGTACAAGTAGCAGTATATGATCGTGTTTATAATCTACCTGCAACCACTTTTTTTGTCATACAGTCCGTTTCTTTTTCTTTTTTTACAGTTCTAAAATAAGCTGCTGCACGAATAAATACATTTTTTTTTGTTTAGAACTTAAAAACATGATTCTTTTCAATATTGTCACGTCGCTTGTAACATAACCTCACTACACTTGGCTCGCGATGTTTTGGAATTCCCAGTGAGCCGCGAGCCAGGAAATCATGACGGATAAATCCGTAGACCACTACCATAAACACAACAATTTGAGCGCGGCGAGCCAGCTGAACGACAAATGTGTGGAACTGATGTTCCTGTGTATGGGCTCTGACAAGTATAGGATCGTCGCGAGAATATCCGCGCGTAAATGTGTGTTTGTTTGTATGGGCAGCTATTTGGGAATGTAAATAAACTGATTTCATCAACAGTTAGAGTGTTTCTTAAGGTTTCTGCTCGCAACAATGAAGCTGTACTGTCCTTCAATGGACATTACGTGGCCATTAAAGGCGTAGAAAATAACTTCGATAATGCAGAGGCTGTGGCAGTTTGTCAGTTCAAGGAAGCATTAACGGTTCTATTCTGTGGTTAGAACTCGTATTTCCCACGTACTTGAGAGTATTAAAAAGCTTGGCATTCACTAAGTCTATACGGTCAACGAATAAAATCCGCCAACTGATATCGCTTGTAAAATTAAATAAGAGTTTGAAAACATTTTGATTAAAACCCCGGTTTGTTTGTTGTTGTTGGTGTTTTAGGGCGCGTCAACAGCTTTGAATCTTTATTAATGGGGCGGGTTGAATTTTTGCCACAAACAATAAGTGCTTATCATTGAAATTCAGATACCAGCCAGTAACCTCTGTGGATGTGGAAAGATCTTTTCCCATTTATAAAAATATTTTGAGTGAACGAAAATACTTTCTTGCCACTGAACATTTGAACAGTACCTGACTGTTTACGTTAACGAAAGTAAAATAAAAAGTGAAATAATTGTTTAATGTCGAATTTATCAGTATGTTATTCAATTAACCCCGAATTGTATGCTGATTTATAAACAAAAAAAAATACTTTTTTATTATTTAATGTTGCATATTTTGACATTTTCATCATATTTCCACAGCCTTAGCTCTGTCTTACTCTGTTGCTGAATACTGCTGCCCATCCTGGATCAATAGTGTCCATACAAAGAAGGTAGATGTGCAACTCAATCAGGCAATGAGGATAATTACGGGATGTATTCATAGTACGAACACCATATGGCTTCCAGTACTATGCAACATCTCACCCCCAGCACTAAGAAGATCAGAAGCTCTTTTAAGAATCTGGAAAAATATCCTGAAGAACCCTCAGCTGCCTATACATCAAGACATGATTCAAGCGAAACACCAACGCTTGAAATCAAGAAAACCACCATGGCGCACAGCAATCAACCTCACAAAGTCCTCTTTCAACACCAATAAGCTGTGGACAACTCAGTGGGAGCAGTCATCTGTAGCCAATAAAAATCTAGTTGAGGACCCCTCAGTAAGGTTACAAGGTTTCTAACTCCCTAGGCGGCAGTGGAGAATCATCAACCGAATTCGAACAAGACAAGGCAGATGCGCCTACTTATTATACAAATGGGGCTGGGTAGATTCTGCAAATTGTGACTATGGAGCCACCTTACAGACAATCAATCACATCGTTTCTGACTGTCCTCTTCGCGCCTACAAGGGAACAATGGCGGAATTACATGATGCGTCGATCAGTGCAGTTGACTGGATTAAAACATTAGATCTCGAGATATGAAATTGTACAAGCTTGTGATATGTATATCTCCTATTGTGTACCTCATAAATAATCATACGATAAAAAAAAAAAAATCATATTTTATGCATTTTTCATGTATATTTGGATGCATATTTCTAGCTTTTTATGTTGCATAGGGGTCAGAATTGCTTGATGAAAGTCTGAAGTGTAAATATCTTGTCATAATGTTTGATAACAACCTCAATGGGGCAGAGAATGTTGGCCAGGTGGTAGCAAAACGTTACAAAATCCTTCATTTATTGGAGAGTGTGATGAGAGGATGAACCAAAGAAGTTAGGGAGTTGGGTTACAAAACTTTGGTAAGACCATTCATCGAATATGGTGGTGTAGTTTGGGACCCACATTTTGGTTCTCAAATACTGGAGTTGGAAGGTGTGCAAAGAAGAGCAGATAGATTTATTTGTGGAAATTATCGCATGACCCAGTCGGTAACTGATATGATAAAGGAGCTGGATTGGGAGTCATTGGAGGGTGAAGAGAGTGCTGGGAATGTACAGGGCATATGTTGGTGATGGGGCTTGGAGGGATATTGGTCGAAGAATTAGGAATAGTGCATGGAAGGGGGAAGGCGACCATGACCATAAGCTGGCGCCCGATTTCATCCATAAAGGAGTAGGAAAATTTTCTTTAGTTCCTAAGAGTGTCGGGGATTGGAACAAATTACTAATTGAAGTGATGAATAATTTACCAAAAACGCTTGACGAATTAAAATTTGTAAATCGGAAATGTAAATGCATATTTAACATTCCAATTATAAAAGAAAATTAAAAAAATTATATACATTAAAAAGGGATAATTATATGACTAGGACAATCGCCACGGGATCGTTAGCTGCATCGAATTAAAACTTAATAACAATCTGGTCTGCGCTGATTGCGGAATTTCATTGAGAGCTCATGTTTGACACTCAGCTGGCATGCTATGCGCTTCCAGTTTAGGGGATTATCTTAATATACGGTAAAGTAACACCTTAATAAAAACTTTTGCTCACAACTTGCTAAATTTGTAAGAGTTTTTGGCATTTTTCGTTTGAATATATATTGGGAACAAATTTCTAGTTACTGAGTAAATCCGTTTTACAGACAGTCCCGGTAATAAAACTGACGGCTCTGACTGGCACTCCAGTTAAAAGAAAGACACACATGCTTTACTCGTGTATTTGGTGAGCCTCTGACATTTTTGGGCACTTTGTAACCTGTTTAAATATAATTTACGAAACTTTATTTTGTATAAGGTTTAGGGGCAACTGAACATGTGAACATCTCAAGTCTCGTTCGACCCCATTTAAGTTGTGTCCCGCAGGTTGTGCAACATGCCGGCACAAAACACCCTACTCGATACTACTACGCGATGAGAGGATGGTTCCATCCTCGAGTCGGAAAGAATCTGAAGAAACAAAACAGTTGGCAGTGGCTATATATACGGCAGCAGTGAGTCAGTGTGGCATGCCGGACTGTTGCTGCGGTCATACGCGCAGGGACTGCCAGCACAATACATCAAGATGATAAAGGTCGTACGTTCAGGATCAGAGTCTCAACCAAAAGAAGAATTCTGCACGACACTATTCTGAGTGTGGAAGTACCACGAGACGGCGCGGGCGGCGATGGCAGTCACTCCTGAAGAGAAACCTTCCAAAGGTTTTACTGAAACTTCGGCACTTTGGAGACTATTTTATGCTCATTACGTTATATTACGATAAATTTTGTCTTTAAATTTATAAGGTTTATTTTCTTCTTCTTCCATCGTTGTGCCCAACTCAGGAGCGCGAGTGAACTTATTTAGCAGACGTGTTTTTCCTCTGTTCCCAAAACCTCTTCATCCTTTCGCTGTGTTCTTTCCTTCGTTCTTCTGTCCACGTGTTCCTTCTTCCGATATACTGGCTGTTGGTAAACTGGTGATTGTTTACCACGCTACTAAATAGGCATCTGTCCTGTATGATGTCGTCTGTTATTCCTATTACCCGGAAATCCTTTTCAATTTCAATTAGCCAGTTGTTTTTCAGTTTCATTGAAATTGCTAGGTTTAGAATTCTTTTTGTTAGTTTGCTATTACTCATTCTGGTAATATGGCCGTAGAATTTAATTCATCTTTTCCTGAAGGTTTCTGAAATTTTTTCCTAATGCTGATATAGTTCGTTTGATTTCCTTTTCATCCAAATTCCTCCGCTACAAACTGGACCAAAGATTTTTCTGAAAATTTTCCTTTCTTGCTTTTCAATATCTTTAATCAATGATCTGCCTCCAATAATAAAAGTTTCTGATGCGTATAATGCCTCCGGTTTGATTACAGTGTTATAGTGTTTTAACTTGGCATTTCGGGATGTTGACTTTTTGTTGTATCTGTTTCAGGTGATTTTGTAGGCTTTTTGTTCGTCGTCGGCCATACTCGTTTCCGAGTTTATGTTGCTCTCTTGCGTGTTTATTTGTGTGTGCGCTGGTGGCTGATCAGGCCGATTCTTGCATAGAACAGTCGTCCGCACACACTGCACCCAAATGTGGGTGGCTGGCGCGGTAGGGTTTGTCGGGCTTTCCGCCTTAAACGGGATTCAGCTGCCAGACTTCGCCGCTCCTCTTCGAAATGTGCCACTGCTGCGGAGGTAGTTTTGCGCCATAGAACGCGGTCTTTTGTGAGGCTGTCCCAGGTGGTAAGGTCTATATTAGTTTTCTTCAGGGTCTTCTTGAACTGATCTTTGTAGCGTTTCTTAGGGGCACCGCGAGGTCTGTTGCCAGTGCTGAGCTCACCGTATAAAAGTTGGCGAGGGAGTCTACTGTTGCTCATACGTTGAACGTGTCCAACCCATCTAAGTTGGTGGCTGATGATGAGGGCTTCAATGCTATACATTTGAGCTCTTTCCAAGACTCTAATGTTGGACACATAGTCGTCCCATTTAATGTTCATTATAGAGCGAAGTTTTAGCTGGTGAAATCGCTCCATTTTCTTAATATCTCGCCGGTAGAGTGTCCATGTCTCACACCCATACAGCAACGTGGAGACAACTACAGCTTGGTAGACCATCAGTTTGGTGCTTAAATTAAGATCTTTGTTTAGGAACACTCGCCGAGTAAGTCGTCCAAAGGCTATGTGTGCTGCACGAATTCTGTTTTCTACAACCTTCTCTGCTGTGCACTGTGTAGAGAGAATGCTTCCAAGGTAGGAGAAGCTGTCTACTTGCTCAAGGGCTGTGCCGGAGATGGTAACATCAAAGTCTGGGAGTGTAGCTCCAGGGGCAGGTTGCGCTAGCACTTTAGTTTTTCGGGTGTTGATGGTCAGGCCAAAACGGTCATATGCGTCTTTGAAGTAGTTTACTGACTGTTGTATCTGCTGAGGAGTATGTGCTGGAGAGGTGTTGTCATCTGCATACTGCAGTTCTGTTACCTGGGTGAGGAAAGTTAATCTTGATGAGCGGAGTCTTGCTGGATTAAATAGTCCTCCGTCAAACCGGTATCTGATCTCCACGCCTGTGTTGGGGGTAGATGACGTTTCGTAGAGCATTGCTGCCAAATATAGGGCAAAAAGTGTTGGTGCAAGTAAACAACCTTGTTTCAGACCATTTGTGATAGGGAACTTTTCAGAGGCGTCGTTATGATAAAGGACTTGACCAACCATACCATCGTGGAGTGCTCTAATCAATCCCAGAAAATGTTCAGGGCATCCAAATCGTCTTAATACCATCCACATTGCAGATCTAGGCACGGTGTCAAAAGCTTTCTCTAGATCATAGAATACCAGAAAGAGAGGCTTTTGTTGTTCTCTGCACTTCTCTTGAAGTTGTCTAGCACAGAAGATCATGTCTGTGGTGCCCCTCGAGGCACGGAATCCACATTGAGATTCTGGAAGTACTCTCTCTGACATAATTTTAAGGCGATTCAGCAGTATTCTAGCAAAAGTCTTTCCTGCTATAGACAGAAGAGAGATACCACGATAATTGTTGCAGATACTTCGATCCCCTTTTTTGAAGATGGTGACTATGTTAGCATCCTTCATGTCCTGAGGCACCTCCCGGGTTTCCCACATGAGAAGAATGAGTTGGAAAATCCTGGTTTTCAAGGGTAAGCTCTACTGCTGCAGACGATTTCCTTAGGAATATGCCGCAGCACCCTCCACAACCTTGGATGTCAGTCCCGCCAACTTTCCAGGAGTTTTGCAAAGCACTGAATAGCCTGAATCCAGGTAGAGCTCCTGGACCAGACAATATTCCTTTAGAACTGATTCGAAGTGGGAGGCTTTTTGTTATTTAGTTATTATCTCCTTGTTTGCTTCACGATTTAATCCTGCAGGTTCAATAATTTCTCCTAGATATCTGAAATTAGCTACTTGAGAGATATTGCCAAATCGCGTTTTTAAGGGTTGTCCATCTCGGTACCGTGAAGATCCTTCCATATATTGTGTTTTAGCATATCAGATTTGGAGACCACATTTAGCTGCAATTCCATGCAGTTTTTCAAGTGCGTAGACTGCCTCTTGCCTGTTGTTGGAGAGAATTGCCAGATCATCTGTAAAGGCCAAACACAGCAAGTGAAGTTTATTTCTGAGTAGCCTGCCAATGGTTATTCCTTTTACTTCATTCTCCCAGGTTTTTATTACTTTGTCCAGAACAAGATTGAATAAAAGAAGTGATATTCCATCTCCTTGTCGAACTCCTGTGCCAATTTTAAAAGGTTCAGACACCTCACCTACGAACCTTACTTTTGAAATGGTATCCGTTTATGTCTGTTTGATTAATTCTCTGGTTTTTCTGTCTTCTAGCGTCTTAAAAAGTGTTTGTCTGTCAATAGAGTCATAAGCTTTTTTGAAGTCTACAAAGGTGATTACTGTTTGTCGGTTTTTACGGATTTGTAGATGGTTTTGAGATTTAAAATTTGTTCTGCACATGATCTGCCTTTCTAAATCCTGCCTGATACTCGCCAATAAGATGATCGATTTGTGTTTCAAGTCTCATGAGAAGTGCCTTGGATAGAATGTTGTAAGTAATTGGTAACAAGGAAATTCCTCGGTAGTTATTAATGTCAGTTCTATCCCCTTTTTTGTGAAGTGGGTGAATTAGTGCACATTTCCAGTCTTCAGGGATTTTTTCTTTGACCCAGATGTCTTCAATAATCATGTGAATTTTTTGAGCAAGACTCGTACCACCTATTTTCCACATTTCAGCAATTATGCCATCTTCCCCTGGGGCTTTGTTATCATCTTCCCCTGGGGCTTTGTTATTTTTAAGTCCTCTGATTATTTGTTGATTTCTTCTACAGTGGGAGGTTCTGAATCTGGATTTGGATTAGATTTTTCAAAGGTAAGCTGTCCTTTAGGGTTTTCACAATTTAGAAGATGTTTGAAGTAATTTGCTAGGAGCTTACAATTTTCCATATTATTTGTTTCTAGAGTACCATCTGGACGTTTGAAACAGAGTCTAGGTGCCTGGTACTTTAACAATTCTTCCTTGATTGTTCTGTAGAAGTTCCTTGTGTTGTTTTTGTTAAACTCTTGATCAATTTCTGCTAGTTTCTGTCTATCATAAATACGTTTCTCTAATCTAATGGTTTTTTAAGTTTGTTTCTGCGTATTAATGAATTCCTGCCAATTTTGAATGGTTTTGTGGGAATTCCAATTTCGTCGGGGTTTCATTCTAAGTTCTATAGCTTTGTCACAGGTTTCATTCCACTTCCTATGTTTGCGTTTTCTGGGAGGTGAGCCGATGCTTTGAGCAGCTTTGGTAGGATGTTGGCTGGATAGATTAGCAAGTAAAGTTTCAGATTCTTGTTCCAAAAATTCAGGGCCGGCGTTAGGGGGGGTTAAGCGGGGCAAAAGTACCCGGGGCCCGGGTCACCAAAGGGGGGCCCGCTGGCCTGGGTGCCTCAATAAATAGAAATCAAACACAAATTTTAAAATCTGCACCAATAATTTTAAACATTTTTGAATTAATTTTTTTGACTTATCCAGAAAACCAAAGTGTAAAGTAAAAATATTTTCGGGGGGGGGGGGGGGCTAAGATCGCTTACCCGGGGCCCGAGAATTGTAGCGCCGGCCCTGCCAAAAATTCAGGGTTCACTAGCGCATTTTGTAGTATTCTGGGTTTGGCCCTATTTGGCTGAAACTTTAATTAGAGACAAATTGTGATCAGAGTCAATTAATCCTTTTTTGACCTTAACGTTCATAATTTCCTTCTGATTTTTCTTGAAGATGACAGCATGGTCTAGTTGAAATTCTACTAAATGAAAATTTGGTGATCTCCATGTTTTTTCTTGTGTGGAAGTGCCAGAAAATGAGTTGACATTAATTTTAAATCAAAATTGTCACCGAAGGCAATTAGTCGCTCTCTATTTTTATTGGTTCTTTTATGGGCAGGTTATAGTCCTACAGTGGCTCTGAATTTCTTTTCTCTGCCCATTGAAGTCTCCCATCAGAATTTTATTATGATGCAGCGGAATTTCGTTTGCCATTTCTTCCAGCAGTTCCCAGGTCCTCCACTTTTTGCGGATCATTTTGATTATAGTTGTTTGTAGGTGCATTGAATAGGCCTTGTTTCCTGATTTGATTGACAGTACTGAGATTATTTCAGAAGAAGATATGAACTTTAATATTGAGTTTGTAATATTTATTCTGACTACAAATCCAGTGCCAAATTTTGTTGGTTTGTTAGGATTTGAGATTGTTGGTTTGCTTTTGTAGATTCTGTAATTTCCTGATTCAAAATGATTTTCATCTGTGTATCTTGTTTCTTGAAGGGCTAGAATTTGGATGTTGAATTTGTCTAATGTTTCTGTTAGCTCCTTAAGTTTGCCGACTTTTAGAAGTGTATTGATGTTCAAAGTGGCAAGAAAATATGTGCATTTCGGACGAAGAGATTTATTTTATATTTTCAAGTTTATCTTTTACAGTATTCGGTTCCTTCCAAATATTTTGATAACTTTTAATCGCCTTTTCAATTAACAATTATTTCAACTCTGTAACTATTTTTATTTGGGTGAAATCATACATTTCTTCATTTCACCTTCATTTTTTAATCCTGCTTCCACCCGATTCATGCACTCTCAAAACTTAAAACAAAAAAAAATATCTCCCTTAATATGTTTTAACTTTTCCTCAAAATTCTCTCTGAATCTTTTAGTACCTGTCTTACTTTTCATTCTCATTTTAACACATGTCGGATGATGATGTATACTACATATGACGTATCTAGTGAGGTGGGCCAAAAATCCAGATATCATAATCCTTTTTATTACTTTTAAATCTTCATGTTATTGTATTATTATTATATGAATTTTTCTCTATCGTTTAAGCGTATTTCCGGCATCCTAACTATTTTAATTGCGAAATTAATTTTCTTTCTTCCTCTAAAAAAAAACCATGCTTCTCAGTGGTGCTGGCAACATGCTGTGACAGTTAAATTTGGTTAAATCTTTTTAAATAACCGACCTCCCATTGTTTAACGTGTGACTCCATGCCGAGCACATTGTGAAGTAGACTTTCGGATCTCTCTGTCTTCTTTGATAAAATTTTCAGGATATATAAACTGTACCTAAAAATGTCTCTCTCTTCCTATAGTGGAAATGAAGGTGGTGATTTCCAACCATTTTGGTTTATGATTTTTATTTTCAACATATGTTTAGATATTGGTTTGATTTTCTTCATTTGTTTTGGAAATCCTATTTATTCATAACTAGTGCCTTACGGATTTAGAATTTCACAAATCAAGCTGTTTTGATTAGAGACGTGTCTTTTTGAGTGGTTATATGTTTGATCAGTTATGAATAAGTTCGCTTTTCATTCCCGCATTTTTTTTTAAATGTTGTGTATATATACATGTAAGGTTTGGAAGATCCTTGTGAACGAACATATGCCAACATTATCACTTTATCAGTAATCAATTTAAAGATGTTCATTAGAAACACGAGAGTTTGTAGGAATATTTTTTTTTTATTTATCCTTAACTAAAGCGGCAATACTGAGTATGAGGCCATCTTGAAATATTACCACCCCACATTTAAGATCATATAAGCTATTACTAGTACTTCTGTCAATGGGAACTTCTGTCTTTATTGAAATAAGTAAACACGGTCGCCTCATTCGAATGGTTATTGAAAAAAGTATTTTATTATTCACACTCTTTAATGAAGCAAACGTACAAAATAGTCCAACCACCGACTGACATTTTTAAGTAAGTTCAATTACATCACAAATAGTTAGAAATATCCGTAGATTGCAGGTTCTTTAGCCAAATGAGAAATATCTATACAAACGAACCACATTCACTTCAGGTGAACACATGGAACTTTTCTTTAATCACTCAATCTAGTCGCAACAATACAGTCTACCATACCTCATAATAATTTCATTTATCCATCAATCACAGTTTATGTTTCATCGACACGACTCGGCTAATCAACATTAGTTCACCCCTGTGTAATTACGAGTCCACATACCGCTTCATACGAAACTTTATCACCGCACAATTTTATAAGAAAACGTTCCCGCTACACCCGTGGATATTACACAACACATTACTACTGGCAAAGACCTATTTTCACAATCCAAGTCCGTATAGCGATATCGATCTGCTGCTATGGATATCGCTTTTGTTCGTCTTTGAGCGATATGACCAGGCCCGCCGCTAGCTGTTTGAGCGCCCGCGTGCAATACCGATTATGCCGCCCCCTGTCTAAGTAGCCAGTGGTGGATTTAGGAAATTTCCGAACCGGGTCAGAAAACTGTGAGATTGCCGCCCCTTCAAACATTATTTGCCGCCCCCATTGTTGCCATTCCGAGTGTCGCCGGCCGCCCGAAGCAGCTGTTGAGCTAAAAAAAAAAGGTCGCCCCTTACATAATACGCTGCAAATTTCGTCGCGGCGACAATGGAGTGGCAACTATCGCGGGGTGGCGACTGTCGATCGCTCGTTTTGCCGCCCCCCCCTCGATGTGCCGCCCGCGTGCGACGCACGCGTTGCACGCCCGCTTACGGCGGGCCTGGATATGACATATTAACTAACAAAATTATAACGAAAATTAGGTGGGGCTTGAATCTGTAATACGACAAGTTGTGTCCATATTAAGACGACTGGAGTTAAGAAGGCACGGCATTCTCTGAAACAAGTGAAGCACTTAATTAACAAAGAAGAATTTAGATCAGTAGTGTATGCTGAAGATCTAGGTCTGCAGAGAAACAGAGGAAAGGGTTCAATTCCTGCT
Organism: Vandiemenella viatica; assembly: GCA_031002005.1. NCBI lineage: Eukaryota > Metazoa > Arthropoda > Insecta > Orthoptera > Morabidae > Vandiemenella > Vandiemenella viatica. Next base: position 11,975,003 of record CM061918.1, read on the forward strand.
TGATATAGTTTAAAGAATTGACTCGAATACAAGTTCAAACTGGAAAACTAAGTGGAACATTTTAAGCACCCTGCTAACTTTCTGAGAGTAATATTGCCCCAAACTAAACAAATATTTTTTGATTCTAAGTATTACAATTCAGTTATATATATAGATATGTTTTAAATACTTTATGCGGTTTAGAGAACGTCACCATTTGTAAGAAGTGCAGTTCTGAGTCCTAAAACATAGAAATAAACTTTCTGAAAACAGTGGCCGTTAAAAAAGAAATTGAGCAGCCTGAGATGGTATAAACAAAACGAACCGGCCCCCTGATGAGACGGCAATATGGTTCACTCGTCTGTAACGAATGATAATTGACGTAATAGCGAGAGTCGACATGTATCAAATGGCCGAGTGATGTGAAACAGGTGGAGGAATAAAATGGTTTGAAATGAAAGATTTCAAAATACGGGTAGACAGATGGAGCTGGAAGAGTCTCACAAATAACGCATTGGCCTAGGCATGGTGGAAGGAAGACAGTGGAGGCGCCGCAAGGGAGCCTCACCACGCACTGCAGTGAAGCCAGAGGGGTGGGGAGGTCGCCATATTGGTCGGCCGTAGAAATACGGGGAATCACACGACAATAGTAGCACCGCAATTTGATAATATATTTTTATGTAACGCGACGATACGAATGAAAAATGAATAAAATTGTTTGATATCCTGCTTAGTTCTCGAGATATGCTGTCTCAAAAGTGAGGTGTTTTGGGTCGAAATTCAGAATAAAAATGTCCCCCCGTCAAATTTGATTAAAGATTCTTATGTAACACGACGAGACAAATCGAAAGTAAAGAATAAAAATTTTCGATATCTCACAGTTCTCGAGATATGCTGTCTCCCAAAGTCAGAAATTTAAATGGGAGTATTTAACGTTGCGATACGCGATACACGTTGTGTCACTAACGTGGTGCTCATGAAATTACTAACAACTAATAATAGTAAATAAATTGTTTGTCCCTTCTGGTACAGGCTGCATTTCAACCTACCCACATTTCCATTGATATTACCGCTACAAAATCAAACTATGTAGACACACCTAAACACATGAAATGCATTGCGAACAACATTTCGGGTAACAACAACGTTTGCTTCATCACGTCTCGTGGTTTGCATTGCAGAAATTATCACAATTAATTTCATCGTACACTTTCATTGTAAACTGAAACTGGACTACTGCAGAATACCATATTCACTATATCGCCATGTAAACTGGATCAGCTTAAATTAGACTTCCAACGCTTATTTACAATAAGGGTAACCTTTTATGTGTAAAGTAGTAAGATATCCAGATCGTCTACACTACACCAACAAATATTTTAGAACGACATCATTGTATTGACAGTAATGAATAAATTTATACCGATAGGGCGTACTCTTGCAGTTACCTGTCAAACACTTTAAGAACAATGTGACCTAACTTATGAAACGTTACTAAAGTTTGTATCCTGTCTCATCTGGTTGTGGAACACAAGATGGCATCATAAAACACTTTGAAATATTATAAACTGTAATATTCACAGCAGGAAACACAGAGCAAACAGGGCAATGCTTTGGTGTTTCTATAACGGCCGCCGCGCATGCGCAGTAGGAGCCGAGTGCTTCACAGACTTAGCGTTATTTCGCCTCCACTATCTCCCTTGCTCCACGGCAGCTTTGAACACACTAGGGATGTTCATCCAGAAAATACATCGATATTTTTTTCGATGTGATGCATCGATGTTTCACGATGCATCGAATAAAAACATCGATGTTTTCGATGCATCGAATAAAAACATCGATATATATATATATATATATATCGATTAACAAGGATAGGAAAGCTTAAAAATGAGACAAAGATTAGAAAACTAGCAAAATGAAGTATTTATGTGAATTATATTTTTAATTAGTCTTTTACAAAGGCATTTTTGAAATTACGGGGATTTATAAATTAGAAATTCGAATAGAAAGATAGAATAAAAGTAAAACGAGGAACGCTGAAAGAGAGGCAGTGTTGGGATTCTAATCTAATTGGAATTTATAAATCCCAATTTTTTCTCTCTTAACTTTGCATAAATAAAATTTTATTAAGCCGCTTTCCTTGAATTCTGTTCTGTTTCGTTGTTGATTTAAAATTGTGCAGCTTTCGAAAAAAGTCTTTCTGATGGCACTGAGCTGGCTACTAAAGTTAAATATTTATAAGCTATTTTGCACAATTTATGAAACTGTTGTTTATAATCGGACCATACTTCTAACGGATTTTCACCAAGCCGGCCAACCGGAGTTTTCAAATAGACAGACAGCTCGTCTGAAACACTTTCTTCGGTCTTGTTTGTTTTCCAGTTTCTTTGAACTATTTTGTGATGATCGGTACAAAGACTGAAATCTTCCGATGTTTTGTCTGAACTATCTGAATCAGATTCTGTTTGCATTTTTTTTAATAACATTTGAAGCCATCGGGTCTTCAAAATGTACTTTTTTTAACCGTGGGCCAAATAAGGTCGCGATAGCTAAAGACGAAACTTGTTCGATAGCACCCATACGTTTGTTGATTTCTTTTAGGACGAGCTTATGTACTTCCATCACTAAAGGTTCATGCGTCTCAACTGATTGGAGTTTTGAAAGCATGCAGTGCACTAAAGGGATCACTTTACTGCTGGTACAATATTTATCCCCAGATATATCTTTAGTTGCTGCTTCAAGTGGGCGTAGTATGTTAAGAAGAAATGACGCGATATTTAATTCCAAACCAGTCAGCATTAGAGGTGCTGTTTTATGGCAAATCAATATATCACTTACAACATTTTTAAGCTCCAAAAATCTTTGAACCATATAATATGTGCTATACCAGCGTGTTGGCAGGCCGTGTATTAACTTTATTTCAGTACTTACTGACTTTTTCAAATCGTTGCTTGCCAAACAACTGTGTTTAAAGAAAGTTACAATAGTCTTTATTTTTGACAATATATTTTCTAAAGGTATTTTGAGAATATTTTGAGCAGCTAAATAAAGTGTGTGAGCGAAACAAGGTATGTGCTTCTTCTATCCAAATCCTAATTCCACAGCTTTTACCATATTCGGGTCGTTATCAGTAACGACTGCAAAAACTTTGTCCATATCAAATAACCAATCGTTGCAGGTCTTAAGGAGCATGTCTGCTATTTATTCCGATGAATGACTTTCACTGAGTTAATAAACTCCTAATGTCATTGATTTGAACACAAAATGCGCTGTGACACCCAAAAAGCTGCGCATCTGCATGTCTGACCATATATCACTTGTTAATGTGAGGTGTTCAACACTTGAGAGTTTTGATTTTATTAATGTTGGCAAGACGTCATACTTGTCATCAAGCCACCGTGTCACAGTTGCTCTGCTGGATATTTTATAATGAGGAGCAGTACTTTAAGCACATTTTTGAAGCCTACTAGGTACTTTTAGGCTTGCCCAAAGGTATAACTCCGCCCTACACAGTCGTGAAATTTCATGTCAACTGTAATTTTTTGCTGTTTTATCAAAAGTAAATTAAGAGAAAAATGTTATGTGATTTTGTAGGTGACAAAATAAAATATAGCAATACAATATCCTGTTTTTTGTTTTGCTTTAAAACCAATCATATAATGTATTTTTATTTATAATGTATTTTTATTTGTAGTTTTATCCAAGTTTACAAAAAATAATGAGATTTTGTAGGTGACAAAATATCGTATAGCGATACATGTTCCTGTTTTTTTGTTTTGTTTTAAAACCAATCATATTGCTTAGTTTTTTCTTGTTTTATGCAAGTTAAAAGAAAAAATTTAATGTGATTTTGTAGGTGACAAAAATAACGTATAACGATACAATTTTCCAGTTTTTGTTTTGCCTCAAAACTAATCGTGTTGCATATGTATTTGTTTTTTTTATTCAAGTAAAAAGATGTAATTTGATATTTTAGGTGACAAAAATAACATATAGTAATACAATTTTCTGTTTTGCTTTAAAACTGATTCTATCGCGTCGAAGAAACGCATGTGTTCTTTCGATGTATCGAATGAAAAACATCGATGCATCGTTAAACATCGAATAATAAACATCGATGTTTTCGATACATCGATGTATATCGAGCATCCCTCTAGGGACAGCCAACATTGGAAGTGCTGTCTTTGGTCTCGGTGGTGCTAGACTCCGTCACGCGTGTTCTGAGGCTGTCGCAAGGCATGCGGAAGGTTGTCCTCAAACTCGCCTGCGCGGGCGGGCGGGCGGAGCGAGAAAGGCGCTGCAAGGTCGATCGCGGCGATTAGCGACTGGGGGAGATTAAGAAATAAAACATAATGAGCTGTCAACTTCAAGCACGGAGACGCAAGTCCAGCCAAAACACTTGTGCCACATTGTATTCTCGTTGAAAAAAGCTTATGGGGAAATCGGGTGCGTCCGGTAAAATCCAAGCCTTACCCCCAAAGAACCCCCTAAAAAGGTGTGGAAAACCGAATTGTATGAAATAATCGCACATTCTTTACGTCACGTTGATGTCGAGATAATTAAAGAGCGTATAGGGGACAGAAGTAGAAAGATATTCGGTCATGACCATCGGACGAAACCATCCGGCCAATCTTCATAAGTGATTTCGAAAAACCATGGTAAACCGAAATATGTTTGGCTGAAAGGGGATTTGAATTTACATCCTCCCGACTGCCAGACTAGAACGATAATGTTCTCATGGAATCAGAAATAATTTATCTTAGTGGTTCTCATCCATTACCACTCTCTGAAATAAACTGAGAAGGAAGTTTTATCAGTTCTGTTCGACTAATGCTTCATGTTCCGAAGTTGGCATCCCTGAAACCACGCGTCTGGACAGCAATATGTCAGATCCCTCGGTTGAGGAATCGTTCAGCAATTATGTACTACCACGCTCATATCTATCCGAACTATCAGAATCACATCAATGAGTTTGACGGCATCAAAGTCCCAAAACTCATTGAACATGCCCTTACCAGCAAAAGCAGTTGCTTTGAATTTTTTCTTCTATGGAGAGTTAGGATGGTGCCATTAAATCGATTGCCGTTTTGTTTTGGGCTCAAAATGGTGAACCCAGATTTCATTTCCTGTCACAATCTGGGGCAAGAAGGCTTCCCACTCAGCTTTAAAACGTTGCAGCAACTCAGAAGAAACGTTTTTATCTGAGAGTTTTGTGTTACTGCGTAAGACGGCGCGAACCCATCGTGAACACTTTTTTGTGTAATCGTGAGCGCTGAGGATTACACCCACACGTCCTATGCTGATTGACAGCTCCCGCGCCAACTGCCGAGTCGTTATGCGTCGGTCCTCGCGAATGAGCACATCAGCACGCTGCATCTTGTCAGGTGTTACAGCCGTGGGTGGCCTTCCCGACCGCTGCAAATCTCGGAGCTCAGCAGAACCGCTTTCAGATGGCCTCACCCTCTGTGCCCAGCGACGAACCGTACTTCTGTCGACTGCTGATGCTCCATAAACTGCACATATACGTTTGTGAATGTTTCCAACCGTATCTGGCTTCGCAGTGTGAAATTCAATGACGACACGCTGCTTATAGCGTACATCACTCACAGACGCCATGTTGAATCACTGCTGCAAGTTTGCTGTCTGTTGAAAGAAACGAAATTTTTGCGCGCGCACTCTGCAAACTTCAAAGAATTCATATCTAAAGTTTCCATTCGTACCATTTTTCGGGGGTGAGAAAAAAAATGTGGTATGTTAGTTTCTCGGCCACCCTCGTAGATTGGGCTGGGATCGTTTGGAAGACAGACGACATCGTTTTCGTTTGAATTTTTTGGAGAATTTGCAAAATCCTTTAACTTACGAGTGCAATGTAATACTTCTTCCGCCAACCTACTTAGGACGTAATCGCCGGAGGAATGCGATGCCGTACTGAAGCTATTATGCATTCTTTCTCTCCTCGTGCTATTCGGGATTGGAATGCGCAGAATTAAGATTGGTGCTTATCAGGGGTGAGGGTAGTGGAGTGGGGGTAGAGCGGAGTGACCTTGAACATGGGTGCCAACTTAGGGGTTTTCCCCCTAAATTTAGGGGGTATACAAGCGTGACGCGATTTTTTTAGGGGCTTTATAATTTTAGGGGTATTTTTTTTTAGATCCTTCATGATTTCTTGTAATTATTTGTTGAATACTTAAATAGCGACATCAAATCCTCGTGCAGATCCTCGTTACTAAGAATTCGGGCTTCTCTATGACTGAATATATTTTTCTGATCACAGAATAAAATTTTTGTTTCTGATACATATTTGTTTTGAAAAAAGCATAGATTCAGCGTTTAATGTTTACCAGAGACATATAATTGTTTCGGTTCCCTATGGAAAGACTTTAGTTGTTGCGGTAACAACCAACGTGCAACAATGTAGCCGTTAGTTATTTCTTCTCGAATTAACTGTGCTGTTGTGTGTATCCTGTAGTGTATCGACAAACAGTTTGTTAATCATGTCTAAGAAATTAAAGAAATTCAGTCAAAAGTATACAAAGACGTGGGAAACAGATCCAGATTTAAAAGGTAGTTTCATTACGTTTTTATAATTTGTTTTCATTATGAATCAGGTAACATTATACAATATTATATTTACTATTTGTCGTCTTTTTCCACATGATGGTCGGCGCCATTGAATTACAACTGTAACTGTTCTTCGATGAAATTCGTAAGAAGTATTTTATTTTCAATACCTACCCTACAAATAATGTCAGATTTATTATAATTCGGGAGGTAAGAAGGTAAAAAAAAAAAAAAAAAAAAAAAAATCGGGGATCAGGGTTACAGATCGGGACAGTAAAAAAATTGTTTTTTATATACATAAATTGCGTTTATTTAGATAAATTGGGCAAGAAAGGGGTATCAAATGATAGAAACTTACAAAGCTTTGTACTAAACATAATGATCTCAAAAACTCTGTACAATCAGAACAAAACGAAATGGTGTTAGAAATATTCATTAATTTATAAATAAAAAATATTACTAATCAAAATATAGTATTTATTTTTTAGGGGTTTTTCAACTTAATTTTGGTGATTTTAGGGGTAAAATTTTTTTGAGTTGGCAACCCTGACCTTGAATTCGCTCGATGTGCGCGAGTCTCCGCATCCTGCCGCTGGCGTACCGGCCAGCTTTAACGCAGCTGTTGCCGCGATGGGACTCGTTTCACTGTCCTCGATAACTCATCCAAGTCCTTCAGTTCCTTACATACGAATTAAAACGTTTTCTCTCCTTTTCTGTCCAAGTCAAGTAAGAATTTATGGTTACGACTCTTGGTTCAATGTCTGTCCAGAATGGAGTATGTAAGAGGCACACATCATCCAATGTCTACCTCATCATAGTAATAATCTGTTCACCCGCCTCAATACTTGCAAAGCCTCCCAATACAGGTCCTTTAACAAATCGTTGCCCACACGTAATATAAAACTACAGGGTCATTTACTTTATCAAAATTTAAAGTTCTCTGCACAGATGACGCCAATAAAGACGACGGTATACCACTGCACTCAAATGATTAACAATTTGAAGCTGTGGGAAAGCTCCTTATTTCTAATGTAATTAATATGTATGAATACTTAATATCACAATTAAATCGAATTCGTTCACTTCTTACATAATTTTTTCCGGAATATTTTCACTTCATTCTCGGAAGCACCTTCAGCAGTATAATTAGACAGGTCTGCAAAAAATGCAGCTTTATGGGACACTTTTGGTAAATTTTGTGTTTTTAACTGTGCTAACTCAAAAAAATTGCCTAATTTTTCTTTTCATCACCCGCATTTTTTTTTTTTTTTTTTTTTTTTTTTTTTTTTTTTGCAGTATATGGGCAGTTTACATTGAAAAAGTATAATTGCTATAAAATAAATCAATATTTTATTACAATCAACAATGCACAATTTTTATCATAATTGGAAACAAGATACAAAGAACTATTCCTTCATTTTATATCTAACACTGCATGTTTACTCCTTTTGTCTGTGGAACCTTTTGTTCATCTCTTTGGCGCTCCTCCAAACACGTTTTCGCTTTACATTTTCTGTTTCCGGCCTGAGCATCCAACAATAATCGTCCCATGTTCCCTGGTATCATCTCATGGACTCTCATAAAATCTTTCACCGGCTCTAATATTACTTCATACTTTACAAATGTGGTGGTGAGGAATGTGATTGCAAGCCTGTTCTATATGACCAAGACTGGTGTATTTCATTCTCAACATTTATGTAGAAGAATCCTTGTAAAGAAGGTAAGATATAAAGAAAATATGTCGGATTTTAATCCATGTACTTATTTTTCTAGATTAACTCAGCTTTGCTCCTCATCTTTTCTTGTAGCACGGATTCGACACGTGCTCAGTGAGATACGCGTCCCTCCGCTCCTGTTGTAGAGAACCTATCGTCCAGTTGTTTCCATCTAGCGGATAAAGTAATTGTGACAGCTATGAGCGGTTATGCTGGTTGTAATGTAAAAATACCCTCATGCCTAGCTCTATTAACTTCGTTGGTTCTCTAAAATACCGATTGTACCATCTTGCTAGTGTAATATGTTATATGACGTCGTATAATGTATTAAATTATTTTTTACTGGCTGCGTGGTGAGACTGATGTAGCTTTTGGCACCATGGTCTCATGTGCTTCGTAAAAATTATGTGGAATTCACGTCAAAGAATCTAGAAGTCTCGCAAGTCGATTAAAATTACCACAACTTGTTTAAACAGGCGAAAATTGAGTTTTACGGAAGATGTAATTACAGTTGCTGGAAGTTATTCGCGTGAACAATATTAATTGGGATGCCAACCGTATTTATACTCCAAAGTCGATTTTTCAGTTCTTTAGAACGAAGTAAAAGATTACGCATAAGGTTTATAAAAGGAAAAGGAAATCCCTGTGGTATTGTTTCTCCGCTTACTAAAATTTATGTGACTGCTCCAGATTTATTTTCTTCGTTTCAAGACATCACATTCTGAAGAGAGTATTTTAGTAACTGTGTTTGACTGATTCGTTTTAGGTGATCTTCTTAATGGATGGCTTCTTTTGTGTTGTGTCTGTTCAAGTTTTGCGCTTCAGCTCGAGGAAGTAATGAAGACCAACTTCCGCAGCACTTCTGTCGCCATGGCAACGCGCACTGAAAGGGTTTCCGAGCCGTCCTGCGGCTTCCGCGATCTGCGGAGCGCTGAGAGGAGAGGAAATGCAGCAGATTGGCGGAGACGGCGTTTACTGTACAACAGGCCACAACACTATTAACAAGTACAGAAACAAAACTTCCAGACTCGGCTCGGCTGAACACTCTCGCACACAAGTGTTTCTAGTAACAAAGCAGCCGTTTTGCTTACGTAATTATTATCTCAGATAATGAGGCGTGTTGCCGAGAGAATACCACTTCCAGATTGTAGGCAGAGACACTAGCCTAGAGGAACAGTCAGCAAAATTGATGCACCGTCATTACGTTCAAAGCATGTCATGTCGTCACCGTGGTTGTACGTTGCGGCCTGTGTTTTTTGTCGAGCTAACTCTGTCCCTGACTTAAGCCACCTGGAACTTGAAATTTCACTAATAAACTGTCAAAGAAATATTGAAAATGCATGCGAATTAAACGAGCTGGCCTGTTTCTCCCTTCTTCTTGGATCTCTTCCTTCCCTTCTGAACCAAGATTCCCTGTAAGGGCTAAAATCGGTTTTACCAACTTGGGAAAGCTCTGTAAATAATTATGACTTGTAATTTTGAGTATTTGAGGAATATCAAATTTTGTCTGTTCGCTACGTGAATATAATTTTCTAGTAGAGCACTTAAAACCCATCCACAAATACAATAGGCGGCTTTTAAATGACGAAGTTGTCCATAACTTTTCGCTTTACTTCTGTTTCGCCCACAAATCTCATTAAAACCAACAAAACAGAAAACAGACCCTTCCGATGAACACCCGGCCAGACAGTATTAATGCGGCATCGATGGTTCTGGACGCGCTCTAAAGTGTAGACACTCGTTTCTCGGGGGCAGAACAATAAAACCAATTTTGAAAACTAAAAACTTCTTCATACTACATGAAAACACAAACTATTAATAAATGTTTAACGTCACATTGACAAAATTAAGCACTTGAAATATGATCGCTTGCTCAGTTTCTTCCATCAGTTAGCTTTATCTTCTGAACTCCAGAGAGGTTTCCATCTCCAGCTTTAATTTTTGTACCCCTTTTCTTCACCTCTCCCAAATTTTGTTTTATCTTCCCATATGCCGTATCTATTTCACTTACGATCCTTTCCTTTTCTACTTTTTCACACTCTTCTTGTAGACATTCTTCTTTTGCTTTTCGGTTTTATTTGACTTCTAAATTGACTGTATAGCCCTGTTCCCGCTACATCCTGTGTCTTCTCCTCTGATCCACCAGCTTCAAAATTTCTTCCGTGGCCCAAGGTTTTCGGGAAGCTCTTTCTTTAAACCTAATGTTTCTTTGCCAGCTTTCATTATTTCTCTCTTCAATGCATTCCATTCGGCCTCAGTTCAGATCCTTTCAGAGCTCTTAGATTAACGTCTACTATTTCTGCGATTTTTCTCTAGTGTTAAATTGTTTCAATTTATTCACTTCCAGTCTGTTCTGCTTGTGTTGCTTCTTTAATCTTTTGAATTTCTGCCTGCACATCATAACCATCAGATTATGGTCAGAGTCTATGTCTGCTCCTGGGTACGCTTTACAGTCTAGAACTTGATTCCTGAATCTCTGTTTGACCATGATATAAGCCAGTTGATATCTGCCTGTATCCCCTGGACGTTTCCAGGTGTATATCCTTCTTGCATGGTTCTTAAACAGTGTGTTTGCCACAACTAGGTTACATGTTTCACAAAATTCTAACAACCCGCTTCCTCGCTCATTTCTTTCTCCTAGACCAAAACTTCCTACAGTATTCTTCTCTTTTCTTTCTCCCACTATCGCACTCCAATCACCTATAATTTTTAAATTTTCCTCCCCCTTCACATATTGTATTAATTCTTCAATTTCGGCGTGCATTTTCTCTATTTCCTCATCATATTCCTGTGACGTTGGCATATACTACACTTGTACTAACATGGTTGGGACGGGCTTAGTTTCTAACCTCGTCAAAATAATCCTGTCACTAAACTGTTCACAATAACTAACCCGTTTCCCTACTTTCTTTTTCATTACAAATCCTACACTAGTGACTCCATTAACAGCTTGTGTGAAAATTATGCTGTGTTCCCCAGACCAGAAATCCTGTGCGTCCTTCCATTTAACCTCACTAATCCCAACAACATCTAACTTAAGTTGTTCCATCTCCCTTTTTAAGTTTTGTAACCTACCTGCCCTATTCAGACTTCTAACTTTGAGCGACTCGTAGAATGTTTCTATCCATTCTGATGACTCCTCCCTGAGCAGTCCCCACCCGGATATCCGATTATGGAACTATTTTACCTCCGGAATATTTTACCCAGGAAGATGCCATCATGATATATATAATTTGAGAGGATTATATGCCCTCGGGACATCCTCAGAGTCTTTAATGCAATGGAGTCCCGTTGATTCTGCAGCATCAAGCCTTTGATCATTTCTTATTCAACCGCATTTAGAGACCGTTTCCAACCCCAGGGGCAAGACGGTCCCTTGGAAAGTAACTTGCCTACTTTATAAATCACTATTAATGTGGAGCTGGTAAGTGGTAAAAAAAAAATTCTATCAAAATTATATTAATAATAATAATGGCGGTTCGTAAGGAAGGTTGACTACCCCTCAAAAAAAGAGGGCACAGAGAGACATCGGATTATTCATTGTGATTGCAGTCAGAAACGCCTAAATCCAACAGAAGGAGCAGTTGATGCTTGCTCTTTACAAGCAGTTGCGGCGAGGGTGTTGTCTCGAATATTTCCTCCAGACATTATGAGAATTAGTTACTTAACTTTAGGTTTGGCATTGCGTTTGCTCCCTCCTAGTGACTTTATTGTAGAATAGTGAATGGCCTTCTGTGTTTGTCGAATGTCATATTATAATCACCAAGGCCGGCGATTAGTGGGTTTGTTGATTTAGCAGCTGCCCTGTAGAAGTTTCTACTAATGATTTTAAATCTGTCAGTTAGCAGCGGAATGCCTGCGGCTGTATGCAGGTCGTTCGTTGGAAACCGGGTTGGTACGTGTAGGGCTCGTCGCAGCGCCCGGTTTAGCATTATTTGCAGCTTAGCCAGCAAGGTTCTGGACGCGCACCCCACACCGGGCACGTGTATTCCATGACTGGGCGGACCAAGCTGCAGTAGACATTGACGCCTGTTCTCGGGGCTAACGTGCTATCCCTATTGAGCTGAGGGTATAGCTGCTTTAGGGAGATTCTCCATCTCCTCACCCATGCCAGTGCCTGTTGCAGTACATCCTGAAGCCGGCGAACTGCAACTGCTGTGAGCCTGTGTGCTATGCAGAATACAGTGTCATCAGTGTAGAGCGCGGTTCGAACAGAGGATGGGGCCGGGATGTCGGCAGTGTATAAATTGTACAGCACGGGTCCAAGGACTGACCCCTGCGGGACTCCAGCATTGATAGGTCGTCGTGTGGATAGATGATCTCCAACTCTAACTAAGAATGTTTTTCCGCATAGATAGCTCTTTAGTAGCTTTACCAACGGGCCTGTTGGTATAGCTTGTACAGAAAACCGTGATGCCAGACAGCGTCGAATGCACGAGCAACGTCCAATATGACAAGCGGCCAGTAGCCTTTGAAGTTGAAAGCAGTGGTGGCTCATTCAACAATTCTTATGATTTGTTGCGGGGCCGACTGTCCGCGCTGAAAACCAAAACGGTAATCAGGTATCAGCCTTTCATTCTGTATGTGAGAATTTAATCTCTTAAGTAGTAGTTTCTCAAAGACCTTACTCAGAGCTGGTAGCAAGCTAATCGGTCGGTAGTTCTGCGGGAATGTACTGTCCTTGCCAGGCTTATGGACGGCTATGACAATAGCTTCCTTCCAGCATCTCGGAAACTTTTGCAACTGGAGTATGGAATTAAACAAGCATACCAGGTAGGAAATAGCTTCGAGTGGTAAGTTTTTCAGGATCTGGTTTTGAAGCTTGTCTTCACCTGGAGCTTTACGCGGATGCAGCTGTGTGATGGTGCGCCGGATTTCCTCTTCAGAGATCTCTTCAACACGGTAATCATCGTCGGCTGTGCATTGGCTTTGTCTACTTCCTTGTAGACAAGACCCCTTTCACCGTGCAGAGTGGGTATAGGGGCATGTCTTTTGGTGAACCTTCTTGTTTCAGACCACAGGCTGCCGCCATGCATATCTAGGGAGGCGAGTCTAGACGACCATTCCCTAATCCGATGTTCAATAAGGGCAACTTTAATCTCACGTTGAAGCCTGTTAAGAAGTTGCCTGGTGTGAGGTTGACGAGTGAGTTTCCATTCTTTGGACACTCTACTTTTATGTGTAATTTGTGCAACAAGTTGGGGCGGCAATTGCCTGGATTGTTGTCTAGGGCCAGATGGAGGCGTGGAGTTTTTGGCAGCCTGGACAGCAGCAGTAGAGAAGTTTTTAATTTCAGTATCGGCATTGATAACATTTAGTTGGTGTGGCGTGTATGCTTTAACGATTTCTTGAAAACTGTCCCAGTCTGTATTACTGACATTAACGCAGTTAGCTGGTTGATGTAGCCACGTGTCAATACCGTTCCAGGGGTGATGGGTTGGCTCATCTGGTCCCCACACTTGAAGGTTGTGCCTAAGGGAGAGACGATGAAGCTGATTTCCATCAGTGTTTCGTGCTCTGGATTCCCAATCTGGGTGTTTAGAGTTCAGATCCCCTCCAACTAGGATCTTGCCCCTGATGGTAAGTAGGTTCAGGAAGTCGTCTTCAACTAGGCGTTGGCGTGGTGGTCTATAGGCAGATATTACTGTGATTGGTCCCACCGTTGTGCCGATTTCGATTGCACAGATTTCAAGATGCTGGGTTGGAGGTGTTTGAATTACATGGTGTGGCAACACCTCCTCCGGCTGTTTATCTATCATTACGGTAACAAAAACTGCCGGAACTCACCGAGTTGCTGATGAATGCCACATGCATTCCAGGCGCATAGTGTTAGGTTTACAATGTGAGTTCTGTGCATGACTGATTTGGAAATGCATGGATTGATCGGCCCTGCAAGCCGGCATTACTGCAGCCTTAATGTCGGCTGCGAGCTGGTCAAACTTAGCTAATAGGGAGGTCAGCATGTTGAGAAAGGTCCCAACAATGTTGAAAAGTCTCTCCATTGAGTCTCCATTATTTGTCTGCTCAGGTCTTTGACAGGGCTGACCGTTGTAACGACATTGCCGATGATTTGTTTCTTGATGCTCCTCTGTGGAGGATTGAGTTGATGCCTGAGACTGTAGTGTTATTCCATTGACTGCATCAGAGTGTGCGGTTGGAGAGTTACTACTGGGTGCAGGCAAGGCCGCATTTTTCTTTCTCGGACCTGGTGGATTGTCTTCCTGAAGCTGTCTTTTGGCAGCTTTCTTCGGAGGTCTGTTAGACACAGGGGTACGCGTCTTCTTGTTTTGCCTTTGTTGGTTTTGGCATTCGATTTGCGTCTGACCGTTTTGGATATTTTCAGAGGATTCATGGGATTCCCCGGAGTTCAGATTCTTCGTTGCGTCTCGCTTTTTCTGTGCATCTGCTGCCTGCCTTGCAGCAATGCCGCGTTGCCTATCGCGAGCGCTCTTAAATTCTGCGCAGCCTTTATAACTGGCTATATGTTGGCCATCACAATTTGCACATTTGGGGGTATTTTCCCCTTTCCTCAGATTGCAATCATTAGACAGGAGTGGTCGTGCACATTTGACACATACAGAAGGCATATTGCAGTGCCGTGCAACATGGCCCAGAGCCTGGCAATTGAAACATTGTATCAGGCCGTTTGATGATCTTAATTTCTCCACAGAGAAGTGAGGTGCGAACGTCATAGGCCTCTTCTTCCAACTCCTCTTTTATTTCAGCTGTGGGCATGTTGGAAGGAATCTCGCGTAGAACAGCCTTGAGATGTTTCTCTGTAGCAGAGGGGAAGGTGTAATAAGGTACATTTTTCCTCTGCAATGCAGCAGTGACATTAAGGTAGTCTTCTATGTTGTTCAACGATAATTTGATCTTGTCACCACTGGCCGATTTTGCATGAAATGGTTGACCTTTCAGAACCGCTTTTACCATTTGGTACAGCTCTTTATATGTGTTTTGAAACTGGACCACTATTGGTGGTAGCTGTTGTCTTTGCTGCGACAACTGCTGCTGCGTCTGCTGCGTCTGCTGCTCAGGCTTATCCTGTTTCATTTCAACACTGAGAGGACTGTACGGCTCAGAGATCTCCATTTCAGCGCCCTGCTGATGCTTATTTAGTGTAGGCCGGGATATCTTCCTGGCTGCTTGAAATTCGTCCGTTCTAGGCTGGTTTTGGATAACTTCATTTAGCATATCATTAGCAGTCGTGGCTGGGTGTGGTAATTGCTTCTTGTAAGGCTTTTTCTGTTGTGTGGGATCAGGTTTATTCTTGTCCATGCGCCTCTTAATTTTTGAGCCAATTGATACTGAAGGGCCCAATTTTTTACTACCTCTCCTCTTGAGGGACTTAAATACCACTTCGTGACTGATTCCCATACCGTTCTGGACTAGTATCGATACGTTGACAGCCAGAACTGGAGTGGTAGCAGTGCTGGAACTTATTGCTGCGCTGACTGTTGATTTATCGGCGATACTTCTATTCTCAGGCGCTGGGAGAATTTTCCTAAAGGATTTCTGAACTCCAAGTAGATCTGCAGTGACGTTGGAGGTGCCATCGTCCAACTCCAGGACAAAGTATTTCAGCATCCATCTGATCAGGTAGAGGCCTCAGGGGTGCCATGTGGGTCGTTTGTTGTCACCGTGGCCCTAACTCTCACGTGCGCGGGTTACTGCACGGTGTGCTGGAACCCTGACACGTTAATTCCCCAAACCTCGGAGGACAGGGGAGGATGCCCCTCTAACACTCAGAGTGATGTGCTAGCACAAAAGTTACTCTCGATGATTACCACCGCGAAGGTGGTTCTATACCAGACTCGCTCCCAAATTATCGAATACGATACGACACGCAGGGAAACTGAACATTGAATGAATGCCTAAATTCATACGGATGCCAAACACTTTTAATGATGCTTTCTATAGGCTGCGTTCGGATACTATATTTGTAGGTGCAATAAGTATTTCATTATACGTACTTTATAAGTTTCGTAGATTATGGGGTACGCCTATACTCCGCAACAGAGTACGGGTGGTAGTACTATCACGTAGCGGCGAGATTGCGTTCTGTTTAAACCTGCGCAGCTACAGTTATATACGTAGTCCTTCCATCAGCTTATTTACCACCGAACAGAGCCCTAACTGAACGTGACTTGGATGAAATCCTATCAAAAGAGAACAAAATTATAATAGGTGGTGACTTAAATAGTAAGCACACAGCATGGAACTCCCGCACCTTGTAATGAGTTAAAAGGTACAGTGCCATTAGGCACTAAGTGATCCCACGGTGTGTGTGAATATTGCCGGTGCGTCGTGTCAACGAACAGAAACGTGACGGAACTAAAGCGTCCAGATTTACACGCACCTTGGGGGGTGCTGACAACGGCCTACTCAACGTGGACATAAAGCGGATTTATAACCCCCATAAATAACTGAGACCTGCTTTCTATTTTCGCACGTTTCGGAAACTTCCCGCCGAAAACTGGCGCAGACGAGCAAAAATAAACCTTAGTGACGTTTCCTAGTAAATGAGTGCTTTATGAGAGTAGGGGAAGACGATCCAGCCAATAGAGAAGCCGCCTCAATTTATTGCCGTATTGGTGTTTTTTCTTGTCTGTTCTGGGCCAATGTGATGCTGGTCCTTTGGCGCGGATTGCGGTGATTCGCCAAGGGCCCGACCCGACATCGCATTAGGAGAAGTACAGAGTCTTGCTCGGAGGAGAAGGACGGACGACGAGACATTCTGGTGGAGATCTTCATCTAGTACGGCCGAAGTGATTTTCGCGGAGTACGAGTCGGCAGCTGGGGACGCTGCCATCACGCGGTGCGTTCGAGGAAGCTGAAAGACCGCATGTGGTGCTGGTCTTACCTGGTCGCTGACCTGGGCTGTGAACAATGGTAAAAGCTACGGCCCGGACGGAAGCTCATGCAATCGTTCCACCCAGTAATGACCCTGAGATTTTGCAATGACCCTGAGATTTTGCTCTAACTGTTTGACATTCAATGATATGTAATTGTTAACCTCAGAATAAAAACAAACTTCGTGTTTGCCTAGTTTCACAATAATAAATTGTACACCCAATTTTCAATTTTCCTATTCATTATAATAATATTTCATGTGATTAGCTGAAGATTAAGTATGATTTTTGATATTCCAAATTGATAATTTTGCTAATGATAAAACAGTATGACCCAAAAGTAAACGTCCGCAAGGTAGACGTTACAACATGGCACCCTAAACGTGGAGCTATCGAAATATGAATGATTGCAAGAGTTTCTATGAAACATTGATATTAAATAAATGGTGACATTTTATTTCAGTGGAAACCAGATGATCCAGCAGAAAATTTTATTTTATGATATACAGTAGAGTCTCGCTAATCCGAACTAATTGGGACCGGGCCTTGTTCGGATTACCGATTTGTTCGGATTAGCCGAAGTTACAGTGACTAATTTCTACAATGAAGTATACCAAGCATATAAGTAGGTACAGCATGGTAACAATTGGGAACAACTGGGTGAACAATGGCTCACTCTCACTCCCTCCCTTTATTGTTGAGATGTTTGAAGTGTTCGTGGTCAGTGCACTCTCAGACGGCTCGCGAACTGCTGAATTAATCTTACAATCGATCACTAACACACTTATAAAATTCGTGTACACTAGCGTGTTATCGCCATGAGAAAACGGAAACATACGACGTTAACGCTCAGAGAAAAACTGGATGCTTTGAAGCGATTGGACAGTGGTGAGAATGTATCTAAGCTGGCGACGGAACTAGGTGTTGGTAAGGCAACCATTTGTGATTGGAAGAAGAACCGAGTGAAGCTTGAACAGTGCTGCGCAACGTCTTCGGGAAAAACACTCGAGATTCGGCAGACTCTGAAAGTCCCAGTACGATAAAGTGGATGAAACTCTTTTCTTTTGGTTTACACAGGAAAGAGAAAGGGGAACTCCTCTGAGTGGACCAATGGTTCAGGAAAAGGCTGTTTACCTAAACAAATTAATGAATGGTGATGAGTCTTTTAATGCGAGTACGGGTTGGTTGGACAGATTTAAAAAACGTCATGGGATTCGTCAGCTAACAATTACTGGAGAGAAGCTTTCTTCTGACCATGATGCGGCGAAGGAATACGTGCATGAATTTAATAAACTGATAAGAGAGGGAAATTATTCTCCCCAACAAATTTATAATGCTGACGAGACAGGCCTTAATTTTAGGGCATTGCCAACAAAAAGCCTGGCATCAAAAACAGAAGTCCAAGCTCCTGGCTTTAAAATGAGCAAAGATCGTGTGACTTTACTAGTGTGCAGCAACGCTGCTGGTAATCACAAGCTCCCTTTAATGATGATCGGCAAATCTGTTAGCCCCAGAGCTTTTAAAAACTGCAACATGAAATCCCTACCTGTATACTATCGCAACCAGAAAAAAGCATGGATGGATGGTAAGCTGTTCAAAGAATGGTTTCACGACCAGTTTGTTCCCTCTGTCCGGCGGTTTTCCAAGGAAAATAATTTGCCTCCCCGTGCTATCCTTTTGATTGATAACGCCCCATCTCACCCCAGCACTGAGAAATTATGTGATGGAGAAATCGTGGTGAAGTTTTTGCCGCCGAATGCTACACCACTTCTACAGCCGATGGATCAGGGCGTACTACAAACATTAAAACTGATTTACAGAAAACAATTCTTAAGAAGGCTGATCCAAGATGATAACATTCCTTTAGTTGAAAAAATAAAAAAAACAAATCTGAAGGATGTTGTTTATTGGGCTACTGAGGCATGGCAGAAAATTTCAGAAAACACTTTGAGAAAATCTTGGAGAAAACTATGGAAATCTCTTGAATTTCAGGACATACCAGCTGAAAATGAAGAGGACAGTTTCCTAAAAATGGTACAGACAATCCCTGGATGTGAAGAAGCCTGTGAAGCATACGTAGATGAATGGATGGCAGCGGATGATTCAATACTGGAGCACCTTACTGACGTTGATTTAGTGGCTGCTGTGACTCAAGACCAGGTAGAAGTGGAATGTTACGACGAAAGTGACAATGAGACGGAATGTGACAAAGGAGAGTTGGTGTCACACACTGACGCGGCAGAAGCCTTTGATCTCGCGCTACGCTATATGGAGCAACAGACCACTGCTACACCAGCTGATTTAATGTTTATCAGACGATAGCGCAACTTTGCGTCATATAACAGACTGTCTTCATTACGCCAAAAGACAATTACTGAGTTTCTGTGCTCTAAAAAGTAGGGATGAAATGTGTGTTTCTAACCGTTGTAACTACTATCGTAAGTTTGACTTTTTTTTTCAGTGTTACGCACTTTTTAAATGTAATCTTTTCTAGCTAATTTTTATGTATAAATTAAAATTGTGTAGATGTACAGTAGTTAACCACACAATTATATAGCGTATGAACTGTATTTTCAGGGTGTTTTAATTCTTTTACCATTTTTTATATTAAGACTATGTAATGCTTTGCCATGTTCGGATTAACGGGACGTTCGGATTACCGGGGTTCGGATTAGCGGGACTCTACTGTATGTGATATGTTAATGCTATGCCATTGAATTATTTTATTTTAGTCCTGCAACGGAGATGGATGCAGTTTGAAAAGCATACTATGTGATGTATTGTGTTGATACATGTTCAAATCGACGTTGAAAATTGTTTTGTTTGTCAATGGTGAAAATATGATGTGACGATTGTCTTTCATTTGATATGTTGTTGTGTTGTTGAAATATGATTTTTGGTTTTCTTTCGATTGTGATGTGGTTTTGTCTAATTTTGGTAATGGATCTGTTGAGACGATTTCTCGAGACTGGTGTTTAATGGTAAGATTGTTTCGTCGATTCAGCGTTGAAAAACGGCATGTTTGATTTTTTGAATGTCTTCTGGGACGGCTATTACTTTTTATCTTTTTCGTATCTTGCTTATTCGTGTGCTGACGTGTCGACAAAATATTCATTGTGATTTACCTGTGTTATCGGGAGTAAAATTACGTTTGCTGGAAATCATATGTCACGAGAAGTGTTACTGCACGTATGTGTTTTTAAGTTGATGGTTGATTTTAAATTAAAGCGGGCTGACATCTATTTTTGGTTTGATTTCTTTCCATATGATCACTAAGATCTCGCGTTATGCTGAAATTTTTTCTAATTGTTTTTTAAAACAAATTCAAGATTAATACGTGATTTATGTGCGCAAAGGTAAGTTCAGTGATTGAATTTTTAATGTCTTGTGGGGATATGCGGAGGCTGGTCTCAGTTCATTTTCTTTGATACCGTTGTGTGATCGAAATTTCTACTGATTCTGATGATCCAGTTGCTTGTTCAAGTTGTCTATTTTATTTTCCTTGTGGTATTCGCGGAGTGTTCGTGGAGATTGAATTACGGGGGGCCGTAAAGATAATTTAAAGGGAGGTTTGACTAACTTTTATGGCGTAAACGACTCTCTAAATTAACACTGCTTTCAAATGCGATTGCTAAAAGTTAAATTGAATGCTGCTCCGGAGTGGAAAGTTTATTAAAATGGCACAAAATTTGAATCAAACGGAGTTAGGAAATCTTGACGTAGCGATGGAAGGAAATCACGCGAATTCGATAGATAACTCCGCGATCGTGAATTTTGAACAAACTCCTAGTGAAGCGGGTAATATATTTTGGGACGAGTCAACGAACCCATTGCAAAGCAAGCAGGACGTAATTCTAGCGCCTCCGCGAAATGATTTAGGTATTTCCCAGATTTTGGGGATGTTACAACACATGAACGAAACGTTTACTGCCCAAATAACGGGAGTGAATGAAAACGTCACTGCCCAAATGAACGAAAAATTTACTGCTATTAGCGACCAGCATGAAAAATCCACAGCGGAAATGAACGAAACGTTTACTGCCCAAATAACGGGAGTGAATTGAAACGTTTGCGGCCCATAGAGCGGAAATGAATGAAAAACTTACTGCTCTTAGCGACCAGCAAGAAAAATCCAAAGAGCAAATGAACGAAATAAATGAAAAAATTGACACAAAGCTGGATGATTTCGGGAATAAACAGGTTGAAATAATGGAACAATTTAAAGGAGATTTGCGGAAAGAAGTATCGGAAATGGTTAATGGCCGGGTCGAGACATTACAATCCTCCGTAATGAGTGAAATAAGGATTGTCAGGACGGAATCACAAGCAAGAATTAAAGTGCAACAAAATCAAATGACTGAAGAGGAAAATTCTAAAGAAATAGGAACCAGAGACATGGATAGAGAATCTAAATCGGATGTGCGCACAATAGAGCCAGGCAGAAAATTGGTTGAAACTTAGAGGAAACAGGAAGACCGCGTGTGTGAAGATAACAGTTTTGCATTATCAATTACCGAATCTACAAAGATCAGGATGGTTGAGGAAATAAAGTCCATCAGGCAACAGCTATGCGCTATCGCACCCAAACCAGGAAAGGAAAAATCATAAAAATGAAACCAAGATTATATGTATATGGTGAAAGAGGATATTTGAAATATGTAAAATTTCTGCAAGTGCAAGGAACATTTGATGTGGTGCCAGAAGATTTGAATACTTTGCATATCGGACGGAATGGTAAATGTTGGGATACACTCCAGGTAGAACACCGCAGGGGGTATGGGCTAACGATCCAAAAGGTCTTTCACAGTGAGCTAAAAGGAATTCCCGGCTTGACTGCAGTGCCAGAACATATGTTTCGCCAGAATGTTTGTGTAGACATAGGGACAACAAGTGACCAACAAAACCGTAACAGATCGTTGATTGTCGATGAACAGATATGTTTGATGCATCGAATGATTTTTAGTATCGATGCGCGTGAGAGCACAAATTTTGATTGCGAAAAATGGATTCAAAGATTACATGGCCGTTTAAAATATTAATAAGATGACGGAGCCAGTTTTGAAATTCCAGATTTATGTAAATGACCGTGCAAGATTTTGGTTTAAGTTTGTTGTAAGTGAAATGTAAATGCAGTACAGATGACGTAGTTTTAAAATTTTGTATTGCTAACTAAGGAAATGCATCAGAATCCGTAGAGGTAATTTTAAATTGATAAAGTAAAGATATTTTAGTCTGAGAATGACATTTTAGTTTGTTTATAGAAAACATTTCAAACGTATGACGAGCGGCAACAATAATAATACAACCCTAGATTGAAAAATGAAACGTTGATTGTTTATTAATATAAAACTTCCATACGCAGCAAAAGCTATTATAAAAATAATAATAATAATCCTCGGAGAAATTGTTAGAAGTGAAAGATCGTGTTTGATTACGATTTCAATTCGAGACGGGTTTGCCAAAGTAGTCACGACGATTGTAAAATCATTAATATTCTGTGTCATTGAGTTGTGGATTAAAATTGGTTGGAGTTTGACCTTTGAGAAGAATAAATATTAGCAGTGTGTTGATGTGTTAAAATATTAAGAGCAGAAAGAAATGACGTGTTCACGATAGCGCAGAGTAGATAAAGTTCGTTAAATGTAGATCAAGAAATGATCGTCTATGAAGAGTTTAAATAAATGAAACAAAAATATTGCGGACCGTGAAACCGAAGAAGGTATAGGCCAATATTATTGTAATGACGAAAAAAATCGTCAGTTGGAGTTTAGAGGATGACAGATAGTCATCGAACTTAATAGCCGAAGCTAGAATGAACATGTACTTAATAAAATGTGAGTAGGGATTGTTCCAACACGCTAATAATTCTAAGAAGAGGAAATTCGAAACCATGAATAGATGAAACACTAATGACACGAAGTTAGTTCAAGAGAAATGGCTAAGGACGTAATCGTTTGTTGATTAGAAATAAAGTTTTGGTTGAACTATGATACAATAAGAAACAAGAAATACCGATGAAACCGCGATGAAAATAAATTACTGAGTATAGAATCAGAGGATATGTTGTAAAACAATAAATTTCCGAATACAGGGAAGAAGATTTAATTAAGAAGTATGAAAATGTTGGTTGCCGCTAGAAATATGTCATTATCTTTAAGTCTGTGGTTAAAAGTGCTTATAAAAAAGGTAGTAATAAAAATTAACAATATGATATAATCGTAGGAAAGATTCTCTAATTACCGATGTTAATAACCTATCAGTACGGAAGATGTAGAGGATTGATTATAATTTTTAAGTTTACTGAAATAAAAGATTTTAAGAGATCGTTTGACAAGCGAACGCTAAAGTGAATAAGTCAAACTTAGCGAATATAGCCGCAAGCGAAGGGCAGGCAACTGTAATCTATTGTCCAAACGACACAATAGGGAGACGACCCTGCGCGCAGTCGAGAACCAGTGTCCCTGCTACCTGCTACCTTAGAAAGTGAAAGCGTTCGCAGAATCGCAGTAGGATTTGTTTACTCCAGTCAGCTGGCCAGCCAAAGATGACCAGAGACGCTGTTATTGCCTCTGTTGTCTTGGAAAACATTCAATAAAATAGTATCTATCTTAAATAAATAAATGGAAAAAGAAACCAGTCTGGGAAATTATTTCAACAGAGGTTGTTAAAAAAGGAGGCTGTAATAAAATTTTGTAATTAATCACAAGCATTAGGATTTAAAATGCTAGTATTTAAAAGGCTAGTTCATGTCATGTATTGATTTGACAAATATAACTGTTAGGATACTTTTGTGATGAAAAAGTGAATTAATAAGTAATTATAAGAATAATTGTTAAAAAATTATAGATAATAAATAATTTTGCATATTATAATAATAAAATGATGTAATTTTATTTTAATTGAATATTTTTTTTAAAAAAAAGGGCAACCTAAGAAAGATTTAAATTAGTTGTATAGAGAATGATATATGTCACATGCTACTCATAAGATATGTAATATGTAGTTATAAGACATGCTGGATTGTCTCGCGAGTTCACTGAGGAATCAAGTAGGGCACAAGAGTAATTCGTGAAGTACAAAGCTATCACATGTTGTATTAAAATAGAGAACTGAAGATGGGTATATCTTAAAAAGTTTGGTAATGTAACTATTAACAAAGATCACAAACAGTTAGAGAATATTAGAACGAACTAATCTCACTCACAAGGAACATTAACCCAATGACCAGAAATAAGTGAAGTTATAGTGAAAAACTGAATTGAAAATTATCCCATAGAATAATTTTCAATTGCACGGGTGATGGGGTAGTTGTAATGAATTAAAAGGTACAGTGCCATTAGGCACTAAGTGATCCCACGGTGTGTGTGAATATTGCCGGTGCGTCGTGTCAACGAACAGAAACGTGACGGAACTAAAGCGTCCAGATTTACACGCACCTTGGGGGGTGCTGACAACGGCCTACTCAACGTGGACATAAAGCGGATTTATAACCCCCATAAATAACTGAGACCTGCTTTCTATTTTCGCACGTTTCGGAAACTTCCCGCCGAAAACTGGCGCAGACGAGCAAAAATAAACCTTAGTGACGTTTCCTAGTAAATGAGTGCTTTATGAGAGTAGGGGAAGACGATCCAGCCAATAGAGAAGCCGCCTCAATTTATTGCCGTGTTGGTGTTTTTTCTTGTCTGTTCTGGGGCCAATATGACGCTGGTACTTTGGCGCGGATTGCGGTGATTCGCCAAGAGCCGGACGCGACATCGCGTTACGAGAAGTACAGAGTCTTGCTCGGAGGAAAAGGACGGACGACGAGACATTCTGGGGCAGATCTTCATCTAGTACGGCCGAAGTGATTTTCGCGGAGTACGAGTCGGCAGCTGGGGACGCTGCCATCACGCGGTGCGTTCGAGGAAGCTGAAAGACCGCATGTGGCGCTGGTCTTACCTGGTCGCTGACCTGGGCTGTGAACAATGGTAAAAGCTACGGCCCGGACGGAAGCTCATGCAATCGTTCCACCCAGTAATGACCCTGAGATTTTGCAATGACCCTGAGATTTTGCTCTAACTGTTTGACATTCAATGATATGTAATTGTTAACCTCAGAATAAAAACAAACTTCGTGTTTGCCTAGTTTCACAATAATAAATTGTACACCCAATTTTCAATTTTCCTATTCATTATAATAATATTTCATGTGATTAGCTGAAGATTAAGTATGATTTTTGATATTCCAAATTGATAATTTTGCTAATGATAAAACAGTATGACCCAAAAGTAAACGTCCGCAAGATAGACGTTACAACCTCCAATGCTAAAAGAGAGTAACTATACCAACTGTCAGCAAGGAGGAACATACAAGTCTACGGACCTACCAAGGCTATTATATTCCAAACCGCGGCAACGTCCAGCCGGATGTCCTCGACATTGTCGTAGCTAAAACCATCAATCACGACATACACCCTCAAACATGGAGAGATCTTTCGTCAGACCACAATCCACTCGTGATCCAATTCAAGAATTTTACTCTACCACATAACAGCCATAAGAAAATGTTGTTGTTGTTTTAGGGCGCGTCGACATATAAGAAAATAACAGCAGAAACAAAGTGGAACTACTTCTCCAGACGGATCCACAAAAAATAAACACCACCTTCAGTGTACCGTCGCCTGACCGCATTGAGAAGGCCATCACCCCCTTTAACACTACAATCAAAGAAGCTGAAAGAAAAGCGTGCGTTACCACCACCATCATACACAACAACGTTTATGAAGATCTGCCAGCCATACTCGAAGACCTCAGATACCTAAGGAATCGTTACAGAACACTCTGGCAACGTTTCCGCGACCCTGCCGAACGCCGTAGATTCCGTTACTTCTCTCGTCGATTCACCGCGAGCCTAAAGGAGAAAAGATCAGAAAGATGGCAAGACAAAATGTCCCACCTCTTCTTAGAAAACAAGGAAGCCCGGGACTTAATTCGATGCTTAAAAGAGCCAAAAGAATCAAAATCCCCTATATCAGGCCAGTTAGAAAAACCCGAACTCCTGGCAGAGCACTTCGCCGCCCAACACACAGAAGTGGTCTACCTCCTCTGTAGAACAGGCGGAGGCTGCAACAATCCAGCGAGTTGAGGACAGACTAAGCAGACCCCCTTCTGACCAGCCAGAACTAACAACACCAGGTGAAGTGAGATCTATCATCAAGAAATTAGCCACAAAGAAATCACCTGGAATCGATGGCATAGGCAATATTAACCTAAAGAACCTACCAAGGAAAAGTCTGCTACTTCTCACCAGAATTTTCAATGCATGTCTCCTACAAAATTACTTCCCTTCAGCATGGAAGACGGTTAAGGTTATAGCTCTGCCCAAAAGGGGTAAGGCAAAACAATTCCCAATAATTACAGACCAAACAGCTTACTCTCTGCTACCTCCAAGCTGCGGGAACGTATTCTGCTGAAGATAATTAAAACAAGCTTAGATTTTGGACAAATCATCAGGAAAGAACAGTTCGGTTTCCAAAACCGAGTAGGAGCCACCTGTCAGTTAGTAAGGTTGACCGAGCAAATCATGCAAAGGTTTTAACTGGAATAAATCTACAGCCACCATATATGTCGACATTGAAAAAGCCTATGACAAGGTGTGGCACACCAAACTAATAGACAAGCTATTCCATCACACCGACATACCCGACTGCTATATTGCCCTCATAGCAAGCTACCTAAAGGACAGGAGGTTCTTCGTCCAAATCGAACACCAGAAATCATCTGCCTTCACAATTAATGTGTGCTTACCGCAGGGATCTTCTTTATCGCCTCATCTGTTCGGCATTGATGTCAATGATATATGAACCCCGCCCAACGTTTATATTGCACAATTTGCGGACGACATGGCCATCTACGCAACCGGAGGTAACCACTAAAGAAATATTTCCAATGGCCACGCAGGCCTAGACGCCTTTTTTCTCTGGTGTCGAGAAAATAAGGTGAAGGTGAACCCTACTAAATTTGCCGCAGTGTGCCTCTCTACTAAACTACCGAACCTACAAAGACGGAGCTAATGGGGCAGAGGTTACGCTGACTTAAGCCAGCCACACACAGAACCGGGCGGGGCAGGGCGGGCGCGACGAGTCACCTGACTTGCCCTGTCGTGCTGCTGTCACAAACAGAACGAGGCGGGGCACGACAAGTCAAACACTTAGCAAATTTCATTCATTGCCCCAGTCACTCAGTAGGAGCATACTGGTGTGTAGTGTATCATCTTGAAATGGATGAAGATGAGGAGACCGTTTTGTTAATTTGGAACTATCTGCAGCTCTTGGACCACAATGTTAACAACAGAGAGATGTAGGTATACACCCTATAAACCTGAAAAGGAATATAGGAAGTTTTATTTCTGAGCTTCGAGCCGAACCCAGACAAGTTTTTTTAATTATTGTCGCATGTCAATTTCGACATTCGACTTTGTACTTGAGAGCATTCGGAGCAGAATAGAAAAGCAAAATACCAACTGTAGAACAGCCATACCCCCAGAGGAGCGGCTTTTGATAACCTTAAGGTCCTCTTCTTACTGACCATTAGTTATTCAACCATATAATAACCCTGTATAGCCATATAAATTTTAAATCTTACAGTCATACATGGCACACATACAAATCAGTCGAATATTCGAAACACAACACAACCAGACCGCGAGATAGTGGAGCCAGGGGAGGGAGGGTGGGTTCCGTGACAGCGCATGCGCAGAACGTTCTGCCCGGCAGCGACTTGTCCCGGGGCATAAATTGTTTCAGCTTCGCATTTTGCCCCGGGGCGTCTTTTCGACGTGCCCTGTCCCGCCCGGTCCTGTGTGTGATGCTCCATAGGCACCCGTGCGTTTCCCGTCGCACAAGACGCCCCGGGGCAAAATGCCCTGCCCCGCCCTGCCTCGCCCGGTTCTGTGTGTGGCCGGCCTTACCGAGCACCGGTACCTGGGGATAACGTTAGACCATAAACTACTCCGTCAACATGTCCTCGACAGAAGAAAAAAAGCCCTAGCCGTTGTTATGAATATGACACTAATCTTCTTGAGTAACGACTTGAAACTCGAAACAAAAATAAGAATGTATAAATCAGTTGTCCTACCCTTCATTATGTATGGTTGCCAGGTCTGGGGAACTGCATGCAAATCTACGCTGCTACAAAGACTGCAGAACAGATGCTTAAGAATGATTAGCCACGCGAGTATCTTCACGCCAATAGACCTTCTTCACGAGATCACCAATATGCGTACCATCCATGCAGAAATCTTTCGACAAGCAGATAATTTTTTCACCAGGCTTGATACCATCCACCCAGAAGTTGACCGAATGGAGTCAGTAGGCACGGTACTCCCAATGGATTGGCACAAATTCAAAGTGTCACTTAGTACAATTATAACACCGATATTTTTTTTTTTAACTGCTTAACGTTCTTAATAGCGAGGTCTTTAGAGACTGGAAAGGATGGGGGGCAAGGAATGGGAAGGAATACGGCCATGGCCATTTAAAGGAAGCATCCCAGCATTTGCCTGGAGTGATTTGGGAAACCATGGAAAACCCAAATCTAGATGCCCGGACGGGGATTCGAATCGTCGTCCACCGGAATGCGAGGCCAGAATGCTAACCGTTACACCACCAGCTCGGTGCGATCTTAATAAGAAAATTCAAGGATTTCCCATAAAGGCCGTTTATAACGGTCAAAGCCGGGTTTTTCTCAACGCGAACCATAGCGAATCTAACACAATCTATTCGAACCAGTAGCGGGGCTATAATAAGCCGTTGAGGCAGGGGGGGGAAAAAAGTTGTACAGATAGGCAGTCACGGCCCAACCTCACTGTCGTCGCCACCTGTGGAGCTGTCTATACTTATATTTTATTCAGGACATAAAAATCGTTACAGGCTTGTTTATTGCTATCTAACTAATATTATACTTGAGAAAAGACAATATTACGGACATTAATCTGCTAGGCCGGGCGCACTTGACGCGCAGTCGACGCAGGCGGCGCAGCACAGTTTCTGTGTCTCTATGTTTTGTGGCGGAACAGTGCGTATTGAGACGCAGAGCAGGGCAGCGCAGTACTGCGCCCCACGGGGCCTGCGCCATGTTGTGTTCACGACACAGAAACTGTGCCACGCAGCTCACTCGTGCCGGTTTTTACCCTATCCCTTCTTGCGTTATTTATAATCTTGCTTTACTTTAAAATCATTTTTTAACTATGGAACAAAAAAATTGATTAAACTGGTGCATAACCAGTTTGCGATTCACAATACCAGTCACAATAAATATATATAAATTAAATTTAAACAAGAAATTTGGACAAGGATCACCAATGAGCCCAACATGTGGCGAGTAAATTCAGCATTAATTTTATTTATCATACAATTTTCACTTTTATTTTCTCTTTTTGAATTAATTTTTAATAAAACTTAAAAAAAATGATATATAGGCTATTATTACATGATTTGTTTTCTTATTATTTGTACTACGCCATTCAGTAGTGTTCCCTAAGAACACTTTTTTTTTATTACCGTGGCTCACGTCCGACTGAATTGAGGCTCTTCTCCTTCTTCAAGGCAACATCCGTCCAACTGAGAGAGGGAGGATTCTTGTAAAGACAATTTACCGAATAATTTGTTGCACACTGCTTTTTTGGGTGTTTCTTATGTTCTATTAATAGTTTTCTTAAAAGTATAATATTAAATAAAAGATAAATATATTCTTATAAATGTCATGTACCATGAAACGCTAAATAATTACATAAATAACCTCGAAAATACTGCCAGATTTTCTTCAGTTCCAATAGGTATTTGAGCGTTGTCGAGAAAACAACAGGTTGCATTATGCTGTGAATCTCCGCTTGAGTTATCAGGAAATAATGCATTATTCTTTTGAGAATTCTCTTGTCACTGCAAAAGCCAGATGAGAGTTTCTTCTTTACATATAATCAAAAATCAAGGTTTTGCATCGTCATGTTTTTGGTAACGATTTTTTGCCGCGTTTCTCACACAACACAACAACGCTTTGTAAACTGCCGCTCGAAACATCGGTCTAAGAGGCTAAACAGTTGATGCCGCCCGGCGCGGTGTCGTTTGTTTTGAACTCGCGGCGTGGGGGCGCCGGGCGGCGCGGCGCACAGCCAACTGAAGAAAATAAACCAGAAATGGATTTTTCCCTCTTTTTGTATCATTCATTACACTTAAGTGTTCAAATGCAAAACACTTAATATGCCATTACATTAAACGCACAATGAAAACTCGAATTCAATTTTTTACTTTTCTCGAAATTATTTCCTGATTTCATATTGTTTTAATAATACACCTTTTCGGACTTCCAAATTTAATATTTTTCTATTGATCCAGCACCGAAACTTTATCTTAACTTTTAATTTTATCTGTACTTTTGAACTGTAAAATACAGTCTGAGTGTCGTTTGCAAAGAATGTGGGAATCATATTTTTTATTACTATCGTTCTCATATTTCTCATTTTACTAGGGAAAAATTAATTCAGAAGTACTGATGTCGTCTTTTTTTCTTGTGCTCTTCCACCGGTGCAGAACCACAGAAGCATTTCACTATCGTCTTCAGTATCACTTGTTTTACAAAGAACTGAGTTATACGCGCCAAATCGACGGTCCTCGGTTGTACTGTATTTCTGGTGTGCGTACTACCAATGGCGTAGGTAGGTTAACAAATAATAACGCCCCCGGAGCAAAAAAAAAATATTTTGGTCCCTCAGGCCAGATGGGTGACATTTTTTTTTTTCAGGCATACCAAATCTCGTGAGGTTTGCAGGTAGCAGGGGCCCCCTGAGCTCTGCTTAGCCCTCCGACGTGAAAGAGAGCGTTTCTTTGGTTAAAAAAGTAATAATATTAGAAATAATTCTCTATTATTCATTGATAAATGTCTGGCATATCTTAATAAATGATTTTTTATGAAATCAATTGGTTATGCAAAATACAAAAATTTAAAACATGAGATTTCATTATTTTGATGACAGTGATACGATATTAAAAATTGTAAATTTACAAGAAAAATGAGTATGAAAATGGACGAATTGTACTTTGAAATAACAATATTAAAGGAAATTTAGCTAAAACTAAGGGATTGTACTCAGTTCACCGACAGACCTACGGCCCAAAAATTATAGCCTATTTTAAAATTTATGTATTGTTGCGTCGTACGCGTTTCACCTCTCATCGAGGCATCATCAGCCACGAACCTGCGTTACAGTTTTATAAACATTTTAATTATACTATTATGTAATTGTGTACATGATGTATTTTTATAGCTGATATTTACTTACTATTTATATTTGTTATTTATGGTATGCAGATCATCATCTCCGTTTTAATTAACCAAAGCATATTTTGCTTGCAACAAATTTACAAATTATCAAAACTGGTGCTTTCTCATCCTGGGTCGTGTGTTGTACTTGCGGGCAGCTGGTTTGTTTATGTCGTATCTCGTGCCGACAGCGCGAGTTTTGAAAGTGCCTGAATGCGTGATGATGTTGTTAGTGTCTTTTATATTTATGTGTAATGAATATGATGCAAGCAAAACCTGCTTTGGATTAAAAACGGAGATGCGCAGCTGCACACCATATTAACAAATGTAAATAATTCGTTGCTGATGATGCCTCGATGAGAGGTGAAACGCGTACGACACAGCAATACATAAATTAAACAGTTGCGTTGGCGTTATCTTTCAACTGGTAATTAATTAGGCAACTGCGGAATCATGGTCTGTAACAACATGGCAAGTAGAAGAAGCATCAAAGTCAGCAATGATTAGCATAAATGAATTAATAAAAAAATCTTAAGAGAAATGTACAAACATACGTATAACCAAATAATTGCGCTGTTTTTGGCACAGCTCCTTGGGCCCTCGCGCCCTAATTCAGGGAGGCTATATTCAGGGCACGCGCACCTCATTACCCGTACCTCGTGACGTCATTATCCCGTGCAGCAAAACAAGATCACTCCGCTTCATCAAAAACTTCTTTCCATTAAGGGTGCGATAGTTCGCATGTTTTAGAAAGCCTGCCGAGAAAAAGTTCTTGAAATATTTGATGCCTGAATTGAAGGTTTTATCCTTTTTCTACTCATACACAGCCGGTTTTGAAAATTCAACAAAAATAATAAATTCGTACTTGGAACATCCGTTATTGACTCCTGAATTTAACTGTTATTTTTTCCCTTGCTAAAGAACATTATTAAAAGAACATAGAAGAGTTAGAAATACAGAGAAAATGAAAAAAGTTTGTTTAATGAATTGATAGAAGCAAGAGCGAAAACAAAGATGTACATAAATTTCTCCAAGTTGCTTACATTTTAATGAGGCAGGTGTTGAGGAACCCTTCCAGGTTTGTACTTCGGACGTCAGTTCACGGGGAACTTCGAATACTGAATACATAAACACACAGCACTAAAATTTATATGAACATCTTTTTGTGGCATTAGAAACATTTTTACTATTAATTATGTCCAGCGAGAGTTACCAATCGAATATTTTATATTATCTTAAAAAGCTGTTGTCTGTTCCGCAATAAACAAATCAAATCA
This sequence comes from Vandiemenella viatica, assembly GCA_031002005.1. NCBI lineage: Eukaryota > Metazoa > Arthropoda > Insecta > Orthoptera > Morabidae > Vandiemenella > Vandiemenella viatica. The sequence goes on from CM061918.1 coordinate 12,007,687, forward strand.
TCATCTCATGACAACGGCCCTGGAGTTAGGGCGTGGTCACACACACACGCAAAGCCGAAGCCGGCGCCGACCTTTCCGCAGGGAATGCAGTAGGTATTTAGCTTTGGGGAAGAAAGATGCGTTCGTCATTCATCAAACATTACTATAATACATTATTATACCTCAGAAGGAAGTACACAAAATATTTAACTAACACACAGCGCTGGATACTTGTTCTATTGACTTAAAAATAAAAAGAGGATTACAAAAATCTATATAATAAAAATGAATCGCCAAATGTGCTGCTAATCAAAAAACTCGAGAACGGTTCGACCAATTCGGCTAATACTTTTTTTTATATTTTCGCTAAGGTACAAGGAAGGTTCTTATGGAGAGAAAAAACGTAAAAATTCGAAGGATAATAGTAAAAACAACAATTTCCTTTTCCCTCAATCAAACCAAACAAAGGCACGTTAGGATTATCTTTGGTATGACTTCAAGTTGATTAGGCTCTATGGCTATTAATCTATGCGTGCATGTGATCAGCGAAAATAATATCACTGACGTACGTGTTATCATTACTTCCTCCGTGCGTGGCATTTTCTTGGTTCCTTTTAAATTTTCACTTCTCTCGAAAACCAATTGTGTATTTATTTGTTCAGTGTGTTTACATTTAGACCCATGCAGGGCCGCATTTAAGCATAGGCTACACAGGCTATAGCCAAGGGCCCGCACCACAAAGGGGGGGCCCTCACCACAATGAAGGGACCCCCCCCCCGCCCACCACAACCCTGGATCCCCCACCTGGGCCAGTAATAGAGCTAAAATAAAATAATTATTTAAAAAAACATAAAAACTGCCTTCAAAAAAAAACAAAAAGCAATAAAAAATTTAAAATAACTTTATACCTTGCTTAGGAAAAAGTAAATCTAAATAGACAACATTTTACATTACTTTCACTGAAATTTTTACATTAATTAGTTATTTTTGGAGTCGGTGCCAGCTGTCACATCGCGAAGATCGAATTACTGAACTTCTTTTGGCGTTAGAAACGAAAGGGGGAGTACGAACAAAAGTTTCCAATATTTTACAGCATGTCGTGAGGCAGATATTGTTATTGTGGGAGACGTCTTAGGGAAACGAATTAACAGTATTTTAATCAGTGGCTTGGCCTTATTGGTCATCCAGGCATTTCTCTGGCACTACAATATCAGTTGGTAGGTTGCATCATGCAGTAAACGATTTACAGAGTATAGTATCGGCGTATCATCTGTATGTTTTAGTTTCGTTGAAACATGTTTCTAGCATTAATTATAGGTAACCAGTAACATGATTTTTTATTTATTATTCTTATTCCTTATTGTTTTCATCTTTTTGTTTTTCTTGCATTCGCTGCCACCGACTCCAAAAATAACTAATTAATGTAAAAATTTCAATGAAAGTAATGTAAAATGTTGTCTATTAAGATTTACTTTTTCCTAAGCAAGCTATACAGTTATTTTAAAAATTTTAGTGCTTTTTTTTTTAAAGCGATTTTTATGTTTTTTTAAACAATTATTTATTTTAAATTTTTAGTGGTATTACAGTTCGTTTGGCATTTTAAATATGCCGCAGCAGTTCCCATTTTTCGAACTTTATGGTAGCTCAGAGATTAAAGCGCTTGCTTTCAAAGAAGAATTCTGTCTTTATATTGTGGTGGGTGCCTTGGTGGGCAAACTACGTTACAATTATCTTTCATACCTTTATGATTAATAATTGTGGATTTTTAATTTTAATTTTTATGAAGGAGTGAAAATTATTTATTTTTGCCAGAATCTCGACGTTAGTTGGAATTTAGGAAAAATTGTCACAATATGACATTTATTTTCTTATCACTGGCGATTACAAGTCTGAGCGAATTTATCGTTAACATTAACACAAATTGGCAAAATCATCAAAGCAACGCTCAGAGTTACAATTAGCCGTCATGAGCAAGCAAAAAATTGTATATTTACTTTTAAATATATCTCAAAATCAAAATGCAAGAAATAATGACAATTGGAAACAATGAAAAATACAAGTTATGACGACCTCAGACAAAGGTATCATAATACTGTGACTTTACAGTTAAAAAGGAAAATCATGGGCCCCAGAATGAACAATATATCATTCGAAAATAACTAGTTCTGGCAAATTATGCCGCTAGCTCAGGGGTTTTTACAATTACAAAGTGAGAACATGGACCTATCCTCTCAAAGTCGCTTACGGGTTCTGTTTCACGGAATGCACAATCAGATGGCTTGGTCGTAATAAGTTACCATTGTAGTCCTGCGTCTGATGTCTGCGGTGACTGTAGCGGACCCACGATATGTGAGATTATCTCACA